>JAWWMP010000081.1:8142948-8165091 GCA_035047865.1 Dendrocincla tyrannina
TCTCTTCTCTCTTCTCTCTTCTCTCTTCTCTCTTCTCTCTTCTCTCTTCTCTCTTCTCTCTTCTCTCTTCTCTCTTCCTCTCCCCTCTTTCTAACCCTCTCTGGTCTTTGTCCCACTATTCTGTCAGTGCTGACAGTGTCTGCATTAGTGGCTTCCTTTGGTGGAGAGCACTGGTAGGGAGCTGTCTCCATGGACCTACTGTCTAAGCACCTGCAGCAGACACTGGAGCTCTGGTCAATGCAATCTGTTGATCCTCAGGAACATCTGAGCTTATCCTAAAGTACTGACCCACCTTTGGCCAGCTGACTTGCCCTCTGGGCTCCAGTGCTCAGACTGGCACCGACTGTAACAAGGCCCTACACAAAGCCACCCTGGCAGACCTCTTAAATTCCATGGCCTAAGCAGGAGCTGAATCCTACCTTTGCTGTCCAGACCAAAATCCTGGCACAACTTTGTGATTGGTCAGCTGGGTTTTGTTCTGGGTTTTGTTTTAATTTTTCCTCATGATGTTTCCTCCCGTGTACATCCTTTCCTAATCACAGCAGGTGATAACGCTGTTCTGCATGTCACTCTGGCTCCCAGCCGGGCCATTATAGTAACTGGGATGTGGCAGAGCTGTGATTACTGAAATCTCGATGGTTCTTGAATTCTGACTTCTCTAACAGCCAACCCTTCCCAGCAATGCCACAGGTAAAGCTCTTTCACAGGCACCCAGTGTTTCACACTTAGATCCTTGCAGGTTTCTTCCTGTTACCCTTGAGAAATTAAATCCTCCCCTGCTCCTACCCATGGGCTGTAAAAGATAATTCTCTAGCCTGGATTGCCTCTCACCTTCCTTTTCCCATGCTGACACCTTTCTCTCAGACACTTTGAACACCAGCTTCTTGCTGTGGCTCTCTGGGCGCAGCTTGGCCAGCTCCCTGCCTTCTGCCTCAGCTTCCATTACCTGTCAAGGCAGTTACTCCCTGCCAGGTTGCCATCATTCCTTGTTAACTTTTCCAACAAGAGCCTGTATACATTCTTCCACAGGCCCTGGGGCTTGGGAGAGACATTTTGGAAACAACCACAAAGCTGCATCATTACCTGCTTCAAAGCTCTTATTTTAATTCTTCTTTGCCATAAGGCTTAAGAAAAACTCAAAACCTTTGCCATAGTGCATTATACAAATATATTGTAGAGTACATTATGCAATATAATATACTTGTTCATGATTTCCTGTTATTTCCTCTAAAATTTTTATTTCCAATTGTAAGCATTTTGGGGTAAGAATTGCATTCAGGGGTTTGTTATTAGAGAAAACATAAGTACACCATAAGGCTAAATTAAAGAGGGTACTAATTTTTTCATTCAAGAGAAGGCCATGTCCAAATTTCCTGTCAGCTGGGTGTTGCGGAGTCCCTTAGGAGCCATGAGTGTTGACATCAGCCTAATTCCTTGCCTTTTTTTCCTAGGGTAATAGGGCATGGGGTTAGCTTTGGGAGATGTGAGAGCACCGCAATACAAAACCTCAGATGCTTCTTCAACGCTGCACTTTTTAGAGTAGCCACTGGAGGGAAACCTCCACTACAAAACCAAACGCAGCTGCAACCTGGTCCAGCACTTCCAGCCTTGTCCCTCTCGGACGGAAGGCTCCAAACATAGGAGTTATTTTTCTGATTGCAAATTATTTCTGGTTCAAAATCAAAGAACTAACAGGACCTAAAGTTATTAGTTCCATGAACACAGGAAGAAAAGAAAGAAAGAAAGGAAAACCACTCTCATGTCATTTTGGACGAGTGTTAAAGCTCGAAACTTCATGGGCAAACAGGATGTTGGAAGGCTGCTCTGGCAAAGCCCAGATTGCAGGACTGACACAAGGAAAGACTCCAAGACTGGGTCAGGAACAGCCACAGCACGAGTCTGCAGTCTCCAGATGCATTTAGACCACCAAATCATCTCTGATGGCCAGGCTGTTCCTCTTGCTGCTGAGGGTTTTGAGGAGTGATGGCCATAGCAAAAGTGAAAACTGAGTCCTTGGAAGCTGCAGAATTTCCCTTTTTCACATCAAGTCTACTCCTGTTATTACAATCACATTTTTTTCTAAGCTAAATAAACTAGTATTTATGGTTATCCACTACTTTTCAAAAAAAAAAATAATAATAGTCACTGGGGAAGCGGCAATTTGGAGAAGGGGCAATTTGTGGAAGACACACAAAATGTGCCTTCCACATCTCTCTGTGCAAATATGAAGCTGTTTTTGTCTGAAACAGAAGGCAGGAAACATTTATGTTCCTGAGTACCTAAATTTAACTTGAAAAGAATATTTATTAAAGTCACCATAGAAACTGAAATTTAGAAGTATTAGACTTATTCCAGTTGTTGCAATTACTATTTCCTCCACAGCAGGATCTGTTATATAGCCAATAATGAACAACTCAATGTCTGTTATAATCATAGTCTAGAAATTTTTGCTCTTTGATGGAAAAACCCCAACTTCTGTGACATGGGAACCTGTCCTTTCTCATCTCTGCTTTAATTTACTGAACAAAAAAAAAAAAAAGAAGGAAAGAAAAGAAACTTGAAACATTTACTCGGAAGGGTTGAAGAAAAAGTTTGCACTTGAAGTGCACAATTTTAGTGCAGTATCCAGGAGTGTGTGTCAGATTGAAAAATGTTTTTTTATTTGCTGATTGGTAAGCAAGGCCGATGGCTGACTGTACACAGACAACAGAGTCTGCTCTGCCTGTTGGTCCAGTTGTTGCTCTAAATCGTGTCTACAGTTGTCACAGCTGCTGCTTGCAAAGCCATTTTAAAATGACTCCCCGCTGGTTTGCAGGAGACCATTTTTGTCGCATGAGTTCTTTAACCACAGCATCGCCAGTTGCCCCAGTGATGAGCTGCAGCCCACGCTCCAACCATCCTTGGGAAGTTCCCTCCTGTTTACCAAGGGGATTACACACTCTGCGTTCCTGCCGGATTGCCTCACGCTGCCGTGTCAATGTGCTCCACAGCAGAACTATTCTGGTTAGCAAACTTCTTATAAACAAGTACTCTACAAAGCCAAGCTCTGAAACAACTGGTTTTGTGTACTAAAAAACAACTCAATCCATGAAAAGTGTTGTGTAAAGTATGGATCAGTCTATGCTCTGGTTACTCCAGAATAACAGCGAGAGTTTCATCATTTCCAGTATGGATGACATAAATGTCCTATCATGGAAGGTTTGCCTTTTCTTATTGGATGTGTTTTCTAAAAGCGACAATGTAATCCTGTATGCACAGGTTATATTTATCACAGCTGGCTTAGGCAGCAACAGAATTAATTAGGAAGTGTCTCAAATGTCAGATCATTAAATGAAATTGTAAAAAGGTAAATTGTAGTCTTCAACAAGCAGAGATCTCACAAAATGATCCTTGAAACAAATTGCAATCGCTGTAAAATGTTCATTTCTTCTTTACAATTGCTTATAGAGACAATGTTTATTGTTCCACATAAACACTATAACTTTTTAATTTGATGTGAAGGTCAGCATAGAGGTCGTGATGAAGAATTTCTTTTAATCTCTGAGGAATGACTAAACACTGAACAAATATTTAATTTGCATTTTACATTACTGTTGAATAGACCCTTCTTTAAAAAAATCCACCTAAAGTTTATTTCAGTTCTTGTCACAAATTTGCAGGAATAAAATTTAAAAAATCAAGACACATAACAGCTAAGAGTTAATAAATTCTTCCCTTCTTACTATTTTAATAGAAAAAAAAAGGTACTGTAATAGTAAAAAAAAGGAAAATGCAGCCTCTCTCTTTCCATCCTAAAGTGCAAAATTTTCTAACCTGAAATCAATATTTAGATTTGGTAGCAGAAATGCACTTTAAATAGAGAAATTCTTATAACATAGTTTTAAAATCATGAATGTGAAGTTTGTTGTTTAATGCATTATTTGATTCCAGGGACTCTCAGTAGATTTCTGTATCAGGATGCCAGCTCTCACCCACTTTACAAGAGGTAACAAATTACGACAGAAAGCAGGATGTTCTCTGGGGGGTAACATATTATTTTCCTCCCTTCTCCCTCTTTTCTTCATGAATCAATCTGTTTGGACTGTGTTAGCTGTGGCATCAAAGCAGTATGCTATGAAAAAGGGTGCTTTGAAGGAGCTTCCATCCATTTACCAGAGTATTTTGAGCTGCAGCGAGGAGGAAAGTCACACTAAAACAGGGACACACTTTCCTCCCTCTGGTTCCAGCATACTGAGGACATATCAGCTCCAGTGGCAGAGGACATGAGTGGATAGCAGCAGTTGGCATGTCAGCACAGAGATGTTTTATATTAAAGTTACACATAGCTTCTATAAAGCAGTGGTCCAAAATACACCAAAATTTATTAAAGGGGCTTGTTTATTCTTAAGGTTATCCCCATATCCGCAGCTTTTGTGTGGACACCCCTCTGCCTGGCCTCACTGTGTTAAAATCTGTGGTTTTTACACCTCCCACACTGATAACTGATAAGAGAGTCTTGGGATTGGCCACCCTTTGAGGAACACTTCCCTGGTGTTTCCTCTCAGTTGTAGGGTTGCAGGGATGGTCTCCACTCCCTCTGCTCTGCAAAATAGGTGGGAAACCTGTTCTTGAACTTAACTGAATGTTTGGAAAGTGAAGCCACTTATGAGGAAGGCCTTCGGTGTTCTTTCCCCATAAAACATTTTTGACAGCACCATTACCGGTCCCTTTTATAGTCCCAGTAGACTTTGGAAGGAGGGAATTCTCAGCAGAAAAGGGAACACAGATACCTGTGTTGCTATCTCCTTTGCACAGGAAAGGGAACTAGGCTCTGTCCCATCTGTTTTCTCATCCCTCAATTCACTAAGTGAGATGCGATTGTGGCTTGGAGCACACGTGTGCCTTTCCATGTCACTCCCTGGGACTGTGTTGGAGATGGGAAGGGACAAAAGCAGCCAGTGTACTGCAGGTGGCACTTGTAGACATGAGGCTGGATAACTGTGAAATTCAGGTTTAAACACTGCCCTTGTGCCTCATCTTTGTTAAACTGTGTCAGCACAGGGACCTGCTGGAGCAAGTCCAGAGGAGAGTGACAAAGATTATCAGAGGGCTGGAGCACCTCTCCCATGTGGACAGACTGAGACAGATGGGGTTGTTCAATCTGGAGAAAAGAAGGCTCTGAGGAGGTCTTAGAGTGCCTTCCAATAGCTAAGGAGGATATTTGAGACAGCTGAAGAGGGACTTTTACACAGGCATGGAGTGATAGGACAAAGGGAATGGCTTCAAACCAAGAGTAGGTTTAGATTGGACACTATGATGAAATTCCTTACTATGAGGATGGTGAGGCACTGGAACAGGTTGCACTGAGAAGTTGTGGCTGCATCATTCCTGGAAGTGTTTAAGGTCAGGTTGGGTCAGGCTTTGAACAACCTGGTCCAGTGAAAGGTGTCCCTGCCCATAGCATGGGGGGCTTGGAACTTGGACTTTTAGGTCCCTTCCAAGCCAAACCATGCTATGATCCTATGATATTGCTATCCACAGACATATGTATGGTAGTTTCACCTAAGGTATGAGATAAAACTCACTCTGTTCACAACCTGCTGTAACAGAGAAAGTGTTCCCACCCAGAACCTGGCAATTCTCCACTACCCCACCAGACACTTGGCATTCAGTGAGACTGGCAGTGTATGCCAGTCAAAATGTCTGTGTGCTTTAAGGAATCCAAAAGTCACTGATCATCAGCCTCTAATCCTTCACCAGTCTTGCTGAATTACTTTCATTCAACCTTCATTTGTGTTCTTACCTGGTATCACACTTACTCTCCTTCATGCACGTTCCTCTTACTACAAATGCAAGCCTTAGTCATCTGTAAGGAGGGTACAGTGAATGTTAAATGAGAGTATTCTTGGATTTTTATTTTTTTGTGGTGAACTGTTAAAATTGCTTCTGAAGGACACGAATGCCTTTCCTAGCCGTCTCCACTCCTCCATCTTGATCTTTGATGCTGAGGATATTTGAGAAGTACAGGTCATATTGCATGGGATGTAGGAAGCTTAATGCACAAGTCACAGGCAATCTGTTCTATTCATAAAGAAATAATTGGAGATTCTGTTTTCTCTTAAATTAATCTTTTGATTAACAGGCTGATGCCCGGCATTTTTTTAAAAGAAGACGACAGTAACAATAAAAAGGTCAGTCTGCTTTTTGTTTCATATTATACAATGATTAGCCTGAAAGAAATATCAATTATATTTGTATAAGAACATTTTGCCTCACTATGTTTATCCCTGTATGTTGCACTGATTAAGAGGAATTGATCTTTGCTGCCACATGGAAATGGGAAAACAAACAAGAACTCAGTGTTTATATAAGATGTGCTTGAGGGCCATAATTTGAGCCAAGAGGAACAGTTTGTGTCTTAGCCAGACCATGCAGACAAGTCTATCAAATGTACAACGTGTCATATACAGATTTCTGTTTAGTGGACCTTTCTGTCCCAGCCTCTACATTTATCACTGTCTCCCTGACAGGAGCTCTGCCCCGTTATCCTGACTTGTATGTCATTTATCAGTGTTAAGTACAACAAAAGAGTATCTCTTTAAAGCCCCTTTACCCTTTCACAGGCTTCTACCCTTGAATAATGATATCTGTCTCTGCAGCCACAAATATTCCATTTCATCATCTCTTTTGTATTATGTTAGTTGCTCAAAAAATGATTAAAATGGCATTAGTGCACTTTAAAATGAAAATTATTATATGATTGTTGAAGTCATGTGTAAGAGAAGAGATAAAAGCATTTGGAGACTTTTGCTCCCTTTTTAGACCTGTCAAATTAAAAGAATTTTGTGTATATAAAAAAACCCATCCACAAAGTCAAAACATGGCAATGCCACCTCAGCCCAAATCACACAGCCCCAGGCTCAAAGCTGAATTTTCATCTAGGGGTATAAATCATTGTCTCTGAGGGAAAAAGTGGGAATTATGACATAAACACAGACATTAAAATAACATTAATGGTCACATATGAGTATTGTGTTTATTTTACTCAAGAACAAAAAGGAAGGTGGGGAAAATGGGCCCCAGAAACTTTTCAGGGTTACTCAAAAAGTGTATCAACACTGAAAATAGTTGCTAGAAAAGATGTTTCCAAGCAGCAGCTCCTGGCCATGTCCACTGCCATGGTTTTTAACGAGGGGCTGCCTTTACAGGAAGTTGGTAACATGCTGGGAATCATAAACTTCACAGAATTTATGTCTAGCTACTGCCTTGTAAGACATTTTATACAGATGTGTTAGCAGCTCTGTAGAGCAGGTACAGTCCAGGCTCAGGTTATTATTTATAGCTTGGACAGTCAATTTATAATCAATAAAATCCCCAAACCAATTGCCAGTTTGAAACTTTGCCTCTCATTTTCTCACATGTACATATGCATAAATCACCCAGTTCTCACACCTCCTGCTCTATATTCCAGACCTATTTCCCTGTTCTCGTTCCGAAAAGCAGAAAACACCTCATCCTTCATGTTTTGCCCAGTCTCCTCATGCTCCTGCTCTCCCAACTGCACGGATTGGACCAGATCCCTGGCACTCCCTGGCACTGAGCTATATCCCTTCAGACACCACTTAACAGGATGCTGAGAGCTCGGGCACGGCAGTACAGGACCATCTGCAGGGGGAGAGAGCGCTGCATGGCATGGCTGCTGCGAAGTAATGACACAGGAAAGGATTGAAGGATCCCTCTCACTACTCCAGATTTGGGTCCTGAGTCAGTCCTTATTTGTGTAACATGTGACAAAGCCTCTGTGAGAAGGATCAGTAAGTTGCTGTGTGGTGAAAGTTCCTGATGCTGAAGGGATGCCCAGGAAAGGACTATTGGTTAAAAACAGGTCACCAGCTCCTGAGGCTGGTACAACCCCAGGAATACAAGCATATGTGGAAACAGGGGAGTAATTTGGCAGGCAGAGCATCTCCAGGAGTTCTCAATTCCTGGGTCTGGTAGGTGAAAAGCTCCTGGGGAGTCTAGGTGATGGAGGCTGGTTACTAACCCTGAGTAGATTTGTCTTTTGTATTTGTATTTGTATGCTTGTGACCATTTGCTTTCAATGTAATCGAGAGCCTGGCCATATATCCTGCTAATTGCCTCCTCTATTGTTTTGCCATTGAATTTACTTGATCCCCTGCATACCCTGGTCTTAAATACACTTAGCTGAAAATCGTTAGATTTCTACTGAGTAGAGAAGTCAGGTTCTGGACCAGGTTTTCCCTAGAGGGCAAAATAGCCCTAATAGGTTTACAAAAAGAACAGTATTATGGTGTATGCAGCACTTGTGTGCTGGCATGCCAGACTCTGTGGAGTTTGCTTCTTGTTGACAAGTTGCTATCTCAGACTGGAGATCTGGGAGCAAGCCTCTCACAGAGGCTGCCAACTGGCACTATACATTTTCCAACTGGTAAGCAAATCCCAACGCCTGACTGTCCCAGGAGCATCTCTGGAGAGCAGTGAGGCAGTCTGGACACCCTTTCTCTGGCTGTTCTGCAAAGATACTGCCAAAAGACCCATTCCTGTGTGACCATCACAGGTACACAATGCTTCAGATGAGCTCCTCTCAGACAAAGCCTTATTCAGAGACTCTGTGACAGTAGTTTTCCTAAAATGGGAACTAACCTAACAGCCACTTCCCAGTAGAAGAAGTACCTGTTCCTTTCCCTTTCCCCCATCTCTGCTCTCTGCCACACACTCTTGTCATTTACCATGTGGTAGTTCTGTGTCTCTTTGAATCCCTCTGCAAATGAATGCAGCTCATTAACTCAGAAAGAACCCATTTTTTTTTCCTTGTTTACCGAAAATTGCAGAAGACAGGACTAAAAGGCAGAAGACCATGAGAGAAGTCTGAGGAAACTAAAGGTGGTGCACAGAAGATAGAGGGAACATATGCCTGGGTGTAGGAAAAGGTCACAAGACTCATGTCTCCATTTTTAAGGCATTAGTGAGCCATTAGATCAGCCCAGCAGATCATGACACTTAGCTTAATACATCCTTAGCGCTCCTAGAAATATTACTCCTGGCATAACCGAAGACATTCTTCTCACAAGTGCCTTGGGGCTGGTGGCTCACAGCTGCTGTATGATCAGCTTTCAGTCATTTCCAGTGATGAGCTCCCATCTTAGGGAAGATGTTTTGGGTGCTAGTTCCAGATGTATCAGTCAATATTTTGCACCCTGAATGAATTTCAGCCTGTTTCCATTATTTTAGTCCAAAGTGCCATGCAATTCATCCTGTACAACATACCAGCTTTTCTCTGTCAGGAACACCTCCCAGCTTTGTGCCATCAACACACACCATCAACATGCTCCTGACATTTGTGCCAATTTAATATGTGCATTTAGGCTGCATTTTCAACAAAACACATGCTATTTCACATACCCTGTGAACCCTGCATCATCACTTAGTGCAGCATTTGATGCTAAACACCCTCCTGGCAAGATTGTTATAACTCCCACTGAAATCAAAAGGGGTCTTTGCAGGAATGATAGTGTGCCAGGCCACCCCACTGAATAGGCTAGAAAGTTTAAGACCAATAAATGTAAGTTGTAAAGAAAAGGGTTTGAATATGCCAGTGTTTTTTTAGAGTAAATTTTGTAGCTTTATATTGATCAATACAATGGAAAAAAATCCACCCTGTGTTTAAACAAAATTACAGTGAATTGCTCAAAGGCAAAACAAAATTCTCTGCTCAGCTGTTTGGCTCACATTCATCTCCCTTTACTCCTATAGAAGTGACATTTTAATTAACTGTGTCAGGTGGATGTGCAACATCTCTGCTGAAAAGTCTGTATCTACTCAGCTGTGTGCCATAGTTTCTATACCACTAACATCTAGCAGAGGTCATGCTTTTGTGGCAGGAGGATCCAAATCCTAAATATATACTTTCTAATACATAATCTGTCTAAGCTTTACTTCTACTTGCACAAATGTATGGAAAGTAGTGATTTCCATATACAATTTTTTCTATAAGCAAGCAAAAAAATTTCTACAGCAGGATCAAAAATCAGTTCTTTGTGGGTAATAAACAGTTTTGCACGGGACTGGCTGGCTAAATGGTTGTGATTTTGTTCCTCGAGTGAGTGCTTTTAGCTATGAATACCTAAGTGTCCAAATGTAAGCCACTGCTTCTGCAAATACATGTGCAGCTCTGAGGTTCACTTTTTGTGAATGTTAATGGACGCAGAATTCAATCACATGAATATTCAAAGAAAGTGAACACAAAAGAAGCACAAGGGTGGTTGAAGCAAACAGATGTAAAAATGTAAGCCCAGAATCACGGCTTCCTGCTGCTCTGCCAGTGCAAGTGCCTTCAACTTTCAGAGCTTTACAGTATTGACCGGATGCTGAATTTTTCAGGTAAATACAATGCAATACAAGCTATGAGACTCCACAGAGTCTTATGAGGAACATATCGGTTGTGTCAAGAAGTCTGATTTGGATCTGAAGCTTTCCTAGTCAACTGTCAGCTTAGACCTACATGGGAAAGCTGTGGTGCAGGAAATACTTTTGCTGGGATGACAAGGATATGGTCAAAGAAGAGGATCAGTAGCTTTATGAGAGTCCCTTGTCAACCAGGAATGAGGAAAATAATGCTTGTGAAATTTTGTAAAAGGAAAGGGATGAAGGTGACCAATGCTTTTTTTTTCTTTTCAAACTAACAGTGTATGTTGAGTTTTACATTGCAAGTGTGTGATTTTAGCATCAGTGAACAGGAGGAAGAAACAAAGGAGGAATGGAAGTCTGTATACACAGTTATATACGTACTTGAACATATATTCTCAATCTGTCACCTTTAGACATGCCTACTTAGCTGCAGCTGTGAGCAGGAACCTCTGAAAGAGTCACTGAAAGCAGGAGTGGGCATACAAATAGAGTTAAACTCCAGGAGGCTTGGAGTGCTGTATTTTGTAATTCAGGAACTTTCCTGATGCATTTTAATTTTACACATAAAGAAATCACATACAGACACAATCTGCAGGGAAAGAACATTGAAGGTTATGAAGGAAACCGGTTAAAATTAACAAGAGGCAATTCAGACTTCTGGAAAAGCTAGTGGCATTTTCCCAAGCACATCATGAGCATACACTCAGCAGGAGCTCACCACACAACAGTAATGTGTGTAACTGGCAATTCCCACAGTGAAACTGAGGGGAAACTGAGGCATGTAGGTGGCTGGGACTCTGATTCTCCAAAGCACTTAAATATATGCTTGAAACAGGGACCATTCTCACAGACAACAAACACTGCTTTCCTGAACTTGTAACTGTTTGTCTCAAATCCTTCCTCCATAAAACATGGATAATGTGATGGCTGGGAAAAGGCTGATCTCCCCTCATTCACTTTGTAAGATAGGCAAGACATGGCAGGGCAGAAATGAGCCCATTTCTTTTCGGAATATTTCTAATCCTCTTTTTTAAAACTAAGGCAAATCTACAGGGATATAGTGCAAGTTCTATGCTCAGAATCTTCATTTTTTCATGCCACCCTCATTTCTGCTACACAGCATCTTGCTTCTTCAATAGCTACAGTGGAATATGGGACATACTTATTCAGGTAATAGGAAGAGTTTGGGTAATGTAGTCAATCTAGTAGGTCTTGAAGTCTGTTCTAGCCGTTTAACAGCTGATGACAGACCCTCAATAATCAAATCTAAATGTATTTTCAAGGAAATGAAATACTACCTTTCATTATACTACTTTATTGGCAGGATGTCAACTGCTATTTCAGTGATACTCCTACAGAAAAGTGAGATCTGATAAAAATTTGCATTTTGCTTTACATTATTTATAAGAATTTTAATTTAGACTTCATAAATGTGTCATAATTAGTGCAACTCTATGCACAGTTGCATTAAGACCTACCAAAACTGTAGCACACAGCGTCACTTGCACTCTGTGTGGTCCCAACACAGCATAACTCTTTATTCCACCCAGTGTCAGCACCTCCTGCCTCATCTGCAAATGCCACCAAATGACTTGGAGATGCTATAAAGACGTGAATGAAATCAACTTACTAAAAGGATTATTAACATTGTTATATGGGGAAATTTGCTTTGATAACTTATGGAAAATTGTTGGAAAGGCTAGTACTGCCTGATTGCTTTTCCATTTTTCTTCAGTGAGAGGATCTGGTGAAAAAGCAGAATTTGAGTTGGTTTCAGCTCTTGTAACTTCAGTCATTTAGGAAGCAGGCACATAATCTACACCAGCCACGTGGGGTCCCTCTACATTCAGTGAACATGAAAGACACCTTCATCCCTCTTATTGTGGCCTCTCAGAGCTTATGGTGAGGGGTCACTGTGATTTTGGACAGTCCTTCCTCAGGAAGACTTTATTTTCTTGGCTGTGATTTGCCAAAACTGTTGCCTTAAAAAAAATCTCTTTAAGTGCATTTTTCACAAAACCCTGTGGTCCGTGAAAATTTTCTGATCCTTCACTTTGAACGGTGTCCAAACTGAAATCAAGCCAAAATGTCTGTTTGCTAATTTTCTTTTTCCATATTTCAATGTTCTCTGCCTTTTCTCCACTTTTCTCTTTATTTTCTTTTGGTTTTCCAAGGGAGGGAAACCAGAACAGAAAACACAGAGAGAGGATGATTAAGCCCATTTAACTACCCTGTTAAAGGCTCTCTAAACACACAGACAGGGATCTGCTCAGGTGTCTCAGGGCAAGTATGGCTTCTCCATAGGATATTCTCTGCAGAGTTCTATGGGATTAGGTGAGCAGGGTCACCTCTTCCCTTTTTACTCAGCCATTAACCCCCAGCAATCTGCTCTCTGTACTTTCAGGCTTCTCAGAGTTGAAGGGACACAAGAGAATTTCAGGTAATGGCTCATTTCTGCCGGGTCTGGGCCCTGGTAGCAAATAGTCTGCTCCTTTCATCAACCTGGTGACTCAAAGCAGGCAGGATGCTGCAAGTCAAACAGAGCAGCCTGGATGATTATTCTGCAAATATTTTGCTTTTTCAAATTTGCTTACATATCAAAATATGGGTTTAGCTGATAAAAGCCAACAGCTCCATCAGAGTCCATTACAACCTATCAGGCAAACACTCAGTAATTTCTAAATTAGTCCAGACTACAATACATTCAAGTCATCTTTATAATCTCCCTTGTAAAAAAGCCCCACCGTTATGAGAATTGCCTAAACATGGATTTACCAGGCAGATAGCTTGCAATGTAAATGACTTGTGTTTGGATAGGTAGAATGCATATCAAAATGCATGCTCAAATGAGAGACCATATTGACTCTTTCCGAGCTGTTATGGTCTATTAGATAAATATTATCTTGGTTCAGGATTGTGGTAGTTTTCTATATGCACGGTTTCCTGATAAGCCATATGGACTCTCAGATAAAATTGTGTCTTCAGATTTTGAAAGTGATATGGCTGAATAGCTGTAATGAGTATGAGGAAGCTCCTGTTAACCAATTAATCAAAATGTGTCACTGAATGCCCCTTCCCTGTTTTGTGTTAGTATGTGCTACAATACACACCCAGCAAACATGCATTGCTCAGTGGTATTTTGACAAAAAACACATGCCAAGGGCATGGCAATGCATCCTTGTACAAGAGTGGTGATTGTATTAGTATCCCTACACCACTGTGATCCCGGTCTTTCTGATTATTTTCCATCTTGCTCACAAAAATGCACACATACTTACAACTACAGCTCACCAATATTAACAGAAAGAACTTTACTGGTGTCAAAGACATGGATTTTGGTCACACATTGCTTTTTCTCAATAATAATGTACTAAACACATTTTCAATCATCAAGTGCAAAAACTCGGTGGATTAGCATTTCATCTACATGGAATGTGAGCTCCAGGGATCCCTGCGCAACTTGTGAAGTGTTCACATGGACTAGAGAAGACTGGGACACAAACCAAGAGAAAAAACATCTGCTGAAGCCAAGTCCTAGCTCTGTAGGTCACACACCAAGCAACCTCCCCATCCTTACTAACCATGGGGATTTGTCCAGTGCATTTGTGCACTACACTGATGTGGAAAATTATGTGGTGAATTCCAGTTTATTTAAAATGACTCTGTGTCTCAGAGCTGACTGGTTTTTTTCTTTCTCTGTGCACCTTGCAAAAGAGGTCTCTCACTACCCCATAAAAACTGCAAACTGAAGAGGACAAAAAAAGACATTATTTCTGGTTAAATCAGATTTTGTCCAGCTTCTCCTCATTGTTTAAGGAGTAGATTTTCTCCTGAAGAGCAACACAAAGATGTGCCTACACAGCCTGGCTCAGCATTATGCAGTTAACCAGGGCACCTTAGGGCACCACAGGCCTTATAAATGACCTCTGGAGTTCTTTTCCATAACTGTCACTCAGAACAGGCACCATATAATTGCATAAGCACCTTGTAAAAAGTTTTTTGAAGGATTGTAAAATGGTCTCCCAGCAGAAAAAGTAGCAATTGGCTCTTGTATAGGTTGTGCCCAGATAGCTGTGGAGGGTGAGTCTCACTTCGGGAAAAGGAGGGTCCTGATACAGGCAATGCCACAGGTTCCATTAGATTATTCCCCACAAATGGATTAAACAGCTTTGTTTTAGACCATTGCTTATTTTACCTGCAGACCTTAGAAGTTAAGGCAGCAGGTGACACATTAGGGAAGCAATTTTAGCAGGTGAAGAATGTAACTTCATTTGGTCCTCTGTTCCATGCCTTTTAAAACAGCTCTGCTTTGAATGGCTAAATTCATTCTCTGAAGCATGCTGCTGAAATGTAAACATCATACAACTTTGATTTCCTATGAATAGAGAACACATGCTGTTACTGAAAAGAACATACAAGATTGCCACGCTTTTAGAAATCAAATGTTAATTATGAGTGAGGATTGGAGGACACAATAAGCTTTTGCCCATTCATTGTGGCCAAAGACAATTTCCAAGCCTCTACAAAAATTGTATTTTGCAGGTCTGTTTGGATTCTTGTATTTTATTATGAGAGTAGTACTTCCAGCTCTTTCTTCTTGCAGAGGAAGCTGTCGGTGCAGACACTGCCTAATGCTCTTTTGCAAAGGGGGCATCAGCATCTTGCCTGTGTTCTCATTCACAGCCATCCTCCATGAATCGGTGTTAAGATGTTCAGCTTTAAACAGCTCTGCCATGTTACAGATGTGCTGTTGATGCTTTATAGGCCAAATTACACAATGGTGGGGTTTTATCCCCATGTACACATAATCTCTTCCTGTGTATATCTGTGTGGCAAACTTTGAATGTGAAAATAACACAATCATTAGCTTGAAGCATCAAGAGGTGTCAAAAGAAAATTAGCCACAATCAGTTATCTTTCCTAAAATTTGACCAGATGAAAGTGAAGATCAGACCAAGGTTTCCACTGAAACATTTAACTTACCTAACCAAACTTGCATACTTAACAGAAGTTTTGGATTCCTTTTGCTTTTCCAAGCTCCAATAGTTTATGCAGCTAATTTTAAACAAAGGAAAAAAAAAGTGGGAAAGAGCTGAGCATTGATAATAATGTTTCAAAGTTCTCCTAAAAACTACTGCAGCTAAAAACATTGACTACAAAACCCTAAGTAAGGGCACAGGATTCCCCACTTCCAACATGCAAGCCACCTCAGAGGAACAGGAGTGCTGGGCAGGAAATCATGCACACTTTATTCTTGCTGCCACAATGCAGGTTATTAAAAGAATTCTGCTTGCCTTATTCAAATAACTGTTTTGGAAATGGACGATGTTTCTGCACCTTGTATTTCAGTGCACCTTTGGCACTGCCAGACTCTAAGCCAGCAGAGCACTCTGGCTGGCTGTTCTGAAGGCAGCTATCCCTTCCATTCTCTAAGAAATGCTGTTCTCAGGAGACTTCCAGCACAGCTCATGCTCTGTTCAAAAGGCTTGGATAGGCTTCAATAAACATCTGACCTTCCTGAGGAAGAAAATGTAAACCTCCCTCCCCTCCCACCCCAGCTGGGATTCTTTTGAGGTCCTTTTCTACTATTTGTCTTTATCTATCAAGAAAAGACAATATGTTTGACCCTATATAAAAACTGAAGACTTTCACACTTAAAGAAGTTCTCAGCTATACCGGAAACAAGTGAAGAAGTTCAAAATTGTGAATAAATATAAAGTTTCTAGGAAGAATGTTTTAAAGTTTTTTATACTGTAGAGAATACATAGAATAAATAAAACCCCTCATGTTTCCATGTACAGAGCATATGATGAGCCCCATCCCCAGCTCAGGGCGACAACTGCACCTGTAATTATATTGCAGATTTTGTGGAAAAAGTGCAGAACTGTGTGGCTTGATTTGGAAGGTCTTTCATGTTTTTATTTTACTAGAGCATTGCTATTTTCAGTGAATTTTAATGTGTGCCATCAAAACGCAAAAGTAACTTAAACAGATGTGGGTTTTCTTTTTTATTAAATGCATGTCTTTTTTCACTGAACATTTTATGTCCTCCTCCAAATTGTTCTAGGTTCAGCCTCCAAGAGAATAGCAAGGGAAAATCAGGCCATTTAAAAATACAATAGATTACTTCTGCACAGCTTTCTTTAATCAAAACCATTATAACTGATGGCTCAGAGCCTTGATTACACCTCTTCAGAGGGCACCCCTTGATTTTGCACGACATCCCTGATTATTTTATTTACTTATTTATTTATTTATCTATCAGCTTTTACTTTTGGCATTGATTTCTAGGTCACTGATTTAAGGCTTTTTCTTGCTTTAAATGGACTTGCTTGTTTCTCAGTGGCAGGTTATTTTTCTCACAAGGGCTATGAAGTAAACATGCCTCTTTTTTAGAAGATGACAAAAATTCCTGTGATCACATATTCCTGGAGTTCTTTCTTTTTCCTCTCCCTAGCCCCTGTGGTGAGCAAGATTGGACCAAGAGTCATTCCTCCCGACCTCTCCCGAGCCCCGGCAGAGCTAAGGGCCAAAAGGTCATTTTCTCAGGTTCCCTCTGGAGGGAGAATCCAAAGGTCATTCCCTCCCTCCCCAACCCACCCCAAGTGCATCTGAGAGACATTTAAAACTCCTTTGAAGAGGGAGGGGAGAGCCTGAGTTCATGTGCTTTACCTACTGCCCCTCAACAACCAGAAGATGTGAACTAAGGCTGTGCACGAAATGTTTCTCACAGAATCACATAATGGTTTAGGCTGGAAAAGACCTTTAACATCATCAAGTCCAACCATTTATCCAGCACTGCCAAGTCCACCACTAAACCACATCCCTCAGTGCCACATCCACACGTCCCATAATTACCTCCAGAATGGTGACTTCACCACTTCCCTAGGCAGCTGTCCCAATGTTTGATAACACTTTCATTGAAGAAATTTGTCCTAATATCCAGCCTAAACCTTCCCAGGTGCAATTTGAGGCCATTTCTTCTTCTTCTATCACTTGTTACCTGGGAGGTTACCAAACCCCACCTGGCTACAGCCTCCTTTCAAGTAGTTGTAGAGAGCAATAAGGTCCCCCCTGGGCATTCTTTTCTCCAGAGGAAACACTGCCAGCTCCTTCAGATGCTCCTCATAGGATCTTGATGCTCAAAACCTACTTAGGCCTGGCCTCAGGTTCAAGGTTTGGCATTGTGAACTTCAGCACGGATGGGCAGAGATTGCTCACACAGCTGTGACACAGGCCTAACCATTTCTGCTTCCTTTTCTACTCCCCAAAGCCTTTTCCTTCCCACAGTCCCCAGGATCCTCCTTCTTCTCCCAGATCTGGGTTTCACTAGGAATTAACCAGATGCCATTAGGGAGTTGTGTTAAACAGCTCTGAACCTCCCAATGATCCCGGTTCTTGGGAATGGAGCCTCAGGGATCATTTATGAGTCCCCTTAGAAAACAACCCCTGATAGAATCACGGAGCCTCACTGAGCTCTTGCTGCTGCTGCCTTGCTGCCCTGTCATCCATGAACCTTGTGATCCAGTTTTGGAACCACTCTACATTTCACAAGACAGAAGTAAATAGTTCAGGTTAGCACCTCTACACTTCCTCCTCATCCCTTTCAAGGAAAGTCTCCTCATTTCTTGCTCTTCAGATGATGAAGTAAAAGCAAGTGATTTCTCACCATTAATTTCTTTGACGTGCCTGAGGAAGGAAGGAAGAGAAGAGCAACAGTTATTTCACAAGGTCCCCCACAGAAGCGGGGCACCAAGGGTCACTTCCTCTCAATCTGTCCCCTCCGAAGGAGAGCAGTCAGGCTGTGTCAATGCCATGGTCCCTTTGTGGTGGATAGGCAGCTGGAGGTCATCCCCTGCCCCAGCCCTGCTCGCTGCGATGCACACACGCTGCTGAGCCCTCGCTTTCTCTCACACACGGGGGGCAGGGGAGATTAGTTCTTTCTTTCCTCTCTCTGCTTTGTATAGAGGGAACTCACAAGTTACTACCCGGGCCCCTTTTGGAAAGAGACAATAACAAAGGGCAGTGCCTAGGGTTTTTTTTTTCCTGAGCCTGATTTTCCAGGCTGCTGGGGCATAGTAGAATTAGCTGAGCAAAGTCTTAAAATCCAAATAAAAGTGAAATGCTGGAGTACAGGTTTTGAGCCACTTGGAGGTTTTGGTGACACTGTCCAGTGTAGTTACATATCCACAGCAAATCCACTGACCTCTCCCTACACATAAGCTCTAAATTTGGGGAAAACACTAAGCTCCTGGGAAGCACTTTAGGAAAGCAAGGATCATGTGAAATAGACTGGAAAATTTAGGTTCTGTGTTATCCAACAGGAAGTAATAAATAAAAACATCTACAACTGCTTGTTATTTTGGGTTTGAATTGTTGCAGGTGACTCCTTCAGGGCCTGATCTGAATCTTTTGAAATAACACAAGTGTTCAATTTCATGTGCAATGGGTCAGGCCATGACTGGGCTTCTTTCCTTACGTTAGCCTTTGGGAAGATCTTTAAGGAGCTAATGTGGAATTAAGAGTCCTTGTCAAGAGCTACCTCTTCACAGGTATCTTCTGCTCTTTCCAGTCTTTGGGCCAAATCTTATTCATAGATAGGGACTTGCAGTTCCCACTGAATTCAATGAACTAGACACCTCCAAAACAGAGCCCAGGGAAATAAGCACTGTGTAGCTGCTTACCTTGAAACAAGAATTTGGTCCTGAGAGTACAGTAGAAAACACTTTTACATTTTTAAGGCATCCTACAATTTCAGCCTTCACTATTTTAAATGACATGAACAGCAAACTGTTGAAAAAAGATGTGCAGACTTTCTACGTACTCATAAGAATTGAGTAGAGGAACTAATTCTCTACGGTCTGAGTAGGGAAACTAGTTCAGCAGCATAAATTAACATGCATCCAGAGCCTCCACATGAACTCCTTGGAAAGATTCAAAGCTCCTTTTGGCATTTTTCCTTTTGACATTCCAAGAACATTTACAGGAGAACAAATTGTAGTAGGGACTTCTTTCTTTTCTCCTCCTCCCCACTTCACCTCCAAAGTCAGATTGACTTCTCTTAAGGCAATGTTGACCCTTGGCACTGTGACTGCAGTTTGCACATCAGAGCACCGAAATAATTCAGGACTATCCCTTCCAGCCCTAGAGATTACACACAGTTTCTATAGAATTGGTAGCACTTAAATGTGGAACAACAGTTTTTATGGCTTAGGTGAAATATAGCGCCTGTGGCGCTGTGATGCCTGGGTGGTAAAAGGCTACAAAATGCTCTGAAATCCTTGTCTAAGTGTGCAATATTGTTCATCTAGAGCACATCACCACCGTGGAGCTCAGGACTGATGCTGTTGATCAGTGCTTGAGACAGCCTCCCTTATAAATAAAGGATTTAGCCTTTGCACATGGAAGTGACAGATTATTCTCTACACTGTGTTGCAGTAGCACCGGTGGGGATGCTGGTCCTCTGCCCAGCACTGAGCCTTTCTCCCCACACCCAGAGTAATTTAAGGGTTTGAGGGGGAACAGGATGCTCTCTCCTGGACAGACTCACTTGACTCATTCAGGTCTGAGCTCCTATTTCCACCCTTGCCCTTGTATCCGTGTCTTTGCCTTGCAGCATTCCACACTTCAAGTGGGGCATGCCAGGATTCTTTATTAATTGTGATGATTTCGTTATTACCACACAGTGCTGCTTATTAAGAACACAATGAATTTCAGTCAGTGCAGTATCCCTTCCTCCCCTCCTCCCCAAATGCAAAGTATAAATCCACTTAAAAAGAAGAGATCTTTTGACTTCTAACAGAAACTTTTATCCACATAAGAGGATAAGAAATTCATTAGCTTAAGTTGTGTGATTGTACCAGCTCATTAGAGAGTGCTATGCCTTTCAGAGAGAGCATGCTAGTCCTACGTGGAATCTGTCAAAGTTAAGGATAAAGGTATGGGACAACTTAACCATCTTGGAAGGCAATTTCTGATTTAACTATGAAGACCACAGGGTTCATTAAATTATTTTAATGAACAGTCACAGGCCTGATGTTCAAATCTTCATTTGTGTCTAATTGCAAGCAAAATATGAAATTGCTAAATTGATCTTTCTTGACAAGAAAAAAAAATTATAGTCATTAATTATGTTTTCAGACTAATTGTTGTGGAGTTTTTGGTTTTTCTTTTTTTTTTTTTTTTTTAAGGTAATATACACATTTTGATTTCAGGTTTAACTGCTGCAAAAGATTGCTGTGAAAATCCTAACACAATTTCTCTTGAAACAGAGGAAAACTGCCACTTCTAAGCAGAAAACATAGTAATTAGTCGTACTAATTTGTTGAAAGAAAGGAATGATAAAGTGGAGTTCTCAGCCATTTGTCAGATCAAAAAAGGTAGTGATACAGTACTTTTTCATCTGTGGAATCTCAGAAGGCTTGGCCCTGACAAAGCAGGTAGTTTGCAACATTTTATAAAATATATTGAGAGGAGATTGGAATGTATTTTTCAATCTTCCCCTGGCAGCCTTCATGGTTTTAGTCAATTTATGCATCATCTCTTGAAGTTCAATACGGGGCACTGGGTCCCAAAATGTGCTTTGAAGCATCCATAGCAAATCTTCTAATCTCTGCTTTCACCATCTGAGCAACACATGCATTAGAGTGGAATTTGGGATCGGCTTTTAGGTTGAAGGGTGAAGCGCTTAGTAAGATAACCTACAGTATCTCAGCTTCAAGTGCAATGTTCAGGTTTGGATAAATGATTGCTTTTCATTTTCCCCAAAGATAAAAGATACAGTTTTATACTAGGATTTATAGACCTCTGTACCTGCATGGACAACAAGTATTGCTTTTAAAATGTACATTAAATACAAATACTGCAAAAGCAAGTATTTCCTTATGCCATTGGGAGAAAAATGATACTATTTTACAGAACATGATAGTTGCAGTAAGCTACCAGCCTTTAGTGACCAACGAGCTTTTCTGCCTTCACTGTTCTTATTTAATCTAAACAAAGCTCAATCCCTTTCCTCCCCCTCAAAGAAGGGAAATTACACTTTTTTTGCGTGCATAGCAGTGCTACGACAAAACTAGCAAAACTTCACAGAAGAACTGCGTGTGGCAAGGCTCAAGGCTTTCAGCACTGTTTTGTTTCCGTGTGCATCTTCTCTCACATACAGCACTTTTGGGCTGTTTCTGCCACTATTCCTGTTTCCACAATTCCTACATTTTTTTCTTTGTTCTGCTGTATGTCACCCCAGAGCGATGGCTGAGTGAGGTAGGACAAGCCATAGGCATGGGAGGGCAAAGCCACAACGCAGTGATTATTGCTGGAGGCTGCAATGGGAGTGGGGAAAAAGAAAATAATCTGATTTTTAAGCTGGTTCTTTAAAGCAATCCCTCATTTGTAGGGTATTACAGCGAGATGTTGAGGAGCATTTCTGCTTTGTTAAGGCCAGATATAAAATCTTGGGGGTTCTGTTTGCTTTGGGGTTTGTTGTTTTGTTTGGTTTGGTTTGGTTTGTTGGTTTCAGTTTTGGGAGGTTTCTTTTTTTCAAAATTAGGTAGGTATTTGCAAAAAAAAGGGGGGAGGGAAGGGAAAGGGGAAGGGAAAGGGGAAGGGAAAGGAGAGGAGAAGGGAAGGGAAGGTTTGGGAAGGGAAGGTTTGGGAAGGTGAGGGAAGAGGGAAGAGGGAAGAGGGAAGAGGGAAGAGGGAAGAGGGAAGAGGGAAGAGGGAAGAGGGAAGAGGGAA
>JAWWMP010000081.1:8165191-8198604 GCA_035047865.1 Dendrocincla tyrannina
GAAAGGAAAGGAAAGGAAAGGAAAGGAAAGGAAAGGAAAGGAAAGGAAAGGAAAGGAAAGGAAAGGAAAGGAAAGGATTGGATTTACAGAGGTTTTGTGCCAGGTGAGCGCCTGGCATTTCCTCTCAGGGAAGTCCTCCTCAAGGTGAAGGTGCTTTGACATATACGCGCATTGTCTGCCGCGAAAAATAAAACCCAAAAATTAAATCCCAGGATGAAAATAACCCCGATTATTGTATTTTGTCCCGATCACACTCCCCCTGGTTCCTGTCACCCACAGCCCCTCCGCGCCCCGCCAAGGCCGGACGGGCCCGCTCCCAAACCCCCTCAGCGCCCGCCCCCCTGTGTCGCCGCTCCCCATTGGCCGAGCGCCGGATGCAAGGCGGGCGCGGATTGGCGGGCGCGGGGCGCTGTTGCCATGGCGCTGTTGCCATGGCGGCCCTGCCGCCCCCGCGGCCTGCAGGAAGCGTGTAATGAATTATGGATGGGTGGCTTTCTCAAAGAGCGCCTGATCTGTAATGCAGATGAGACACCGCGCCTCCCCCCCGCCCCGCCACACCACCCTTTTCTTCTGGATTCTTAAAATAAATAAATAAATAAATAAATAATAATAATAAAAAATCTGAGTTTTAAATCAGAATCTGCTCTTTGCGCGTCCCCCGCCGCAGCAGCAGCTCCGAATGCTGATGGCAATTCTCATGCAAAGGCAGGGCCAGAGGTCACTATCTGTTATTTGTCCAGGAAAAGCTTGTAGGATTTTCGCTGAACCCCGTGACCCTCTGGGGTATTATTTTTTTCCCCCTACTCTTTCGTTCAGAGGCAAAATGGGATGCGAACAGCAGGAGTGGTATTTCCTATCAGTCGGAGAGGAAGCCGTCCCCTTGGAGCACGAAGGAGCACAAGCCATTGAGCAGTGGGGCTGGCTTTGCTCGTCTCCTAAAAGATGTCTCTGCCCAAACGTGACCCCAGACCTTCCCTCCGTGTGGACCCCATGGCTCTGGCCTTGGGTAATGGTGACAAGAGCCGATGACATGCTTGCTTCCCTTCTCCACAAAGGTTGGTGGTGTTCCCCACACGAGCAAAGCCTCTGCTGCTCCACACCTGAATAAACAGGTTGCTACCATTCCTTTAATTCCCCTAATCTTCTTCTGTTAAGAAGTACAGTGGATGTTATGGTGCAGAAATTATAATTTCCCTATACCTAACGATGGCAGAAGAGACATCTCTCATACTCAGGTAGAGTTTAGGTTTGGGTTTTTCGTGCTGTTGACAAGTTATTTCAATCCTTTCTGCGTCAAGCCTCTGTGGACAAATGTGAATCGGAAAATTTTTAATTTTAGAGAAAATAATGAACCTGGTCCTTATCTTGAGTCAGATTGTGTGATTTTGGCCAGATTCAGCTGAGAGTGGGCATCCTCAGCTGTCCAAATACTGACCTTGGTACCTTGAAGGCGTACAACTGGTGTGAAGGATGAGACAGCCCTACTCCTCAATGCTCTGTTTTTCAGACAACTGCACACTGAATGGTTTACTCAGCAAGGAAATGGCTGAGCAATCGGATGAATTTCTACATATTTTGCATTGTGGAATTTGTGCCTTTTACACTTCAAATCCTGACTGGTTCATGGTTCTTCCTCAGGTAGAAGTAAATACTTAAGTAAGAGCTCTGAGATGAAGATGAAATATATCTGACCCTCCTGTGATTCAGAGTAGGATAATACCTATTTTTCTAAGGTTATTAAACAAAATGTTCTGTTGTGTAAAAACCAATGAGCACTGAAAAAAAAATAAGAAAGCCTGCAAAACACTTCATATAGGAGTAGAAAACACGCTCAGCTCTGGCCATCAGTCCCTATGTTTCAGCTGTAATGGCCCTTATGTTTTATTATTTTCCATTATTAAAATGTTTTCTATTGAAAAAAATGGTTAAGGCGAAACTGTATTGCCTACCCCACCCATTCTTGAAAGACCTTTCATCAAACTCCATTAAAAAAAAAAATCAAGGCTATAGATATGTCATTAGAGACTCAATGATGCTTAAAGCTGAGAAATGTCTTGAGATGTGGTTTGCTGAAAACACAGTATTAAAATTTGTATATATGGAAGTGTTAAATTTGTTGATTTTTTTTTTTTGTGACAATGGTTCTGTGCAACATACATTAAAGCAAAAAATATGTTAACAATTTGTACTTGCAGGAAATATAGGTCATGTTTTTGTGAACCAAATAATTGTGGTTTTTAGTTTTCTTGGAGTGATCTTTATTTTTGTATATAATACTTTATTCCTAACACATTGGAAGATGAGTATTTCCACACCTATGTAAATACATACTGCCTGCACCATGAGATTTGGGATAGCTTAAATAGTCAGCAAAGAGGGAGCAAAAGACTTCTTAAGCACATATGCAATTCAAACAAATACAGATTTCCAGTGCTTATAAACAGCCTTATCATCTCTGCCATACTTTCTGTTGAGGAATCACAAGAAATTCAACCAGGAACAGCCAAGCTCCATCTGTAACTGTGCTATCGGGTTGTGGAAAACTCTTAGTAGAGCTGGGCATTGTAATGATGTCTGCAGCACAGCTTTTGCCTTCATGCCTTGGTCCTAACTTCACCAAAAGAGCGCTAAAAGGAAGAGAGACCTCAACTCCAGCAAGACTTGCATCTCCCCCAGGACATTTTGTAGGCAGTTCCTCAGGAAGACCCTTGCTGAGTTTTCCTGATTAAGATTTTATAATTCCTTTTGCTGTGTTTGTGCCCTGAGGGGCGAAGGAGGAGCTGGAGGCCTTTGTGGTATGGACCTAACAACCTGACTCAAATGGATACAATACATACTGCATAATAGTTCAAGTGTGAGAAGGTCTGGAGTCACCAACAGGGAGAAAAGTGACGCAGGAAGCTTTCACAAAGGAAGCAGGTCTTAAGGAAAGAGCGGAACAAGGAAAGGGAACTTTTAGGTGCATGATGAGTGGGAGGTTGGTGTGTGGCCAGGGTGGAGCAGGAGATAATCTTCAGAAAGCAGGAGCAGTTCTGAGAAAAGAAGGAAAAGCAGTGAATTTTGTTTTGTTTTCTTCATATCTGTGTCATCTGATTGGAAAAAAAAAATTATTTCTTTGGAAAATGTCAAAGTTGTATTTTTCCCCAAATTTTCAATGTTACTGTTTCAGTAGAAGTTTCATTCTTTTAGAAACAAAGGAACTCTTTCAATTTACTTATAAAGAATGCAAACTTTCCAAGGTTCCTCTTCTATTAAGGACTGTATAAACAGAAAAGCTTTGCATTTTTAACAATAATAGTTTTAAAATAGTGCTTCAGCACAAACATATTGTTCACAAAGGTCCTTCTATAATTTAAAACATTTTCTCCTCAAGTAATTTCAACTGGTTTCTGCTATCAGTAATCTTCATAGAGTTTACATTAATCCACAAACATTGTATAGTGTGATGAAGCTGATGAGAATCAACAAAGGATAAAGTAGAGTATTGCAGCCCAGATAAAGAAACCTTCTGTTTAATGCCAGCTGCTCAGGAAATGTCAAAAGTAAAGTGAGTTTCAGGTCAAGGGCACTGGGAACAGTCTGTTAGCAAACCCTAAGACAGGCAGCTCTTGTTATTAGTATGAACAAGGATATGGTGAGTTCTTTTTAATCTATCCCTGGGTCTCCTTCTAGTTTCCCAGACATGAATTCATCCCATTTGGCCTCACCTCTGTGGGATTGCTGGGAGTTTTTCAAAACATACTGTCTTTGCTCTTTCTAATGCTTTCCATAAGGTTCACTAAAGACCAGGATTTCAGGGAAAATCTCCTCCTATGAGACATGTGGGCTCCGTGCCAGGCCTTGAAAGTGCAGAAAATAGTGGGCAACCACTCTTTTTCACTTTCCATGACAGCAAGGATGTGTTTTCACCCCTTGTTTTTTACCATGATATTTAATAGTACCTGTATCAAGTCCATTTTCATCTTGAACTCCTTTGCTTTTGAGCACTTTGATGCTATTCTAGAGTTTTTAGATGGTGAATGGTGAGTGTACCTTGTTTATTCCCAGTTAAGGGAGTTGGTCCTCTTGATACAACTCTAAGTTGGCAGGTGAAAGATCTGAAGAAATAGAACCAGTGTGTGGGCAGGATGAACCTCTCTATAGGTAGCCCTTTCATTGAGAATGGGTCACTATTTCATGTGGCTAGGAAGCAGAAGATCTGGTTTGGGAGCATGAACATGATATATGCTGATACTGCTTGTGAAAATGTCCCCAGCAAGGTGTTGCAAAATAAGAAGTGTGTTGACATCCACTCTGGAATGAACAGCAAAGCAGTAACTTCAGAGCACTTTACTGTAAATGTCCCATGGATGTACACTAAGTCTGCCGTGAAATACAAGGAATTTTGCAATGATTGTTCAGAATTTTGCAGGTTAACAGCCCCTTACTGATTTTTTTTTAATCTCTTTGAGTTTTCAGATATCCTTTAAATTCATGTTTAGTTCTTGAATGCAATGTTTTGTACAAGAGGAAAAATCCTAATGCAACACTGTGCAATGTATTTTGTAACATTCAAGCTGTCAGTGTGCTGTGGGATACGACTTACACATCTTTATGATACAGTACTGGGCAAAAAACTTCTTCAGTACAAAGTCTATAAGTTCAGCCAGGGCATTGGTCAAATTGATGAGACCTACCTATTTAGAATTTGTCATAATATTCAAATATGTTCTCACATTTTATTGTTTGAATAGTGGCTATTGGGGTATGTAGACTGGGAAGAAAGAGATGAATGACTCAGAAGCTGCTGGTGACACAAACCTTTGTGGTTATTGGAGCAAGGCAGCATTTCAGATTTGGTTCTGTTTGCAGAGTAATTATCTTGTGAGAAAGAACAGCCAATATGATGCAATCTACTATGGATCCAAACCTTCCTCTTCACAGTCATGGCATTTATCTCATCATATGTTAGATATTTACAGAGTAGATGTTTATAGTTGATCAAGTGAGGCCAAGAATTGGAGATAAATATTATTCAATTTGCTTGATCTATTTCGTTTTGTCTTCCTTAGGTTGAGACAAGCCCATGTCCAAGAAGTATGTGTTGGGATCTCACAAGGCCAAAATCAATATGCTGCCACAGTGGGTTGTGGTGATCCTGGCTCTTCAGGAAGCTCACTTTTTATCTCCTTCAAAAGACCTCTATACAGGACAACTAGGAGATCAGGCCCAGCCAGCAAGCATTTGTGAAACTCAGGTCTTGACCAACATGACCTCCTTCTATAGCAAGGTGACCTTCTTAGTGGATAAGGGAAAAGCTGTGGATATTTTTTACCTGGACTCTAGTAAAGTCTTTGACACTTGTTCCCACAGCATTCTCCTGCAGAAACTGGCTACTCATGTACTGGGCACTGTTTACCGAATGAAAACTGTCCGGATGGCTGAGCCCGGAGAGGGATGGTGAATGGAGTTACATCCAACTGGTCACCAGTGTGTTCCCCAGGGCTCAGTACTGGGGACAGTCCTCTTTAATATCTTTAGCAATGATCTGGATGAAGGGATCAAATGCATCCTCAGTCAGATGAGGTGTTTACAAGATGTATAGATGTGTCACTTGGGGACATGGTTTAGTGGCGGACTTGGCAGCGGTGGATTAATGGTTGGATTTGATAATCTTAGAGGTCTTTTCCAGCCTAAAAGATTCTATGATTCTGTGAAACGTCTCAGCCCTACTGGTCTTTGCTGTCTGCCACACAATCCTCTTCCAGACAAAACTTGTTTGTGAACCTGGAAAGAGCCTTTTTTCTGAATGAGCCAGGAACAGTTACTCCAAGGCAACTGTTACTCACCTACTCTTCCCACTCTTCATGCAGCAGCTGTTGGTAGGATCACTGCAAGTGTAGCCGCACAATCTGCTTTAAAAGCAGCTTGGTAGCTGCTTAGGCTTTCCAACCCAGCTGGCAGCTGGGCTGTGAAACTGAAGCCAGCCAGCAGTGAGATGTCTAATACATCTCCAGAAACCACTGTGTATTTGCAACGATTACCATAGTGACACACCCCACTGTTTTGTCCATGTTCTGTGATCAAATAGAATTGGTAAAGATGTTGCCATTTATCCAAAACTGAGATAAAACAGTGACATGAGAGGAATAACAGGACTTTGGATGTGGATCCCACATGCCATAATTCTACTAGATTACAAATAGCTTCTATTACATATGACCTGGGAAGAAAAGGTACCATGATGGATAAATTCCTTCTGGAGAAAGGACTATGATACCAGTATTATGGATGTTTCATAAGCAGTAAGTGTCTGTGTTGCAGAAATGTTGATATGGTTAGCAGGTTGTATGAGTAAAAGCAGCATAAATAATTGCTGTGTAATAGTTAAAACATTACTCAGCTTATTTACAAGCAAAACTCCCTTCTCCCTTCAGCAATCCCTGTGTAATGCAGTGGGCTGCTGCGTTGTGCATTGTGTGAGCTTTTTAAGAGATCTTGAACTCTTGACTCTTAGCAAAGTTGGCATGTTTGAATCTGCCTGTGATAGCTTTGAATTTATAGGAATTTTGTTGGCATTGGTAACAATACTCATATTGTGATAAAGGAAAATCAACATTGATCCTTGATTTCTTAAGAGTAATTTCCTCTAAGGTAGGAAAGCACCATGAAATCATCTAGTTTTATCTCCCATATAATTGGTCTGTTCAGTTTTACATGATTCACAAATGTTTTCAGCATGATGATTTCAGTTAAAGAATTTAAGTCTTCAGGTGTGACAGTTTCACAGGCATAACACAAAGAACAACCTATAGTGCCAAGTATGTGTGAGGCCCCAGTGATGATGGTGAGTTTATTAAATGGGACATGCCTAATTGATCGCAATTAAGTGAAAGTAGTACTTTCTCCCATCTTTTAACTAATTTATTTTCAATTTGACCTGAGAAATTCTTTCCAGCCTTTAATCAATATGATTCTGTGCATTTAAGCCAGAAATACAAATGTAGTATCTCGGAACATTTGTCTCTGTCTGATTAGAAGGCAGATCTAGTTTGTTTGGTGCCTTCTTGTCAGTTATGTCAAGTCTGCAATTTTGAAAAAAAACCCAAATCTTCTAATAGTCAAATAAATAAAAAATCCCAATCTCCAACCCCCCAGTCATCTTCATCCGGCCAGTTGGGAATGAGAGGAAGAGGGAATTCTTCCTGCCCAGCCTGGCTCTGAGGTTATATTGAAACCACATCTTTTAGGAAAGTATGTGGTATTGCCTTGAAACCTCCAGCCAACAGTGAGACCCTCACCTTCACTTACAATCTTTAAGTGTTTAATTACTGTGTCTGGAAGAAAATTACATCTTGTTTCAAAGTTGAGTTTGTCTAACTTCAACTTCCAGATATTCAATCTTGTTCAAGCGTGTTTAAGCTTTTGTCAACAAGATTGAAAGCCTTCATTAGGTATCTTTTTCCACCAGGAAATACCTCTATAACTGATAGAGTCATTATAAAACTTACCTGAAGTTCTGTGTCTGCAAAACACTTCCCAACTCTTTCTTTATACATATCTCACCAACAGAGATTTCTTTATTCTATATGCTGGCTGGTGAGAAACCAACACTATCTTCTAACAAGAGATGAGGGAAGATGAGGAAATTATCTAAGAAAGAAAGAGAAGAGGTTTGAAAGGAATTGCTTTGATGAGTGATCACTGTCTGTATATTTGGAAGAGACTTTCTCTTGAAAAGAAAATCTCTGCTAAACACTCAGAGCCTAGCCCTGAACAGGCTATCAGCTCATTTCTGCAATACTGATAAGCTGTGCCCTGTCCTGGACCACACCTGAGATAAACCAGCCAACCCCCAGTGAAGTCAGCTCCTGCCAGGGGAGCTGTTGCTCTTTTATAGCATTGGAGGATGTAGAAAGTGCTATACAAAGAGGCATATGGATGTCAAGGAACACTGGCTAAAGCAGTGATAACCTGTAGCATCCTGTATGGTGCTCTGTGGAGTCACAGTGAAATAATAGAAAACCTCAACCACTGAACTTAGCAAGTCCATGTTAAACACAAAGCAACAGTAACAATTTCACTACCAATTTGCTGTCAAGAAGCTGTTTCTCACCCTATTGCCCAGTTATTAGTTTATATAATTAAGACTAAACATTATAAAAGCATTAAGATAGATCTGCCAGTGTAGAACATCACTAGATGAGGGCAAAAATGTAATACAGTCAGAACTCCAGCAAGCTGTGGTTCTGTAATGTTAACTATTTATAGCTGACCAGATCAAAGCATTAAGTGTAAAAGGAAAGAAGAATCCAAAATAAGGTGAGTACTGCTCTTTCGCCAAGGAGGAACCATGATGAGTATTCAGCATTTGCTGGTGGTGTAGTTTGTGTGTGTACTCTACAGGGGTAAGTTCTGCAGCAGTGGTTTATTTCAAACATCTTCATTTTTCCTCTCAGTATGAAGAAAAAGTTTTAAATTACAGCTATAGCATGGAAGAGAGAATTCAACTGAAGCACAAATATGAGTCATAAAAGTGTTTGTGCCTTATTTTCAGGGTAATAACTAAACACCTGCTAAATTACATTTTAAAAAATTACCCAGTATCTCACAGTGGGTTTTATCCTCTTGTTTGTTATTTTCTCTCTTAAGCCCCACTCTTGATCCTTGATCTGCGTGGGAAGATTGTCTCATCCATGCAAAGCTCCCAAAACTCAGCAGAGCTCTGCCTGTACTGATGCTCTGCCCATGCAGGGCTGATTACAGGACAAGGACTGAGGTGCCTTCAGGCAGAGTCCTGGCATAGTGCTGGGTGCACCAACTCAGCATGAAGAGAGGAAATCATTAGCCAGAAAAAAAAAAAAAAAACCAAAACCATGAACTTTTTTTGAAAGCTTGTGCAGGAGAAATAAAAAATTAAAAGTGACTCATCCATGTTGATTCTGTCTAACCTTTACTTTCCCACAGGTTGCTGTTTTCTTCTGTTAGCAACTTTAGTGTTCTAAAAGTGCCTTGCTGTGTAGGAAAATGGTGTAGATGGGCACTTTCTCCCCTGAGATGTGAAGTGTATATCTGGTTACTGAGCCCCTTGGGAACAGTGGAGGGCTCACGCTCAGTTTTCTGTTTTGCTTTTTGTGTTTTCTTTAATTGTTTTTCATCCTGGCACTGAGTGGGCAGACAAGACTCTTGAGCAATCTGTAATTACATAGTGTCACAGTTGATGAGGTTACAAAGGAGTAAATATGTAGTTGGTATTAGAGAGGATATTTTTAACAATACCTAGTCTACATCTAATAGAGTGCATCTGTGTCCTCTGTGGGCACTTTGCCTTAGATAATATAAAAGAGAGCAATGGGGAAGAGAGCAGCATAATTATATCTGCATAGTCTTTAGCAGAATCAGTTTCTGCAAATACACACTTGACATTTCAACTCTTTCATACCAGTGCTGTTCCTATTGATGCCAGTGGCATCTTTGCCCTTGAATAGGAATGGGATTGAATTCTGACTGTTGAATCTCTTTTGACAAGAGAGGTGGAAGTTTCCCAGCATGACCTGATTGCCATAGTCAAAGAGAAGAGTTTTATTAGACCATCGTGTCAGTAATTCTTGACCTGGGGTCATGACTTTGTCTCAGGGATGCACAACAACTCTCCCTTGTTTTAGGCTCACAAGGAGAGACCAACAATCCAATATATTTTTCTGTTGTAACATGGGTCACAGCACAGAACAGAATAAAATAGTTTCATCAGCCTGCCTCAGCTGGGTTGTTACCTGCTGTGTTTCCACTTCTGCTAGTCAAATTTTGGCATCTCCGTTATACAGAGCAGCCAGCTCTGGACAGTATCACATGTCTAAAGTCATGAAATCATATTGTATTTATACCAGTCAGGACTGAGGGAAATAACCTTTTAAAGAGTCAAGGACCAGTTTCACTTTATGATGGCAATGTGGAAAGATTGGATAGCACTTGATACAGGTGCTTAATGTTCCTTGGCTGAAGCAGTTACAGGACACGCTCTTGGTGATATTTATTAATTATTTGTGCTCCAACAGCATCTACTAATGCAGTTAACTGGTCCAAATACACAGAATGACATTGCTTGAAAGTCCCATAATTTCCAGTGTTCAGGGCAGGTGGGGGAACAACCAGGCTGACTTCCATGAAAAAACATCAGTTCACCTCAGGTGTTTCTCTGCCTGTGCAACCTGAGTATGTGACTCACACTTTTGGGAACATCCCCCACCTCTCAGCTTCAATATTCAAGGTTTTGAAAGCCTGCTGATCTTGAGCAATGACATACTTCCCCATACACATTATGATGAAATGACAGAACTCCCCTTGGATGGAGATATTATTCCCTGGCTTATAGCACAGCAAAAATCACTGCTATAAAGTATCTTTAGGAAAACAAGAGAAAATTAAGAAAGGCAGTAGTATGCTTAGTTTGCCAAAACCTGGACAGAAGTGCAGACATGCACTATTTTCTAGAGTCACTTGCTGGATTCTTGAAGAAATTACTAGTAATTTGTTTTTGTTTTTCTTGTCTTGCTCTGTTGCTCTGTCTCTTTCTTCCCCAGATGCTGATGGCTTTCAGCATCTGATGATAGCACCACCTACACAATACAGAAGAAATGATCAAGAAATCAGGGGAGTGGTTAGGTGATCTGCCTCTTGAGCAGCCTGCTAAGAACCATCTTCTGTATGAATGAGAAAAGTCACTCAGTGTAGGAGAAATCCGTCAGAGCTTGCTTACTTTTCCCCTCCTCTTTCCTCTAGCCATAGGAGTGGACCAAAGCAATCTCAATCCCCTGGGCCTGTTGTGTTGTGGAGGGATTATCCCTTCCTCCAGCATGAAGGGTTATTTGTGACTTCTTTCTCTCTACCGTTTACTTTATTTTCCCAGTCTTCAGGTTTTTTCGTCTCTCATTTAAACAGTGTTGCTCTGTTTTTGTCAGCAAGGTGTGCAGGACACAGCAAAGTGTGTAGGACACAGCAGAGTCAGGCTTGCCTTTATCTAAAGGGCAGAAAGAAAACAGTCCTTTTCCTTTTGGCTTTAGCATATTTTGTGAGACTGTGCCTAACCTTTGCCATTCTCTGCCTCTGCTCCTCCTTTGGTCTGCCCGTTCAATCGCTCCTCTGGCTACTCTTCCCTCTCCTTGTCATGTAAAACCTCAACATCCAGGTAATGAATGCCATCTCACCTCTTTCTCTTTACTCATATGTCTTCAGGTGTATGAATGCCCTCACAATGGAAGGAGGAGATAAGAAATTCCCCATGGAAATATCACGAATGCTTAAAATAATTTGGAGCTAAAAATCCCTGCAGGTTTATTGAAAACACCCCCCTTGACACACAGAGATTTATTTATCTGCTTTACTGCATTTTGCTTACGTCAAGAGCTGGATTGCTCCTGTACAGCCCCCTCTCCAGGCAGATAATTGCTACATATTCTTTTGTACTGCTGCCACCACCTCCACCATCGGGCGTTTTCCCAAACAATCGCCTGCGCAGCCTCGGAGCAATCCATCTCTCTGCCGACACTAGGATAACAGTGCTTTGGCTTTAGGGGTCTCCCAGGAGCAGGTGAGAGTCTTGCCTCTTTTCTTGAAAATCAAACGAAGTAAATAAGGGGCGCTTCTCCTTCCTTCTCCAGATCATTAGTAAAGATGTTAAATAAAACCAGGCTCGCTCCCTGACGGCTCCAGCCTCTTCTCGACGGTATCTCGTTGGCCATCACTTCCACACAGACACCCCGTCTCGATGCAGTGCCGTATATCATTACCTTTTGTTTACAGCCACTCAGCCAGTTGTCACTCTGTGTGACAGTGCCTGTATTCAAGCCAATATGAATTTATTTTTCAAGAAAGACTTCTCTGAGATTAAGCTTATTCCTCACTAAGGAATCAACTAAACTGTGCTGCTGGCAGGGCCTTTTCCTTCACCATCATCTATTATACTTCTGATTAAACAAATGATAGCACAACCTGGCCTTTCCCTTTCTCTTATTTCTTCCTCTGGGTTTCTTCCACATGCTGATGCTTATCTATTCAGCTGAATAGTCATTGAATTCTATTGCTATGCATTTAAGCAATAACAATTTTTAGGCTTTCTTTGATTTCTTTCAGCCTCCTCAAGACTGGTTTCCTTCTCAGATCCCTGGGCATGGGACTATCAGACTCTGTCGTCTGCAGTCAGCTGGAGAACCCAACAGTGCCAGGACTAGCCATGGGCCCAATTTTTGTCACAGGAAAAGGATACCTCTGACAAATGTGACATCAGTACATGTGAGAGAGGAGATAAACAACTTTTTGTAGGTCACTGTAGCCACAGCAGTGGATCCTGGGTTTGAGCTTCTTCCCTTTCTTCTGTAGCACTCCAGCCCCGGGAGCTGCAGGCTCACAGCTCAACCAGGAGTTTTACTTTAAGATATATAGATAGGATTCTTTAATACCTCTAGAGGAAAAGCCACAGACTTGTTTCCAAGGGGTTTCTTTATTAATTTAGGGGAGAAGATAGGGGAACTTGACAAAGGTTTAAAAAGGGCACTGCACAAGCTCAACAAAATGTTTCACCACCATATCAACCCAGCACATATTAATTCACAACACTTAAGTCAAAATCAAATCCCTCCAGCTCCAAGCCACCCAAAGCATCAAGAAATGAGCAAAGAAAGAGAAGCAGAGGGAGCAAGAAGAGAAAAGGAGAAAGAGGGAGACACAGATTATAGAGCTACCACTGAAACTTTGTGGCAGACCAGTTCTCACAGGTCCAGATGGCAGAGTCTGGAACTGTGGCACCCCTATGCCTTTGGTTTTACCTGCTCTGTTCTCTATGGCCAAACTCCCCAGGTTGGGTCCCTGACCCTCTGGCCACTCTGGGGTTCCAGACCAGGGTAAGTGGCACTGTTCTCACTGTCCCTGCCAATCCAAGCCTGGGTCAGGGGCTCCAGGTTTTCTCAGGCTGTTTGTGACTGACAGCTGCTCTGGGGCTTCTCCTTGTGGGCTCCAGGGCCCTGCCATGATGGATATGACAACATCCCCTTTCCGTGAGGTTCAACCTTTCCCCTCCCTACACACACACACATGCACCCCCACAGGGTAGTTCTGACCCGGTAATGACTGATCTGGTGTCTAACATCTCCCCTTCCCTTTTCCTTAGCTGCTTAGTGAAGATGTAAGGAAAAGAACCAGATGCAGGGGCAGCATCCCAGGGAAAGCTGGGCCACACCTGATCATCCTTCCCCTCCCTGCACTGGTGTGGCAGCGTGAGGGCAGCAGCTTCTTTGCCATAACTGTGGTCGGAGGTAGGAGGATGTGCTCACCCAGTGGGTTTGCTGAGTTATCTTCTGGACAAAGGCAAAGCTGGATGGAGATAACCTGCAGGACCTTGTTGGCCATGGTGCATGTCAGAAGCACCTTCAGCAAAATAGTTTGCTACACTGTGGGCAAGTAATGACTTTTATTTCGGTGTTTTCCTGTTATTAATATATTCATTTCCAAAGTAAATATTGCATTTCCCAGTACTAATGCAGCCCAAGTACCATTTACTCCAAATCTATTCCCTCCACTAGTGTCTCCTACCTCAGCAGCACAAAATATATAATTGCACAAAAAAGGCTGGGGGATTAGGGACATACTTAAACAGCTTCCAAGCTGTCTACAACTTCAAAATTGCAACAGGAACCAGATGCTGGGCCCAAAAGACAGAACTGAATGGACTATTTTACGAAAATCTTCCAGTGAACCAAGAAGATTTCATGATAGTAAATATTTACTTGTAAACAAATTTTATGTGTGAATTTTTCTTTTCTAATTTCATAGAGGTATGCTCCTTTGTAATATTATCAGAGTGGTATATTTGACTTTTTTAACTGAATGTGCATTTCAGCTAGAAATGACATGAAAATTTATTTCAAAAAAGTTTTACATTCTTAACATCACATGGAAAATAAATAATTTTGGTACATGGAGCATTTTGTTTTGCCAGATACAATGATTTAAAAATATTTCTCTCTTTGCTCATAACTAACAAACCATTCTAGAAAGAGACAGTTATTTCAATGACATTTTTTCCAGAGCCAATAGTGAGATAAAAATCCACTATCTATAAAGCTCAGAGTAGATGGTCTGAGTCAAAAAAGTGATGTTGAAAGCATCTTAAGATCTTTAGTTTGTGGATGCTGTGCACATATATATATATACACATATATATATACACACATATATATGTATACATGTGTATGCTTATTTATATATATATAGCTCTGTATGAATGTGTGAGTGTGTATTTGCACACAAGGACACTGTGCCACTGCAATTTTGCCCTCAAATGTAGTAGCTCAATATAGCTTAGGGAGAGGGATGCAGTCTGCATTATTATGGATATTATTTCTTTACAGCTTTGGCCCTAGTCCAAGACTTAAGCACATACTTATGTTTGAGAATATCATACTTGCACTGAGCTTTACTTGGAAGTTTTCCTTAAGTCTTTCCCCAAAACCTTCCATGAATACACAGTGTGGGATTTTCTTACTAACCCTTCTAATAGTCCCCAAAATCCCTCATTTTCTTCTAGTCTGGAAAACACCACGCTGTGATACCTGCATATGAAGCTGAGGCTTGTGTGCTGCATGCACTGCGTGTTTGGAACTCTGATTTCCTTTGGTTCCTTCTTGGAAGTTTGCACTTCTAGGTGCAGACAAAACAAATAAGGCTGTAATTTACTGTGTAAGACATGGCTCTGATGCCTTGAAGAGCAGATCTGATACTGCTGACAAGGGTCTATAAGATGCTGAGGGTGTAGATCACAGGTCTTGGAGAAGGTGTGCTTGCTGCCATCCCTGGCAACATCAGGATAGATAAATTCATTTCCAAGCCGTCTGTGGTGGGCACGAATCCAGCAACCATGGCCTTGATTCTTCATCCTCAAGGTCAAATCTCAGTTTTGCCTGCCTCCTGAGTCAGATTGAGCCACCTTTGCCTTTATATATGGATAATGTGTGTTGAGCAAGAGGTGCAGCAGGACCAGCACAACCTGCTCAGCGGTGCCTAATGTGAGCACTGTCAGGACGCAGGTGCCACCTCATGCTGTAGGTGAAAGGAAAGCCAGTGAAAACAAACAGATCAGCCTTTGGCTGCACAGAGCTCCAGCTCAGGTCCCCAGTGCCCAGCTCCCTGCTGATGGACAGCAGCGTGTTGTGGAGGCAGTGTAGCATAGCTTGTTTAATGCTGCATTATGTTAATGCATACTGGAGAGCCATTAACACGGGAATCTCAGATTTAAAATACAACAAACCAGACAGTTCAATGTTTTGTCGCAGTGTGTGCTTTGGGGTCATAAGCACATGATTTTTTGATCAACATTCAGCCCAAAGCAAATTTTCACAGCTAAGTACCCCTTTAATTAATCTATCCACAAATATATATATTTGTTTTTAATAAAATTTGTTAATATTTACTAGAAATATAATGTTGCTATTATTTTTACCTGAGGTGCTTTCTTTACCTATTAGGTGTTATACAACCTTTCTAAAACCAAATTAAGCAAAAACATTAGCATCAATCCATTGCATGCAGGTGCTGTTTTAAAAAAGTAGGTATTTTCAAACACTATAATGAATGAAAAAATATTGTTGTCTTGACTGTCAGATTGCATTTCTTTCCTATTGAAGCTAAGTGGGTTAAATTAAATGATTAAAAAACAATGCACCTGCACAATTAGGTGGGCATTTTTATTTTGTTTAACTTATATATTTATTTCTGACTTGGGAAGGAAAGAATCATAACAAGACAAGGGGAAGAACATCTCCCAGAACTAGCCATTCCCCATGGCACTGTTGCAGTATGGGTTTTATTATAATTTCCCTTGTAGTGTTGTTAATTCCTTGGGTTTATAACTCAGGCATAACAATTTGCTCCACAGCGAAATTTCTCAGAAAAATTCTTGCTAGGTTCATTTGCTGTTGTTTCTGGACTGGAAAAGCTATAACATCTTTGTTGCAGGTGTTCTGAGTTTCTTCTTGTCATGAACTGATTTTGCCTGCTCTGGCATTGAGATGCCGTTACCAAAACCATCTCTGGAGCTGCTACCTGAACCTTTTCCTTTGTGTGCATGAGTGTGATTGAAGGCACGTGCTGTTTGCAGCTGAGAAAGTGCCCCAATGCCCAAGCCACTGTGGAGCAAAAGCAGCAATCACAGTTTCAGCTTCCTCAATTCCCCTTCCAAAGTGCATGTGAATGTCCATAAACCTGCTGCAAACATTCAGTGGAAAAAGGTCACCCCTGACTTCTCCATTTGGAATGAAACTCTCCCTTTCCATCCCTTGCACCACTCACCCAAAACTGCAGTTGGGTGTAGACTTGTGCTGGATTTCTCATTGAATTTCCCCCTGCACAGCAAAAACAGAAGTGCTTTTCAGCACTGCCATTCTTCGAGCCTCCTTTCCAAGATGGATTTTGCCTCGGTCCCTGCCAGAATCCCAGACACTGGATGGTACAAATGCTGTAAATGGACTAATGTGGGCCTAGCAAGCTCTGGGACTGCTGCTTTGAGCTGTGCCTTTGAAAATAATGAGCTGGATTGTCAGAGCCCTTGGTCTGCAAGGCGAGAGAGTGAGAACCCTGCTGCTTCCCTGCTCAGTTTGCAACTCCAGCTGCCGGCAGTGGCAACTATTTAGCTGAAATTCCCTTCACTGAGAAAGGTCTTTGGCAGGATGGAAATGCTGGGATTTTTCCCCTCCTTCCATGTAACTTTTGGCGGTTTTTTTGCATCAGATGCCTTGTGTCTTCATACAAAGGTTCCTTTCTTTTTTTTCTTTCTTTTTTTTTTCTTTTTTTATAAGCTGACATTTTGATTCCACTTTAATTAAACCACTTTGGAAGCAGCATGACTTGTTTTGGAATGGTTCAAGTTTTGTGCGGAGGCATCTCTATTTCAGAGTGACTACATCCCTTCTGACAGTCCTCCCACAGCTAGTCCACCTTGCCTTGCTTCAGGCCTCCATCAGGCTGGGCTTTTTTACCTCCATGAATCCTACTGCTCCACAAGCACCCTGACCAGATGCCACAGGGCCGAGAGACAAATGCTTTTACTCCTTTGCTTTTCTGATTGCCTGACAGCCCTCTTGTTCTTTTCCCCTTCCTCCCCTCTTCCACTCAATTACTGACCCAGGGTAGATGCCATGTCCCAGGATTTCTCAGGGCTTTTTTCTCTCCCAGGAGAAGAGCATGTCCAGTCCTCACTGATTTAGTGCTCTGCTGTGACCTACCAGAGTCTGGAGCAGGGCGTGCAGGAGGAAAGTTCTTGTGGGGACAAGGGCCAGCACCCTACTACATACAAGGAACATGTGTGGTATTCCTGCAATGCAAAGGAGCTCTCTTACTGCTCCCTCCACCTAAAGTTCTGCACATGATTTTGCAAAGTTTTAAATAGGTATAAATAGTGGTTGTTAAAAGATTAGTTATTCTTTTTTTTGCTGTTGTCCTTCAAACCCACCCCCCTCCTGCCCTGCTCATATGATGCTCCTACAACTTCATACTTTTAGCAGCTTTGTTTTGTTCAATTGTCTAATTTTGCAAGAATTGGTCAGATATTCCACCTTTTCCAGATGCCCATGTGCCTTAATTTTCTCTGTCTTATCTCTTCAACCACTCTTCTTTTACCCTCTCCACAGATCACAGTATCAGTACTTTGCATGACATGTTTACTGCAGTAGGAAAAACTTGCTTCAAGAAAACTAAGTTGGGTTATTTAACTACATTTATAGCAGAGGAGGTGAATTGCCAAAATTAAACCATGACAACGTGACAAAAATCTGTGGAGATGATAAGGCAGAAATTCCCAGACAGCCTCTTGCAACTTCTCTTCCAAGCCCATGAGCTCATCCCCATCAGCATTTCCTGCATGGGATGTGTGCCTCAGTCTGGAAATCACCTTTATAAGGAATTATTGGTTATTTTTAATGCAGTCCTTGGAAATTCCGATTCACATCTATTATTATAAAGTCTAGTTATTTGGAAGTGCATTTTTCTGATCAAAAACCAGCTGGGAGAGGATTTAAAGAAAGAAAATTAGTGTTCAGTTTCAGTGCTGGACTACAGAATCATGGACAGGCTCCTCATGGGACTGTGTTGATTCAGTGTTTCCTTCCTACTCTGGCAATGCCTTTCCAACCCCTAGTCCAGTACATGAGCCTTGCTCTATTTTCCAGGTTTAGAGAGACTTTTAACATCCATTTCTGTTTTGCAGCCCAAAATTTCAAGAAAGCATCCACTTACAGAAAAGAAATCCATGGAGGTCAAGAAATAATTACAAATCAACTATTAGAATTACAAATATTTTTACCCTCTGCTGTTGCTCAGTGGATTGAAAATTGAGCCCACTCTGACGAATTCAATGAAATGCAGGAAGAAGACTATTGGGAAGTGATTAGCTGGTCCCTGTGTCCTGGAAGTCCTATAGTGCACTACTAAGTCATTCATAGCATCCCTACAGCCAAATGTCTGAATGCTGGATTCACAGGATATATTCCTAGGGCCTGACAGACACTTTGAAAAAATCCAACCCTACAGTAAACATGGAATTCAGCTTAAACTGAATGTGTTATCACTGAATGTGTGTAATAAAAATCATCTATCAAATACATTTTCTTAGGGTTGGACTGAGCTGGATAAGGAGATAGCAGGCTGAATTTGATAATTTGTGGAGTTCTGGCTCTGTGATCCCTCTCTGATATGACAGAGAGGGCAGAAGCAGTTTAATTCCAGCAAAAGAAGCAGAACAAATGTTTCTTCTTTGAGCAAGCAAAGAGAGGAGGGAAACTGTGATCGTTCCCTGTTCTGCCCAGGCTGTAGGGCATCTACAAGCTGTCACCTGTGCTGGGCAGACAGTGGAATGACAACCAGCATAGTCTAGTGGGCTGCTCACTGCTGTACCAACTATGTTTAGTGGTGGGTATTTTCAGTATCAGGATTTTGTCTTGTAGTCCACGTCACACAGCACCTGACTGGCAGATGTCTGCATACACAGTGAGGCTGGAAGGAATCAGTAGCTTGGAAGTGCCAGAGTTTTTTGTGGATGTGACTATTTTGATCATTTTGGTTTTATTTCAAAAGTGAATTTCTAACTACACCCACAGTTCTGGGTCAGCAAAAAGCCAGACCTCATATAAAAACAATCTAATTTTTTCAAGTTGTTGAAATGGCAAATCTTTAAAAATGTCTGTTCATTAATACATACTAATGCTATGCCAACTTGCCCTGAAATAATTTAGTAGATAAGATCTCACTTTGCTGATAACTAAATGAGTTTTAGAACATTCAAATTATTTTTTTTCAAAATCTTGTTTTCATTTACAATGGCTTGTAGCTGTTTATATCCATTTAATGATTAAAAAAGCATGTCCACAATCTGTCCCTGGCTGAATTCCTCTGAATAGTTCACTCGTTCAGAGTGGTATTGGCTTAGTGTGTTGGTTCAGTGACCAGGGTGATTTCTGAATCAATGTAACACAGGAGAGGGCTTACGTTACTGCTGCCACAAAATGCAATCAACTGCCTAGCATACTTGTCTGAAGAATTATTAAAGCATAGAATGCAAAGTGGCAGAAATAGAAGTATAATTCTGGTAAAATCATCAAAGGATGCAATAACTGAGTTAGAAAATGCAGTGACAGATCTAATTAACGAACTAAATTACAATTCAGTCCAAAAATAATTGTCATTAGAAGTAAAATCACATTTCTGTCTGAAGCGTCTCAGCATGTTTGCCATAGTGATTGGTAAAACTAAAAAGAAACCCACTCTCATTATTTTTTTAATGCAATTATTACACACAAAAATCAGTCATGAAATTGAATATGCCAGTTTAGCAAACGATTCTCAGCTAAGAACCTTCCTTCTCACACCACAAGGTAGAGATTTAGACTGGGGCTGCTGGCTTACAGCACTCTCCTTTTGTGCTCATCTCGGAGTCAATAATATTTTTGAACTGACTCCTTCCTCCCAAAGACCTCTTCATATTCTGAATTCAAACAACAGACCATTTAATTTTAATATTGACCTAATTGCACATCTGAATCAGTTGGAAGCTGTCTAACAAAACGAAAATACTAATAGGACATGTGCCAACTGCAGTTTAAGTTGGGCTGCTTTTAATATAAGCTGAAGAGCTTTTGTATTAAGCTCTAACAATGGATAATACAGCTGCTGAGCTGATTACTTAAGCAACTTCTGGATATATTCACACATCAAATTTGAATTCCAAGTATTTTGCATACTGTTTCCACCTATATAATTGTCCGCTGGCCCTTATCATTATTTATTATGCTAAACTGATTTTTTTTTTGAAGCGTGAAGAATGAAGTAATTTAGTATGCAAACAGTTAAAACTCTCATGTGGATTCCGATTTCGTATGTGTTGATAAATTCACTTATGATGACTGACAGTGTGAGATTTTTTGGGGTCATATCGGTCACTCTTTCCATGACACTGATGAAAATGATAAACCAAATGCCAGAAGTGTCCCTGGCGCATCATAGGATGAAATGTGCAAAATGTCAGTGTCTAGCCTGTGTCTATTAATAACTAAATATGATTGTGTGTAATGAGCAGAGATTTTCATGTTGATTGAAGTATGATTTCTTTTGATCTTCCAGATGTTGCTGCTTAGAAATTCATATTGCTCTTTTGCTGCTAAATGCATAATGACCTTTTAAAACCTTTTAACTGTTAAAACTCCTATTATTTTCACCAGTGTAGTCAAGTTTCCATCTTTTTTTTTATATTGACTGGAAGTTTCTCTCTCTTCCAATCCTCACCTTCCCTTTTTGCTTTCCCTGGTCTCCTCTTCCTCTCTTTTTTATACCTTTCTTTTCCTCTCATACATTTCTCTAGCAAAGCTCCTGACAACCTGCAGACTCCTGTGCTCAGAGGGGCAGAAGGCTGGACCCTGTTGCCACTTGTGTCACGGCTACTCCCTAAAAGTCTCAGGCTGCTGCCCAGCATTCCTGGAAAATTTGTCCTGAGCAACAATTTCATGTGAATACCCAGGTCACCTCCCTTCCGAGGTAGAAAAGGAACAAAGGCAGGTGTCAGAAATGAAGAATCGTGTAGCTGACGCTGATAGCGGAGTGATCTGCTCTGAAGAAAGGAATTGTGGAGCATTGTAAGCTTTCTGCATGAATAATGCATTCGTGTCGCTCATTTTTGGGCTTAGTCACACCCTGCCTTCCACATTTGGCCCCTTTATGGTTGCACCTGTGCATGAATGGTGACTGCCTGAGAGCCTGCAAGATTAAAACGAGTCCCGGAGTAAAGGCAGCAGCAGTGGCAGCAGCGTAAACATCTCTTCATTATTCAGCTTTTGTGCCAATGCCACGTTGGCGGGAGGCTGTCTCTGGCCTGTGTGACTCAGCCATGTGAATGCAGGGAGCTGCTTCTGCACCCTGAAGGTGTTTCCAGCTCTTAGGTGATTCAGTCAGCAGCCTCTCTATAGAGATGGCAAAGAAGGCAGACTCTACTCCTCGCACTTTTGGCAGTATGAGCTTTAGGATGCTTCCAGACCTCTGAATGGGCTTCACGGTGCCCGGGTTTCTTCCTGCACCACTCCAGCATTGTTCACACCGAAAGGGCCTTGGGACACCACCGGGTCCAAACTCCCATTTCAAGCCAGGCCAACACTGACTTGAGACTTATTTTGCCCATCCCATTCTAAGTATTTTGGATGGATGTGGAAGGAGAACTGCACCTGCCCCGTTATGTTTGGAATGGTGTATACTCAATGGGTCAAGGGCCAAATCCTCTTTATATTCTGAGCAAATGCAATGTCTTCAAGCAGGACTTCTGTAAATCAGCATGTGGACAAATCTACTTGAAACAGTTTGACCAATTGACTGTAAAAGGCTTATTCTATCTAGTTGCTTCCAAACCATCCTTTGGGCTCACTGTTATGCAGCCTAGGAGTTCGTTCCGCTCTTCTCATTAACTGGATGCTAGCACAGGGCCACCCTCAGGTGTTTTGTGCCCCCTGAAATGGGGATGTAACTCATGGACTTATTTAGCTGTTGTGTAACCACAGGAAAATATACCACTTCTGCCTGGGCAGCACAAAGATGGAAAAGACAAAGACAATAAATCAAAGTCAAGCATCTAGCAAAAGAAATCCCATTTCACCATGTTTTTTACACCTAGGTCTGTTCCTGCATGTGTTAAAAAAACCCAAGTTATTCTGCTTATAATTACAGACTCTGCGGAAAATGTGACACACAAAGCCAAACCAAGAAGATCCTGGGCCTTTGGAGGGGCAGACCAAGTCTACCATGGGAGAAGTAAAGAGTGGCTCTTACAGACTATGTCAGATTTTTTGTGTTTGCAGGTAAAAAATGCTGTCCATCATATGGCGATGTCCTTGTGAATTAGCTGCATCTTTTACTGGCATCCCTGTGGTCCTGTTTGTCCCTAATGCAATAGTGACAGTCCTGGGGCCCTATTACTCTCAGCTACCTCTGGTTCCTGTGCAGTGTACTGTGTCCTTCATTAGACATGCTGGTCCCATCTGGTCTGACAAGCCTTCTCCATCCTCAGAAGTGATTACAAATAATAATGATGACAAAACCCAGGGAATTTTTGCTTTATTTTGAAAATGATTGTTTTGTGTTACAAGACGGCACTTCCCGCCTGTCTCCGGGGTCACCTGGCAACCATTTGCTAGACTCCTGCCATCAGATCCATATCCAGTAAGGACATCTGGAAACTCATTTGGGATGGGAACTGCTCCCTTTCACCACCCCTGCTGGCCTTCTCTGGGCAGAGGCGAAGCTACTCTGCATGCAGTGGGTTCATGGCCATTACTCTGACAGAGGCTATTTAAACATATCGTAGCAGTTTCAGTTATGTGTTGCCAAAATATTAAAAGAAAAGCTTGTACTAATACAGTATCAACCACCAGCACTGCATAATTAAGCAAGCATTATTTGCAGTTGATGTTTGTCTGTTTAATGGAATTAAGGATAATTAAGACAAAAGAGTGAGAAGATATCCCTGCACAATATAACAATCTACCAAAGCAAGTGAAACAGGGAAAGCAATGTCTCTGAGTAGGATTGCTCACTCTGTGTGGTGTTTGCTCCTTTGTTTCTTTAATGAGTCACTCAATAATAAAAATTATATATTTGTATATGTACATATATATATGGATTAAGTGAAAAAGAGCAAGGCAGGGATACATTAAGATTTTAAAAGATCCATTTAAAGGGGACACTCAAATTTTGAGAGTGTAGAAGTATTTGCCACATAGGGCTAAAATGGGCACATTCCAACTTTTGTCTAGCATCCTTTTCTTTTGTTTACATCGAAATGCCCTGTGACTGTTCCTGTCTGATCACATTCCCCACTCTCCTCACCCTGAAGCTCACATCTCTGATTGTCTGGAGTATGTCCAAAGGATGTCAAACACTGGTTTGGCCACAGGATTTTGCTACAGGAGTAAAAGTGGATGAATGCCTTGTGCCAATCCATACCTTGGTAAATGCATGTTCTTCTGACATCCCGCCTTGATGCTAAGCCTCCTCCCTGACTGTGGTGTTACAGATATAAATCACCTTTCTGTAGGTGGATAACCCTTTGCTTTAAGGGTCTGTTCCTTTAATCAAAATCAGTAAGGACAGCAGAGGGAGTGTGGCTAAGGATATATTTACTTGAAACATCCAGAGCTCTGAATACATCACCAAGGCAGGCCAGAATGGCCTGGGGAACATCTGTGCTTCAGCTTTGCTCAACAAAGACAAATATGTCTCACTCCATGCTTTGTTCTTATATAAGTTTCCATATCGGTAAAAATAATTCAATGTGTCTTGGTAATTCTGTTAAGGCAGGCTCACCAGTTCCCCTACTTCAGATTCAATAGTAATTGGGTTGATATTACCTGCAGGTATCTTTGTAAGATAATGCTGTTAATGTCACTACTCCAGAAGCTTTATCAATATGTTAATTGGTGCTGGAAAATTGACAGCCTGCCCTTATGTGTGTCTGGCTTTGAACAACCCTAAACTGAAATTATTATTTGAAATTATTTTCATTCTTGAAGGCGGTGCTTTACAAAGGGACAGCAAGAAGAAACATCCTTAGATGGCACCATTTGATGAATGGATACCTAATGCAATCACTATTTTTATTTGTTCCTGTAGTGAAGGCACACCCAGGGGCTTTAGTGAGGATTAGGGCCTCTGTGCTCAGGACCACGTACAAACAGCTTGCAATCAAATATGGATTCATATATAAGAAAATGAAACCAGCCATTCCCTTTCAGAAAAATTGAATTCCCTTCCCAACAGGTCGATAAGTAAGCTCAGATGGTGGTGGTTGAAAAGGAGAGATAGCAGCCACGGTGTGCAGCAGAGCTTCCTTACGAGGGTCCCATATCTCTGTAAGACTCCAGCAGGATGAATCCCTGCACTAACACGAGACTTTTGGGAAAAACTGTGCTCCAAGATAGAAACTCCTTCTTGTGTCTTCATACTTCCAGTGTCGGCTTTACAGACAGGCACAGCTGCTGGTTCCCTGCAGCAGCAGTGCCTGGCAGACTGCCTTGCTTGGGCAAGGTATGTGGCAAAGCACTGCCCCAGTCCCCAGCCTGGCCAGTCTCTATCTGCACAGATGCTGGCAGAGGCTGCAGGAGACAATGATGACTAATCTGGGTGTCAGTTCCCCTCTTTCCTCCTCCTCAGCAACAATTAAAGAAGCAAGTCCACTCCTATTTCCCAGTCTTCTCCCTTTCCCCTCTCACCTGATACAGCATCTCTTGCTCCCCACTTGCAGTGTTCAGCTAGATGGCCCAGTCACCCAGAGAGAAATTAGAATAGCAGTCCTCCCCCAGACTGGTGTCTCCCAGCTTTTCTTGCACTCTTCCTCTAAATATTTTATTTGCTTTTGCAGAATTGAATTTTACCTGTGGTAAGGATCAGCCTTGAGCTGGCTTTGCGCTTTTAAGCTCTGCTGGGAGCTGATCCTGAATTGCAGCTGTTGCCCGGGTTTTGCAGAGCTTTCTGAGCTCTGGTCCTCCTGGCACTGCACAAAAAGATCTGATGAGGTACTGCAAAAGGGTAATGAGCACTACTGCCCAGAGGCGTGATAGATGCCCCATCCCTGCTAACATTCAAGGTCAAGTTGTACAGGGCTCTGAGCAACCTGATCTAGTTGTAGATGTCCCTGCTCATTGCAGGGGAGTAGGACTAGACAAACTTTAAAGATCCCTTCTAACCCAAACTATTCTGTGATTCTATGAGTCTGTGAAAGCGGCCTGAATCCAAATGATCTAGTTCGCATGCATGGCTGAAATTTTAGGGGTCTGGGCAGAAGGAAATAGAGGTGGATGCAACTGCCTAAGTCTCTTTGCCAGCCAATGCAAAGGCATAAGCCAGTATAAAGACTTGCAGAGGTTGCTCCTGTCCCTCTTATTTGTGAGGTGTAAGGAAAGAAAAGGGGAATCACTGAAAACATTAGTTTAGTTAGTCTTCATGCCTTTGAAATCTGATTCATCACCCTTTTGTGAACTATGTGGCAGCAGTTAGAGCACTGATGTAGGGTGGGGAATATCTAGTTCTAAGCTTTCCTCTGATGAAGGTAGAAATGTTCTCTCCCAGATCTCCAGAGTGCCCTGTTTTGCTCTATATTTGCTGATGAGTCACCAGTTCTTTTCAAGCCAATCCATGGTTCAGCCTATCTGTCAAGAGTCACATGGAAGACACAGCAAGCAGAAGGGAACCATGCAGCAGCCAAGAGCCAGGCACTCCTCAGGCATGCATTAGTTTTGCCATGGCTTTCTCCTGTTTTTTACCCAGTCATGCTGAACTACACCAGCAGACATACCCCAGCACGCTGCTGTCACAACAGCAGCAGAGAAATGACTGCACCATCTTGGTGGTGTCAGAAGTCCTGACTCATCTGGAAACTGAGGGAGGGTGTAGGTGCCTATTGCTCTGTGCTTGTGTTGTTTCAGAACCAGCAGCCCCAGCCATGCAGCTGCAGGAGAGAGCCTGGGCAAGGTTCAGGCTAAACCTGTGTGGATTTAGCTGTAAGCATCCAAACACGTGACTATTGAAAAGAGCAGTTTTGACAAACTGGACCAATGTCTGATATTTGTAAACCAGCATGTGTCTGTGTTCATATTTATTCACAGCATTCTTCAGCGTTCAAGTTCCTAGATTGGTGTGAGGATAGTTCCTCAGAAATTAATAACTGTTAGAGCTTTGTGGCTCAGTGAATTGTTTACTTCCTTACATCATTAATACTATCCTTGTAGGGAGGAGGAGTGTTGAAAATAATAAACACTATTTCCTTCATTAATATGCTGAAGGCTATGGGAGCAAAGGCAAGACGTGACTGCTGGTTACTGCAGGGCCTTGGAATACACAGCTTCCAGCTGGTGTTTCACTCCATGTTCGTGTCTTTTCTCCTCACCGTAATAAAAAAGTGGTATAATTACACAAACCAAGTTTGCACCTTTCTGGCATACTGAATGTTCTACTGTCTGTCTGTCTGTCTTTCTCTGCATATTTATTTTATATACATCACTCAGCAAACGTGCTGGATTTTACATGCTGGGGGTGGGTATCACTACTGGTTAGGAAATCACCCTGAGCACTGGTCCTTGGTGGGGTGTTGGCTCAGTAGGTGGCACTATTTCCTCTTGATTTAGGACCAAACCCGAGTCCCAGCACCATGTGTGGGGATCTGTAAGGCCTAAGTGCCCAGTTTGGGTCTAGTATCAGGGCCAGTTGCTTCTGTACAAGACATAAAGCTTTGTTTCTGGGCATGGATGGGAAGTGGGGGCGGCTCATTAATTTTTAGTCAAAATTCATTTCTGGAATTTTGTTCTGATTCTATAAATCTCTTTTGCACATGCAGCTGGGGATTGTATTGATTTTTTTACCTTACGGCCTAAAAACTGCTGTCTGGTATTCAATATGTTGTAGTAACTCTCTTAAATCAGTTACTACAGTCTACCCCAGAGATGGCTGCATTCCTGCAGTGGAAAAGAAATGTGTCCTTCCATCTTCCTCCCTTCATAATGTTGAATCTTAATTAATTGCTGCTTATAAAGAGCTTTCAGATCCCCAGAGGAAAAAAAAATTGTATGGTATGGAAGTGCAAAGTATTGTTAATTGTTATTTTAGCACTTTAAAACCATGAACCTGGCCCTGAAAACTAACCACAAAAAAAAAAAAAGGCACTAATTCCAAATTCTGCATGAGAAAACTCGAGGCCACAAGGGAATTTGAAAGGTTCCTAATTAGGCAGAACTCACAAGGCAGACAAAAACTGGAAGACAAAGGTTAAACAAAAGAGGCAAGAATATATTTTCATAGGAATCCAAAACACAAGTAGAGAAATGCAATGACAGACAGATACTTGGTCAGGACCACAGGCCAGGTGCAGATGCACCCGGGGAGATGCCTGCACATTAGCATACAGCACACTGGCAAATGTACTGGGCAAACCCATGCCTGAGGTAGCTCAAGCAACTTCCTTGGAGTGACACCAGGGATTTGCTTGGCCCCTTTTGTTTAGCTGGTATCACAAGAGCGGAGATGGGGAATTAGACTGACATTGATAACTGCCTGCCATGCAGTCAGGGGAGAGAGTGATCATTTGTGTGCTGTTGGCTCTGCCCTGTAGGGTCTTTGGATCTTGTGTTTTCCCCTGTATTATTATGCTTATTATTTTTAGAAAATCCTGAGGAGTAGGAGCAAGTGGTTTAAAAAAAAAATAAAAAAAAAAAAGGACCAATAGCCTTGGGGCTGGATTTATAAGGACAGCTCAGGATACTAACAGTCATTGCATGCACTAAGTCCAAATGTGATTTTTTTAACTCTCTCCTCTCCCCTTACAGAGATGTTTAATTTGCACTGGCCAAGTTTGCCAGGTGCCATGGCACTGGGCTTGCACAGATAGACCTTCACCTGCAATTTGATGACTCTGAGTTGGTTGACATCTGTTTCACTGACAAATTTTCTCTCTTTCCCAGGGCAGCAGATCCTGCAGCAATCCTCGGAGCCTGCTTTCCCTCAACCTCCCTGCATCTTCTCACAAAATGCTGGCAAACTCTCCTCCCAACTACACACCCTTTTACCAGTTCTTCTGAGAATCCCTGAGACAAAATCCCTGCTTTGTCTCTTTTGGGATAGAACTCACAGCCAGATTTCCCCTCTTTTTGGAAACTTTTTTAGCAGTGGGGTAGAATGTACTCCCAATTTAATAGAAGCCCTTTCCTTTGCAGCTGCAATTCAGCATTCACAGACTAAGGAAGCCAGCCCTGCCTCTCCTCCAGTGCAGGTAAGAATCCAGTCCTCAAGGCTACAGAATCGACTCTTTACAGCTTCTTGTTCCCTGTGACTTAATGAATATGTATGTTTTTATTGCAGCATGGAATAGCTCAGGTCCCATGAGCACAGCAAGCAGGGAAATGTTTGATTTGTGAGCCAGAGATAGGGAGCAGCAGTAGTCGAAATTCAGGTGCCACAGGGATTTCTGTACAGGAGAAAAGCTGTGGTATCTATGTAATTTAGGTACCAAGGAGGTCTGGAAGATGGCTGGTTTGGAAGTCAGCACATACAGAAGCAGTTAGACACCTCCAACACAACAGTGAATCAAGTTCCAAAGGCTCCAGCACTATATGTAATCCATATTCACGTATTTTGATTATTCAAAGAGGTTTTCACCTTCCCTGAAAATTAAGCACAAAGGGCCTAATTCTAGATGCTGCATGGATATAACTCTTGGTAAGTCTCGCTGAAGTGGATCAGTAAAACAACATTTCACATTTACTTCTTTTAGAGGGACTTGCTGCTTACCTAACTAGATAGTTGTCATCAGACTAATCCATACATCTGCATAAGAAAACATCTCTCTTGTTTTACCATTGCTGTAAGATTTCCTCTTTGGACATTCACTTCATATCTAAAGGCTTCACAGAAACCCTCTCTTGCCTTGCTAGTCTTTTACAGATATTACCCGTGCTCAGGGCGCAATAGTCAAAGTTCATTTCTCATCCCTGGCAGTGTTCAAAGACAGGTTGGATGGGGCTCTGAGCAACCTCATCTAGTGAAAGAAGTCCCTGCCCGTGGCAAGGGATTAGAACTAGATGATCTTCAAGGTCCCTTCCAACCCAGACCATCCTGTGATTCTGTGGTGATTCTGTGATTTTCTTGATGCCAGATCTGGTAGATAAGTGTAACATCCTTAACAGTATACCACAAATACTGTGTGGAAGGGTACATCATCTCCTTTTTGGGCTGATCTTTGCTTAGTGCATGCTGGCTTTAACGTTAAAAGCTCCCAGGTTAAGATGAGAGTCTGTTTTCCTTTTTTGTCCCCAGTGAGTCATAACCCAGGTACTTCTTAGGATAAGGTTTCGTGAGGCAGCTCAGCCTTCAGCTCACAGTCTACAAAAATGTAATGTCCTCACTGCAGATCCTGTAGTCTAAATGCTTCCCTTGCATTCACTTTGATCTTTAGACCTCATAGCAAACAGTCTGTATCATTACAGAGAAGAAAGATTGACACGGGAAAGAAGAGAAGCAATGAAAGTTTAGCGTCCTGGCTAAGCCAGTGTGAGGGTTATGACGGGGCAGATCTGCCAGCTGTGAGGGGATGCACAGGGAGGGGGCTGCCCCCCAGAGCTGTGAGCTGTGAGCTTGCCCTATCTGCCTGTGAAACTTCCCTCTTAGAGGTGAACAGATGTTATCCTTCTGGGAGATCCACCCCACAAACCTTTCAGCAGAGCTTCCTATCTAGCAAGGCATGCAACAAACTAGACCCAAACGCCTTAATTTTAGCCCTACAGGTACCACACAACAGTCTGGATGGGGGAGAGAGAGATAGCATAAGAAGTGATGCTAGCTGTGACAGGAGAAAATGGATTGCTTTTCTTCTGTTTCAGCCTAATTACTGTACTGAGAGTCTGTCTTCACTGGTGGCTTGGAGCTTTAGGGCTCTGTGCTGAAGGCAGGATAAGTGCCAGTAGCCAAGAAATGGGGTACTCAGTACCAGAACAACAAAAACATCTTCCTGAAGGCAGTGACCTGCAAGACTCTAATTAGCTCTGGTAGCAGCAGGACCCAGCTGTGGTGCTGAACACAGATCTGAAGCATGAAGACACTCTGGCTAGCCACAAGCAGGCTCCGTAGCTGTGCCAGAAGAGAAGGGAACAGAGGAAACTTCTGCCACAGTGACATGAAAGAATGCTCAGAAGGTATCTCGGGCTCCTGTGCCAGCTGGCTGAGTGGCTGCAGAGCCTATGTATAAAGACCACTTTCTGGGAAATGGAAAGACATCTATGTTTAATAATAGAGCTTGTGACTCATATTCTCTATTTGCCACCTCAACTGTGTAACCAACCAGTCTCCAATCTTCCTTCCTATGACCTTCAATCATCTGTTGGAAAGTCACATCACTAAGATGAAACTGAGAGGATTTATTTCAGAAATTTCACTAATGAGAATGAAGCAACTTCTATGCTGCATTTGCCTTCTTTCCTTGAAGACCAAAGATGAGGTAGGTCACCCAAAAGGCAGATTATTCCATCACTATGACCTCACAGTACAGCCTCCATATCTTATTGAATGCAGGAAGCTGATAACCTTATTCTTGTCATGTTTTCACAGATGTGTGCCTCTTTTCATCATATTCCTCTAGGCAATTCCATGTCTATTTCCTACTTAACCTCATAGTTTTCATTTGCATAGCAGGTTGCTTATTCCTTTGCTTTTTCACATTTCTTTTGTTTAAGAAAAATCCCATCCTAGTCTCTTGAATTTGCCCATGATTTTGCCATTAATCCCTCAAAAGAAAAAAAAAAGGTGCACAATATACAGACTCTCCCAGAACCCAGAGAAAAGAGTACCCCAAAGAACACCCATGCTAAATACTGTTGTTTACCCATGCACTCCAAATGCATTAATAGGTTAGAAAATGGAGATGAGTTTTGGTTAAACAGGCAGCTTTGTCACTTGGCAGATGACAGGCCTTTGTACTCACAAGATAAATAAGACAATTCAAGCATGGCTTTACCACTCAACATACTTCTCCTTACGTTCTTACAAAAGCTTATGCAATTGTGTATTGATGGAAAAGGCACTTTCCTGCCTGTGATTATTTATGCAATCAGTAGGAAAAAATTCATGATGAACTAGACTCTGCAGGTCAGCCTCTGATCACTCTAATTTGAATGCTGGATGAAGAAAAAATGTCACAGGCAGCAAATACCCTGAAAAAGAGAAGATCTGCAGGGACACTGACAGGAGACTGCCAGTGAGTTGTCACAGTAGACTTCGCCAGTTATTTGCTGTCTTTCTGTGTATCATCTGGTCTTTTGCTCCCGAATCACAGGCTTAGGCTACCCTGCATGCAAGACAGATGCCTAATTTGTGGCTACCAACAGGAGTCATGTCCAAGATGAATGTTGAACTGCTCAGATCTGTTAAAGCTGAGAAACTTCTGGGCACATCTGAAAATACAACATTAATTGCCTCAGAAGCACTGATGCTCAAGGCTGTGATGCCTGCAGATTTTTTGGTGTCGCTTAATGATGTAAAGGAATGTGGAGAAATCAATGCCTTGATGTCTGGTTGATAGCTAGCAATGAGCAGAGTGCTGGGCTCTCATGAAATCCCATCTACTCTTTTATGTCTGGTTTGGGCCCCAGCTGAAGAAGGATAGAAAGAACTTCATCAGGTCTAATGGAGGGCTACCAAAATGGCACGAGGTTGGGAGCTCATGGCTCACAAGGAGAGGCTGAAGGAGCTGGACTGGTTCTGTCTTTGTGGAGAGGAGGCTAAGGGACAAACTTCAGTGGGACAAACTAAAATGACTTGACTGACAACTACGAAGAGGGAAGATTCAAATCCTTCTTGGTAGTGCCAGGCACTGTAAGTAGGGCAAAGACCACAAAATGAGATTTGGGATTTCAGTTTGAACATTAAGAAAACATGTTTCAGCAAGAGGGCACAGAACTGGAAGAGCTCACCAGAAGTGTCATGCAACCTCCATGTTTTGAGGTTTGCAAGTCTCAGATGCACAAAGCCACAGACCTGGCCCCCCGTGGGTGGCTGTCTAGCTGCATAGGATGATGGAGATCTAGAGGTCTCCAGATGTCCCTCCCAACCAGCATTTTTGTGATTTTGTGATTTAGACAATTCTGGGCATATTTTGTAGCTGAAATGCCGTTCCAGGCTTCTCAAATGAGACTAAGTCAGACCAGGAGACTAGATCAAAAGAACTGAGAACAAAAGTTCTGCTCTAAAAATCAATGCACCACAAGAATTTTATCCATATGCTGTAAGATGAGCAGCTGCATTTTGGCCATTACATTGAATGGGCTGACTATGAGTGTCCCGTCATGGTATGAAGATCCAGGGATAACTTCAGAGGGAACCTGCTGGAAGGAAACTGAATGCTGGAGTAGTGAAAAGCTCTCTATCAGCTGACAGCAGAACAAAGTCTTTTTATGCTCTAAAATGATTCTCACAGAGACTGAGGAGCTAGTGTGTGCACACAGGGCCCCATCCAGCTCTGGATTAAAATGTTGGGAAGAGAGAGGGAAATACCCTAGGGAAAGAAGGCAGTATTAATTTTACTGTTACTGTGTTTGGGAGTGAGCAATACTGCAATCTCAACCTTGCAGTCATCCATGTAGCAATAGCCACCAATTCAGTCTGACACAAAGAAGCCTGCTGTCAAAACACACACATCCAAACCACCTTTAAAAAACCTTCTAGCACCACTCATCAGTTACTTCCGATGGGATTAACACATTCTTGATGAGTGGGCAAAAGTAGCATTTCCAGTTTTCTCTGTACTACAAGTCTTGGACCGTGTGGGCTGGTGGCTGCACGGAGAGCACACAGTGCCCTGCCTTTTCACCTAAACCCACATGTCAAACCAAAGAGGCAGGCTGAAGCTATGGCAGGCACACAGCAGTGTGCATGGGCATGAAATCTAAAAGGGAAATAAACGCGTAGATCTCCACAGATCTGTTTAAATACAATATTTTATTCCATTCCATGGAGCTTTTTATGCAGTTCTCATCACCATAGCAACAGAGGTCCAGCTCTTCAAAGGGTATTTAGGTATCCTTCAGCACCCAAATCTATCAGCTGGGTGCTATTTCATTCACAAAATTATTATTAGGCTTCCTCACACTCCTGTGTTTACCCAAGGTACCTGTATATAGATGCTGCCTATATCTGAGAAGATGCTAAGGACTCCAGCTCAAGTCAAGGAAGGATGTGAAGATCCTCAAATGGAGAATTTCCCCACTTGACTTGACCCCAGTGCCTTGAAAACATCCTGGAAAGATGTACAAGTGAGCTGTGGTTTACCCAGTGGGCAGCCTAGGACAAATATGGAGATATACATGTGTGTATATTTGGGGGGG
>JAWWMP010000081.1:8198614-8253775 GCA_035047865.1 Dendrocincla tyrannina
TTCCCCCCCCCCCCCCCCCCCCAGTTTTACACCTGCCAGTCTTGCCACCCTGGCAGCCCCATACAGCTTGATGGTTAAAGCACTGATGTGTGACAGGAAGGTTCAAATTTTACTCTGAATCATTTGAAGCTGAGAAGTACAACTTCTCTCCCACATCCTACCATAACCCTACTGCCAGTTCTCCCTGTTTGAATGAACACACTGAAGCAAAAATATTTTCTCTACAGAACACCTTCCCCTCAGGGGAATGGTTTGAATCTTGCCTCAAATGAAGCAAAACCAGGGAACTGTGCTAGAGTTTCCTGCAGCGCAAGATTAACAATCATCTGTCATGGTTTGGTTCCATTATCTTTTTGTAAAGGGAGATATGTGCGCAGGGGGATTTTTAAAATACACATATTTCTGTGCATATAAATTGTGTACCTCTTTGCATGCTTCCACTTAGATGAATAGTGTGTGTATATTTAGCAGCATTGTACAGATTTTGCATAAATAAAGGTTGTGCGCATTTTTCATTCCCCTTCCCTAAATACCTCAATATATGTTGTATACAGTGATGTTTATGCTCAGGCAGTGTGCAAGGCTGTGGGTGCATGTGTCCTGTTTGATGGGGGAAGGGGATCTCCTTGACACAATACTTATTAGTATCATCAATCATTGGGGGTGTCATTTCCAAATTCCCTTTCCCTTACCTAATTTGCTAAACCTAATCCTTTATCCCACCACAAAACCCAGCATGAGAGATGGAAGTGCTAATAAGAGATGGCTTGCTCTACTGTACAGAGGCAATGTCAGCCTGGTATCTTCTAGAGGGATTTCCCATTTTCTCTCTCTTTCCATGTGAGGTGCTCTGTGTCTGCTCAACCCAGAGCAATTAGCATTCCCTTGCATCCCTATTTCACTGTGGCTTCTTTTACTTCTGGCACCTCAGTGTGCATTTCAGTTGCTGGAGTTCCTAAGCCAAGCATCTTGCTTGATGTCTCTGCTGGTACTTTCTTGGCTTTTTTCCTAATTCATCCAGTTCAGGACACCTCCAAAATGCACTTCATTAAACTGAACAACCTATGGCTATATATTTTTTTTTCCAAGTCTGGTACTAAATTAGCAAAAGACCTTTATCAAACTCTTGCCTCATTGAATTTGCCAGTCCTGTCCTCCTTGTGCAAATAATTGTATGTCCATAAATCTTGGAGGGAGCCAAACAACAAACCATGTGTGGAATCCAGACTACTGACTCAAAACTCCCATCTCAGACAGGGATAGGGCCAGGATTTCATGCTGTATATGCTGTCACTTCCATTCCATATGCAACTCCCGTTCTTGTCAATGAATTTAACTCATCAGAAATCGTTGATTTCCCTGTGTTTATTCACAGCATTGTCCTACACACAGACTCCTAATGGAATTAATGGATCTGCATCCTGCCCACACGGATTACAGCACTGGATTTGGGCTCAATTATTCATGGACGTGACTTTGTTTCACCAGCAGACCTTTAAAATACACAGCTTCTCTCAGTTGTTATAAAGAGGATACCATAGAAGGAAAAGAGAAACACATGAAAACAGTAATAATAAGGCAGGTCAGGAGCCCTAGCAGGAAATGACCTTCAAAATTTCATGCGTATTAAGGGAAAAAAGCAAACAAGCTCTGTTTTTCATAAAACAGGGAAAGTAACTCCAGTACATAAAGCTTTTAACACTGACATAAAGAGTCAGTGAAGCCTGACTCCTACATTTGAGAAATGAGCAAGACTCTGAATACAAAGATGGTGCCAATTAGCAGCATCTCAGCTAGAAGTCTGAATATTTTTAGAAAACTGAAAGAATGGGAGACTTATTTTTAAACAAAGAGGAGTTTTTAATCAGATAAAGAAACGGATATTATGGGTGATGCTTTACAAAAATCCTTTGGGAATTTAGTTGCTTAGTGCCAGGAGAAATGATACTTAACTGTTTTTTGAATTTTCTTTTTTATTTTGAACATCTGTAATTCCCCCAGTGACAACACAGTCCCTTGAGACAGACCACTGGGACTCCCTGGTCAGGTGCTGTCATGATGACATCAGTCTTTATAGAAGCACAGGAAATAACACTGGATCAAGGCACGCCATACTGAAATTCCACTAAAACCAGAGGATTTATATGAGTCCAGTAAAACTGACCACATTGGGAAGGGCCTGCTTCAAAGATGAAAAATCACATCATTAACTCAGGCCTAGAGCAGTCAGGATTTGCTGGAAAATTGGGAGAGAATGTTTCTGACACAGAAGCTGTGCTAACAGGAGATGTACAATGAAGGGTCTGCTTTGATAACTGGATTCATGGTGCTGCTCCTTACTCACCCTGCATGTCCCCTCAGGCCAGCAGGCAGCTAAAGCCATGTTACTTGAATGCCTCTTGTGCAGCAGCAAGAATTCCAACCATGAACTCAGCTGTTTGCTCAGAGGCTCTGAAACCCCCAGAACTGCCTTTCCTTTACAGAGGAGGTACCTGTTTGCTCAGCTTTCTGACTAAAAGCCATGTTCAAACAGCAACAGCTGAAAAAAAGAAGGCTTAAACAAGGGTATTCGAGATTGAAAAAGCTCTTCTGAGCAGGGATTGACTACTGCACTTACCCAGTGTTCCTTACTCTATTCTTTGTTGGCTTTTAGGCAGCTCTGTAAAATTTATTCTCCAAGGAAAATATAAAATCTTTAAATTTCAGTATTTCTATGTGAGAAGTATCAAACATAAGAAGAACCCATGCTTGCTAAAACCTTTATTGTAAATTCTGCTCTGAACTTGTCATTTCACACTGAAATGCCAAATGTCCGGGCCAAATGTCCAATGAAGGGTACCATCAGGCTTCTTGTGTCTCATTACATGCCCTCTAAATGAATTTACCTGATTAAGTTTTCTTTTCTCAGACTTTTAAGTACCTAATGGAAGTGGCTTTTAGTGTAGGGAGGCGACAAGGAATGAAGCAAGACTTTGGCACTGAAATGTCAAGTTACTGATCAATGGCTATTTACCCTCCCAGAGCCAGAACTACAACTCTTCCATACAGCAAATGCTCCAATATTCATATTATCTGAGGAGTATGAGTATTTTTTAGCCTTTTGTACCAGACTTATAGGGGAAAAAATAATTAAAATAAATAAATGTGGTTAGTCACAGATAGTAAACATCAATTACTGAATAATGTGTGCAGGCTGGAAGAAGCCTTTTTTCTCCCTTACCCCCTAAGCTGTCCTGTTGTCCAGCTGTGTCCAGCCTCACTGTGTGCCTCGCTGACACATGTTCAGCTACTCCCCAGAGGAGCTGAAGGACTTGTAGCTTGAGCTAACAAGTTGTGGCAGCTCAAGTTGTCTCCACACGCGTGTCACATTATAGCGTCTTCCACACAAGAATGAGGTAGTAATTTCTCTGATGCAAAGTCAGCTGGTTGCTGTGACAAAAGGGGTTCTTTTTGAATATCATGCTGAGACTAACATATACCTCTTGCACCAACATTTAAGGAGACATCTGTTAAGATTTGGTTTAGGCTCCATACCTGAAAGGATCTGCCCTAACAGGTTGCCCATTCAATTGTATCTTGTATTTCTATGAATCCTATCGGTATGGCATGAGTTAGCTCTCCTGAAGTTATCCTGCTCACGAGCAACACCAGGAATAGCCATGCATAAAGTCTGCTATGAGAAAACATTTAAGAACATTTTATTGAGTGATGTGGCCATTTTCTCTCACATGTCTATTCGAGGCAAAGGAGCAACCAGTTTGAGAGCTACTTAACTTATCCAGACCATAACAACTAACTGCAAAGATGGACAAAGCTCTTACCCACAGTAGCTGGGGTTCTGCTCCACCAGGACCTACAGGAGTTGGCCAGACCTTAGTTTTTCAGTCTGTAGAATATTAAAGGAGTTACCAAATCATTGCAAAGATAATCTTTCTTGCATACTTTCAAATTGAAAAACATTGTGCTCCCTGGCAGAGAATTTATTTGACAGGTAGATATCTTATGATTCGCATTTGACTTTCATCAATCACAGTAAAAGTCAGGTAAGGCCAGTTAATACTGTGTCTGGTAAATGTCCTCAACAAGTCTGTGAGGCTTGTTGTATTTAGATAACTGTCACAGCCATTTGGTTGGCCTGCACTAAGAAAAATATAATTTTTTCAAATCCACCAAGTTATTCACTGAGGTGCCATTCAAGCTAGGAAGGTTATGAAGGCAGTTATCCCAGTCCTCCTGCTGCTCAAAGGGCTGTGCAATAATTTTGGCCCAGGAGCCAGCTGTAGGCTCAGTTAAAATATCAGCAATTTTCACCTTGGGGTAAGGTTTAGTGAAACTCATTGTTTTTAATTTGCAGCTTTGAGAAGTGTAACCATCTATGTTTTATAGATTTTTCTTTTCCTGTGAGGGAACTCATCAACTTTGATGTCTGTAACTATTGATTCTCTGTATTAAGGGATTGGTAAAACAGATTAACCACAATAGCATGTTAATTAAGACCATGTTTCAGCTTTCCAAAATTACTCCCTTTTTCCAGAAAGCTGATGAATTGACTGGCATTAGAGACTGTCCAATCCAAGAAGCCAGAAGGTATGAGTCATGGGGGGAATCATCCACATACCCAAGAGAAGGTTTGGAGACAATGCAATCCCATTTTCACAACGTCCTATGTGGGTCTGCTGTATCCAAATCTTTAGTGGTGCTAACAAGATACTTTGCACATACAGAGCCGTGTCAGATCTTCAGCCAGGTTGAGACAGGATTTTCCATGCATGAAAATTCCAGGATGAGGAGTCAAAACTAGGAACTGGACCCTGTCCCACAGAAAGATGTTCTGTTACAGAAACCCAGCCTATCAGACTGGGAACATCTTCAGGTTTTCTACTTTATCTTCAGCTAAAATGTCAATCGCCTCCCTTCATCCTTACGTTTCATCTCTCTTGTGCAGTTAGGCTTTAACCTTTGGAGGAGACCTTGTGGTGGATTTGTGCAGAGGGTGCTAACCTGAGCCAGACACATTAGGGCTGCCCTTGGGTAAATAACAGTTTTCAAATGAAAAGAAAATGCAAATGTCTTGTGTGCTGTGTTCTCCCACCTTGGTGTTCCCAGATCCCTGCTCTGCACATTGAACCCTCTGCTTGCCTTTCACTCCAGCTTTGCTCTGCCTTTCCCAAGCCCCATTTCTGACTGTGCTCTCACCGATTATTTTTTTCAGAGGCTGTAAACCTCAGTGTCAGCTCAGCTTGCATTAGTGTCAGAGAAGTATCTCTTGGCGGTTTACAAAAGGAAAAATGGAAAGTTGAGCATCATTTGATGCGAAATGTGCTAGAGTGCCTATGATGAGCCTCTCTGAGAGGCCTGAGGCTCCAGCTACCTGAAAAAGCTGATTAAAGCTGCTGTCATCCAGTGATTCTACCATCCAGCCTCTCTAGCATGTCTCTGGCCCTGCCCTATGTGGACAACTTACAATACACAGGAACTTTTGGTTGGTTATTTTATGCCTCAGTCTTCACTGGCAGCCTCTCTTTCCAAACCTCTCAAGTGGACCACAAGGCAGGAACTGGGGGAGCAAAGTCCTTCCCACTATACTGGGAGATCAGATTTGTGATCACCTCAGGAACCTGGACATACATATATCTATGGGATCTGATGAGATGCATTCCAGACTCCTTTGGGAAGTGGCTGATACAACAGCCAAGCCACTCTCCATGATATTTGAAAAGTCATGGCACTCAGGCAAAGCCCCAGGTCACTGGAAAAATGGAAACAAGGGTAGAAAGAAGGACTTTGGAAATTATCAACCTGTCAGCTTCATCTCTGTGCTTAGGAAGATCATGAAACAGATCCTCCTGGCCAATTTGCTAAGGCACGTGGAGGACAGGGAGGTGATGTCCAAATAGAGGTGGGTGACAACTGTGTCCCTTAGGGATCTGCACTGGGGCCAATGCTGTTTGGTGTCTTCATCAGTGACATAGATAGTGAGACAGAGTGTGACCTCAGCGAGTTTACAGATGACACCAAGCTGTGTGGTGCGCTCGACATGCCTGAAGGATGGGATGCCATCCAGAGGGACCTGGAAAAGCTCAAGAAGTGGCCCATGAGAACCTTGTGATGTTGAACAAGGCCAAGAGCAAGGTGCTGTACACCTGGGTTAGGACAACCTCCAGTATCAATAGAGACTGAGGGATGGAGGGATTGAGATCAACCTCACAGAGAAGGACTTAGGAGTGCTGATGGATGAAAAGCTGGACGTGAGACAGCAATGTGAGCTTGCAGCCCAGATGGCCATCTGTATCTTGAGCTGCATCAAAGGCAGCATGGCCAAGAGGTCCAAGAATTGAATTCAGCCCCTAACTCTGCTCTTGTGAGACCCCACCTGGAGCACCGTGTCCTGTTTGGGGGCCCCCAGAACAGGAAAGATGAGGGTTGCATCACCTCTCTTATAAAGACAGGCTGAGACAGTTGCAATTGGTCAATCTGGAAAAAAGGCTTCTGGGAGACCTTAAAGCACCTTCCAGTACCAAAAAGGGGCTTATAAGATGAGGATAGACTATTTATCAGGGCCTGCAGTGATAGGACAAGAAGCAGTGGTTTTAAGCCAAAAGAGGGTAGATTTCAACAAGATATAAGGAAGAAATTTTTAATGACAAGTGTGGAGAAACACTTGAATAGGCTGCCCAGAGGCATGGTAGATGTGCCCCATCCCTGGAAATATTAAAGGTCAGGTTGGAGAGGGCTCTGAGCAACCTGATCTAGTTGAAGTTGTGCCTGCTTCCATGCATGCAGGGGCATGGACTTTTAAAGGCCCTTTCCAATCTAAACTATTCCATGGTTCAACAATTATTATGCAGACTAGTGCATAATGACTAGGCTAGTGCTGCTATTCATCCAAGTTTCACTTGCACTGAAATGTTGGCTCTGCAACTGCCCAATGCTCTTCTAAAGACGTACTTAGTCAGAAAAAAATGATGAGAGTTTGCTTTTCAAGTGATTATGTGGATTGCTTCCTTAACTGTTCTGTCTGGGAGTGAGAAAAATAGGATCCATGTCCAAGGGGTGTCTCTGGTCATAGATTGGGCTGGCCTGATCTACTCTCAGAAAGAGACAGTACCACAAGAGGCGAGAGTTACGTCCAGCAGGCAAAACCCCCTCTCCATTTCTCCACCATCCCTGTTATCTCTTGCAAGGGTATCCAGCAGACTCTTGTACCTCTTAGTGCCATGCAAGCTGGAATGTTTTTTTCCCAAAAAGAAATATTGTGAGCGCTTCTCTTCAAGGTCTTGTACATGGTTGTAATCAGTTCATTTTGAGTGTTAAAAAATCAAAGAATATGAGCTGTGGTACAGCTTTGAAATATGGTTAAAAAATACATCTTTCCTGGGTAGATGGGACTATGCTGAATGTGTATACCTTTTAGAAGAAGCCTCAATTTTATCGTTGCTATGATTTCCCACTCTCACCATTTTCTGGAAGAAGAGGGTTATTTTGTTCAGAGATTATTTTAGCTGGTTCTATCCATTTTGCTGAACTGAATTCCTCCCCCCTCCCCAAAAGGCTTTCTTTTAATAACAGTTGTTATTTCTTTCCAAGTGCTGAGAAGAGGAGTCCAATAAACCCCTCCTTGGGTTCCTTCCAGAAATAAAAAAAACATTTCAGCTGTTATTCAGGCCTGCCTTTTCATTAATTCTATTTCAATGTATTTTATATGACTGTGTGCCTGCCTTTGCAACAGCAAGGAATCTCAGTGGGATGGAGCAGCTTAATCGATCAGCAATCCTGGTCACCCAGAAAGAGTGTTAATTGGCCTCAGTACTTGAAGCATGTGACACTGCCTGACCTAATCATCTGAACTGGAGAAGTCAATAAATTAGAGGGGAAATGCAGATGGATTAAATAAGGCCCCAGTTCTATACAACACGCTGTGAACATCATTCCTGAAACTAGTAGTGCTATATGTAAAAGTCAAGTCAAGCATTTGCTGGATAAGGCCCAGGGGAGCTAAGAGCAAGAATAATTTTGTATTTTCAGAGTTTCTCCTTTTAGTCTTCCATCACATACATTTGATATGTCTCAGCAATTTGTCTGAAAGCTCCTAACTGTATCTGTGACAATTATTCATTCTCCCACTCTAATAACCAGTGGTGCAGCTTGCCTTGCCCCTGTGCTCCTGGGGATGGACTGAGGCTGGCCAAGACAATGTGACCTTCTCAAGGAACTGGCAGGGACGTGCCCAGGCTCACCTCCCCCTGAGAGAGGAGTGGTGTTCACGCAAAGTTCGGAGTCTGGGTTAAATACTGCAGGTGAGATCTCAGCTCCCTCTGCCGCAATGGGAGCAGGTTTGCTTCGTCAGGGAGTCCAGCATTTACCTCCAACCAGTGGCGAGTTAATGACTTCAGGCTGCTAGTTTAGACCTGTAATTTAGGCCCATAAAGAAACTGGTGTGAACACCTCCAACCGTGCCACAGTGGCAGAACCAGCCACTGCAGTGGCTGGTGAAGGAGAGTGGATTGCCCTTGGAGGCAGGGCAGTGTCCCGTCAGCCTTATTGAAAGTGTTCCCATCCGTGTGCTGCAGATGAAGGACTTCAGTCCCTGGAGCAGGCAGGGGTGATTTTCTAAGCACTGACTGCAAAAGAAGTAGCATGTGCAAGCACAGGCTATCCTGGTGAGCATGGGAAGGACTGCCATAGCAGCTGGAACATGTGAGATGTAGGCCAGCAGCTGGGTCGGGGAGAAGAGTTCAGTATCCCTCATGTGCAGTATGCCTGGGTAGGGATAAAACTCTGAACGCCTCTTTTGTAAGACTAGGAGGTGTCAGGATTGGATCTGGAATAATAAATCTCTTCATCCTGCCTGATCCAAAGGCAGTGAGTACTGTGGAGAGTCACAAACCTTCTCTTACCACTCAGAAAAAGAAGGAAATAAACAGCAAATGCATCTGTCAGGCAATAAATTACAGGGAGCATGCTGTAAAGTACATCCCTGTGCTGGTTTTGCCCAGCATAGAGTTAATTTTCTTCACAGTATCTCGTATGGGTTGTGTTTTGGATTTGTGCTGAAAACAGTGTTGATGATATCGAGATGTTTCTGTTATTGCTGAACAGTGCTCGCACAGCTTTATGGCTTTTTGTACCACCCTGCCAACAAGGGGGCTGGAGGTGCACATGGTGTTGTGAGGAAACACAGCTGGGACAGCAGACCCCAGCTGACCCAAAGGGATATCCCACACCATATGGCATCACGCTCAGTATCTAAAGTGGGGGAAAAAAGGACGGAGCGGGGAACATTTGGAGTGATGGCGTTTGTCTTCCCAAGTCACTGTTCTGTGTGATGGAACCCTGCTCTCCTGGAGATAGCTGAACACCTGCCTGCCCATGGGAAGTGGTGAATCAGTTCCTTGTTTTGTTTGCTTTCACGTGGGTTTTGCTTTACCTGTTAACCTGTTAACCTGCGAGTTTTCTCACTTTCACTCTTCTGATTCTCTCCCCATCTCACTGGCAGGGACATGAGCAGCCCTTTCAAAGGGGAATGTCTGGAGGAGCAAATGGAAACCTGGCCTCCTGTGTCCGGGGTCTGTCTGTCGTGCTGTGTCTGTTGGCAGGGCCACAACCCTGGGACCTTTCTGGGGACGAAGCAAGGAGGAAAACTCACACAGACCCTGCTTGGGGCATGGTCATCCCAGCTGCCAGTGAGAGATGTGAGCTTAATGTCACTGCTGTCCTGTCCTGTTGGGACATGGCAGGTGACACAAGAGTCTCAGCTGTGGGACAGGAAACCAGAGGACATATGTCAACCCCCAGGCATGGGGACATTGGGACTGGAACCCCAAGAGTAAGGATACTTAAAAAGACACCTATCACAACCTTCTGAACACGTTTGGGCTCTACATTACCTTCTGGTTTTAGTCTTTTAGGTTAACAGTAGGCAAAGTGCTTGTGACTGTTTCTGCAGCCACGAAGCTTCTCAAAGTCTGAGATGATTTTTGTGATTAAATGTTTCTGGACATGATAGACGGTAATTTTTTCCTCTCAAAATTCAGCAGGTGGCAAATGCACAGAATCCAACCTGAATGTTTGTGCAAGTAAAGACAAAAATGGAGTTTCTTACACTAGCCAGAAGCTGTGGGCACTGGACTAAAGTCTCAGTTTGGGGTAACCAAGCCTCAGGAAAGGGGCCTTTGAACCAAAGGGTCCTGAAGCACATATTTTCAGTGACATTTTCTCCCGTGATTTTCTTCATCACATGTGGATTTTTTTTTCAATAGAAGTCTGTCAATTTAGCAGCTGACTTTCAAGGTGGTTGAAAAGTGGATTTTTTCAATTAAAAAAAAATTAAAATTTTCAATTATTTGTCAAATTATTTCCAAGAATCCTTGCAGCAGCTCAGATAGTGTGACTTTGTATTTTGCACCCTGACCCATTCTGTATGGCCACACAAGGGAGAGAGAAGAGTCAACCTCAGTTTGTGCCATTATCCAAATGCACATCCCAGTTTATATACAGTGTAATGAAAGTATTTGTTTATCCTTTAAGTTCCAGTAGGAAAACAAATTTACAGACTTCATCTTCAGAGTTTTGTCCTTAACCATGTCCCTTTATTTAATTTAAACACATCAAAAATCACATCTGCAGTGAGAAATAGCCTACTGGGAGGCTATCAGGTTTACAATTTCCTACTAGTTAGAACCATCTTGTATTGATGGAGCCAGTGGAGAGGACTGGTGGGAGAGGCACTGCTGCCAACCAGGTGCAGGGACACCAGCACATGCAAAATGACTCCCAGCTCTCAGCACAGCCAATATGGCAGTGAAGGGGAGGATGTCTCCTACACCAAAATCTATAGATGTCCAACCATGTGCAAGTGAACATGTGCCTGGTAGGAGTGCTCTGATGCTATTTTATCCAGAACAAATGTCTGGAAGTACATTTATCCATCTGTTGGCTGTCCACATAGCTATATGGTCTTAATTATTCTTTTTTCTTTTCTACTGTTGTTTATTTATGTTTGGATCTCTTTTATATATATCTATCTCAGAAATAGTTCCACAGATAAACTTCTGTAGGCAAGGTATTATCCACAGTGGGAAAAAACTCGGTGTGTTAGCAGAGAAACTAACATAAATTTGCAGTCAAAAGTCACAGGCACAGTCCTACTAGCTGTCCAATAAAATGCATTTTCAAAAATAAGCAAGCTTTAAGAAAAAATATCAGGAAGAAAGTTAAAAGACACTACAACTCATTTTGTTGCCCTTTAAGTGCCAGAAGGTGTTCAGAGACAGCAGAGCTATGGATCTTAAGTCAAATAGGAAAGGAAAGTAGACCAGATTACAGTAGCCTGGAAGACAGGAGGGAGAAAAGACATAAGGAATACGAGCAATAAAGTCCCCCGATCAGACAGGTGAAAAGTACAAACCTGTCCTGTCCCCTCTTGTCCATAGGTCACTTTTTCCCAGAGCGAACAAAAGTGATCTGCAGCACATCCTTTACCTGCTGGCCTTTCAGTGGGGAAGACAGCATTTTTAAGTAACAATAATAAAGCTTTCCATTTGTATTTTAATAAGGAAACATTTCTTTTTATCAGATTACCAGGCCTGTCATGATCCACCTCTGAGCCCGTCACTTGGCTAATGAATTTATGTCCCTCTCTCTAGGGGAAGAAGATCTTGTCATTCACAAAATAATGCCATTATCAGCATATCTCATGCTGAGGTGAAGCAGGGAAAAAAATCCCAGCGCAGCTTCCTTGGTGCTGGTGTCTCCTTCCTCCTGTGCTTGGTGCTGTAAGAGGGCAGGTCACTGCTTACCTTTGACACTGCTCAGCTCAAAGGCTGCTGTCTGGTCTCAGAGCCTTTGAGGGCAGGAGAGACCATGGTGTGCTATGGAAAATCCCACACCTTTTTCCCTTTCAGATCAAGAGCTACTTACTCTGTTGCAATGCAAAAGCTCCTTGATTTGATTCAACTTGTGCACAAAGCAAGGGGAATAGGCTCCCCTAACCTTCAGCAAATGGTTGAACAAGGGTGAAATTTTGGCCAAAATATGGTGAAAAGAAGGCTGGACTGTGGGTCAGGAGGTGATTCTGCATCTCTGGTGTGGACAGGGTACTAGTCCATATGGCTGCAACATCCCTCAGGTGGCTTCAAACTTTGTAAAGACAGGTTGCCTTCCATCCCCATCTATTCCTGAGCCATTTCACACTCTGCAAGGGCAGCTTCTCAGCTCTGGTTCAGATTCCCAGAGGTTTTTTCCACCACCTACACCCTCATCACGAGTATCTGGCAAATTTAAGTTTGAAGATGGCAGAAGAGCAAACCTCTGTCACAGCACATGAGACAGCCCTAAGAGCTGGAACACCCTCTGGTATTGGTTTTATACTCTCTAGCTAAACAAGAAAAACAAATGCCTTTTTGTGTGTGTGTGTAACTTCAAAATGCCAATTATTGATAATCCTCACACAAACCCAGCCTAGACAGGGGCAATGCTCACTCTCAGCTGTGTGCTGCAGTCCTCCTGGCACATCAGGGCTGGTTTGTGGGAGCTGGGTCTAGCACTTGCCTGTGGGCAGTGCAATGTTCCCATAAGAGATGCAGTGTCCCTCATCAGAGCCCTGGACATGCTGGGGAATGGCAACTTTCAGGGGAAAACCCGTGGCCAGATGGGAGTCCTTCCACATCTCATGATGCTTTCCTTCTGCAAAGGAGGCTATTTCAGTAATGTCCTGCCTACCTACTGCCCAGCCTGCATGTTCCACAGTTCCTCATGTTCCACTGGGAACAGTATTTTTCCGCTTTCAGCCCACAAACAATTCTGGGCTAAGTAACTTACCACTGTTTATCTCTCTCTGTTGATCTGGGAGAAAGTTGAAAGGATTAGCTGGGACTAGCACTAAATTTTTAGCTGTTTGGATTAGTGGAAGAAAATCCCACCTTCTATGCCTAAATTACTGACTGAAGGGTAGGGGAGCAGATGGGATGGGGAGAGGAAAGTGTGTGTGTAAGTGAATACTTATGAGAGGGGGTTTTAATATCTGTTACTGGTACTGCCTTACTCTCACTTCTTGTCTTCTGGAAGTGTCTAATCTAGCAGTGCATTCCCTGATGCTGGGTTCAGGCAGGAGGAGTTCATGATGCTTCCTTTCCCACTTGCCCAGCCCTCCATATCTCACTGTAGATTAAAGAAAAACTCAGAGAAGTAATTAAATTACTTTCTCCTGACTTAAAATACTTAATAATATTAAATGAGCTTTTACAGAAGCCAAAAGTAAAAGCTATAATGGCATTTTCAGCCAGCATTAAATTGTTAATTAATTGACATACATTAGAAATAGCATAACTCATGCAGCATCAGCCATCCATTCTGAAAAAACGTTTAAAATATGATGCTCTCAGTGACTCATACTGGTCAGATGCAGCTAGACTCATATATATAACTGCAGGAGTCTGCTTTGAAGGGGGGAACAGCACTGGTTATGTATGGCAGGGCTGTTTGTGTCTGCCATTTACATAAGTCCTGCTTTTACAGGACTGGAATTCACAAGGAAAATTATAAAAGCTTTTACAAGCAAGCATTCCACTAAAAAAAGAACTTCTGTGGATATTTATGTGGTTTTGTGTATGTTAGATGTTGTGTCGGCACCTTACAGAAAAGCAAGTTTAATTCAAAAAAAGAAGGTGATCTGGGAAGGTCTCCCAGGGTAAATATCTACACCATCAACAAGAGCTGTTCTTTGTCTTACTGAAAAGATTATTGGAGACTGGAACTTGCCTAGTAATGAGCTGACAATACTGACAGATCACTACAAAGGTGTCTGGTCATCACATTCCTTGGTGAATGGGATGATTTGGGAACCTCTGCTGTATCCTCACTGCTGAAGAGGAAGGACCACATCTTTCCTGCAAGACTTCTATTCTTATGGCTCACACCCTCATGTCAGAGGGGCACCAGCCTAAGCACTCCATTTGGCATCTTGGCCACAGAGGATAAAGGAGGTGGAAGTTGAGCAGGGCAGGAATTTGGCACAGCTGAGAATCGAAGCAAGACATGGTATCTAAGCTGGTTCAACAAACACAGCTGTAACAAAATCTTTCAGAACAAAATACCTGGAAGTGTATGAAAAATGTTTTATTTCCCAAGTCATCTCATTATCTCATCATGTTGTTACATCATCTTTACTCTCTGAACCACAGAGAAAAAAAAAAGGTCATTTAACAAAACAAATATAATCGAAGTGTTTCTTCAAAAAGCTCAGCATTTCATGCTATAATTTTAAGGAAGGCCAAATCCTAGCTGACTGCTTAGGAACACAGGTTGGTTTGGTTGCCTGTCCTGAGAGTCTTTGCAATGTAAATACATGGGTTGGGTAGAAGTATAATTCAATTCAGATTAATTGTAGTAGATCCCAGCTTCTGTATTACCTTATTTAAATGAAAGAAAATAAAAATGCAGGCTTTACTTGGAATGAATAGTAGAACAGATAAGAAAGTCAATGCTAAAGATCTTCTGTTCTGTAAGGAATACCTCACTGAGTCAGGTCACTTATCCAGCTTCTTCAACCATGCACAGCTAGACACACCAGATGTTAAATCAATCTCCCTTTTCAGAAAGCAATGTGTATTCCTGCTCATGGAAAGAAATGTATAAATAATCCAAAGGTAATTTTGGAAAAAGTGGTAGGGTTTTTTCCCCTTCAGTCACTTATGAAAGCACTGGCTTCCTTTCAACCTTGGCAATCTTTAATCAGGATCACAAAGCTGTGGGTCCTCTTTGGCTTCCACCCAACAGATCAGGTGTAGCATCAGTAACACCACAAGAACTGGTCTTGCTCATGCTCACATTCTGTTGTAATACCCACATGCAGGAACAAACATTTTTAACTTGGACAACACAAATGACACCTGCTGGAAAATGAAGCAGATTTCCTGTGTGAAGGAAATGGATGCCACGTTTAGAAACGAGTGCTACTAGAACACTGCTGTTCACTAGCTTTTTTTGTTCAGGCACTCAAGTTTTTGGCCAATTTTCCCTTTTTTCCCATCTTGTGCTGGAAAGCAGCAGTGCCTATGATCCCACACAGCACTGTGACCAACAGTGAGGTACACAAAGCCTTTAAGTGCTACCCAGCACAAGGGCTGCTCTCCAGCTGTGCCCCACTGTGATCATTGCAGCGCCTCATGACCAGGCTTGGTGTACACTCAGCCAATGCTCTCTGCTGCTGAACTCACAGCCCTGCCCTGAGACCAGGACTGATGGCAAAATGAGGGTTTTCAGAAGCTGCTGTCACTTCTGGAGTGATGGGTTATCTGGGAACTACTGTCCTGTGGAATTCCCTCCCATACCCTCAATTTTGGTAGGAGCTACAGAATCCAACTGGTAGACACAAGACTTGGGATTCAGATCCCTTAATGTAGGCATCCAGCATCATCTGAGGCATGCCAGGGGATTTAAGCCACTGGCACAAGGCTGGTAAACAAAACACAAGCTCTCAAACTCTCATCTATTCAGCATGAGGGCCAGAAGCCAGACAGGGTACCCACCACAGCATCTGCAGTGACTTTGAACACTTACCAACAAGAACTGAATCCTGCCTAGAGGGTGAGATTCAGCTCATGGATTAAGATACTTAAATATAAATGCTTCCACATGTGCTACAAGCCTGAGTGTCCTCTAAAGTAAATGGCAACCTTGGCAGTGGAGCCTAGAGAGGGATTTGTCTGTACAAGGGTAGGCATCTCCTTTTGGGAAGCTGAGTGGCAATCAATCTGCATCAAGGGAAATTTCAACTAGGTCTTTGAAAGATGTTTTTAACAAAGAGGACCCAGAGGAGTCTGCCTCTCTGGAGATACTCAAAACTTGTCTGAAAATGACCCTGAGCTGTATGTTCCAAGTGCTGTGTTGAATGGGGGTTGCACTAACTGAGCTCCAGTCAGAGCTCCATTTTAAAGCCTATTCAGCAGTTCTTCACTGACTCCAAAAGGATACCAAAGCAATTTTAGTACGTGTCTTACTCTATAAGCTGCATCAACCCCCCGTGCCTCGATCCTACATAACTGATGTTGCAAAGTGGGGGGAAGGCACATGGCTTTTGCAGGGGAAAATCATGTCTCAAAAGCCCACCAAGAGGCTTTGAAGGAATGATATTGTGTGATATTGTGTATTTGCCTTTCCTAAAACCATTTGGCTAAGGCTATCTCATGACAGTTTCTTACAGAAACTGAGTTGCCATTGATTTAAGGGAAAGTTTTTTGTGTGTTAATGAGTGATTAAAACATAAGAAACACCTAGTAGAGAAAGGGACAGTTTTTGTAGTGATTGCTCAATAAACAATGTTAAAAAGGAGGAGGTGATAGTGAGGTGGCTGAGTGTGAATGACACATATTATCTAGGGTTACAAAAACAAAAGTAGCTGTGAAGTGTCATGGAGAGACCTGGTGATAATGTAGGACTGTGAAGATGCATACGAGATCATGGGTGATAAACATAAACTAATGTACAGAGTGAAATACACATCCCTAACAATAAAGACAAAATGATGACCTGAAGGAAAGTACTTGGTATTGCAGCGAATGAAGGCAGTCTGCGAGCACCACCTCAGTGTGGCAGTGGAGAAGGGCAACAAAATGTTAGGCATTCCAAAGAAAAGGAAAAAAATATAAAAACATCACTATGTGACAGTGGACCACAGCCTGGGCCCTGTGTACCTCGGAGAGTGGTAGAAACAGAATTGGACAGTTTAAGGCGAAGGGTAGCAAAGGTGGTCACACAGGACAGATTCTGTAAGGGGACAAATGAGTCTTCCCTGTGGAACAGGAAAAACTGAGGGGGAGTAGAATAAGGATGTCTCTAAATGCAAGGTCTGTAAAATCAGAGATCCCTTTTTCTCACAAGTGATCCAACACAGTTATGAGGGAATAAGTTTACCATACAAAAAGGAAATGTTTTTCTACCTGGCACATAGCTAAATTTTGATGCTCCCTGTTTCCGGGCATGGGGTGAACAGGATGAGTCACCTCATGGTGAAGTGGACAGCCAAACCAGATAATTCACACCCTAAACATGCTTATTTTCCTTCACTGACTACAAAGTAAGCTTATAATGAGTTATTGGTCAGTAAAGTCCATGCAAAAGCTGCACAGAGGCTGGTTAAGATAACCCACCTGTAATATATGCTGGAAATGATGGAGTAACACATTCCTGTATCTTTGAGAACTGTGACCAAAGCTCCTGTAGGAAAAGTCTGGTGCAGGGCAGTACATCAACCACGTAGCCCAAACTGTACTCAAGTCTGAATCTCCCAGGCTGGTCATCCACACTAAGCCTTTTACCTGCATTGTTGATTTACCTGCAGGTAGGGGGGTTAACTGGTGCACTCCCCAGGGAAGAAATTAATTTTTGACTTAACTTCACTGTAGTAAGAATTCCCCCAAGGACTCAGTTGTTTCAAGCACACAGTGCTTGAGAGGTCCTATGCATAAACCAATACTAAACCTAACCTACCTGTGAGTTCACAGTCTTTGCTCAGCATGCAAAACAGAAATACCAGTTCCATCAGCACTTAAGGTTTACAATAAGTTCTAAAATTAAAATCCTAGGGAATTTTGGACAGCTGGAAAAGTTCAGTTTTACACTGTACATGGGGCTGCAGTAGTTCATCTGGGAGCAGAACCAGGACTCTGATTTGTGCTGGTAGACACCAAGCAGGGCAGCAGATGGACAGCTCTTTCCTTCTGACCCTGTTTGCTGAGTACTGTCCTCCAGGCTCAGAGGAGAGAGAAGTGTTGTCACCACATGGGCTGTGCAGCAGGTGCATTCAAGCGTGCTGGGGGTGCTCCAGGCTGATACTCCAACCGAGGTCTTTCCTGGGCCCTACCAGAAGCCAATACCCAGTCTGCCATCCTGATAATGAGCTAGAACCGTAAATGTAAACCCAGGAGTAACAGGGGCAAAGTGATGTCTCTCAGCAGCAGCTGAGACACTGTCCTACAGCTGGAGCACTGGGGAGCTGCTGTACCTGTGCAGCATGAGAACAGAACCAGCTCTGGCTGCCTGAGTCAATGTATACACAACTGATGGCTTCTGTGTTTGCCTAGAAGATTCATAATGCTCCAGTAGTTATACAGTTAAATGCATTTCTCTTTTTTGTCCTTCATCTGATGTTACCAGAGGTTTCAGAAAGCTATCTTGGAGATGAAAGAGCTCCTAAATTACACCAACAGGAAAATAGCTATAATGGTGCATATATTTTGCTTCCAAGATGAAAGTCACCTTCCTACACTGAGAAAGGCATAGATATTAAAACATGCAACTACATAAACAAGGTTAAAGAATGTAAAATGTGATTCTTCTGATAGAAAGGAAGAGAGCTGGACCAGGATGGTTTTACCTTTCTGTTTACATTTTTCTAGTTATTTCCAAGTAAGTGGCAAACTATTTTAAGTCTTCTTCAAAACACAAGTGAAATTTTAACACATAATACAGGACCATGAGAAGTGCCATACCAGGGCTGTCTAATCCCAAAGACTGCTCTGATGACAGCCAACAATAGATATTTCATGGGAAGGTACAAACCTCTGTATAATGGACAGTGCTTGTGGAAAAATGACTTCCTATCCCCCAGGTAAAAAGACTGTATATTTTATGCTGTATTTGTGGGGGAACCTTAGACTTTATTCTTCTTAACCTTATTTAATATAACAGTGAGTATTTTCCATTACCTGTTCAAATCCTTCTATGAATCCTGCTACTATTTTTAAACTATAAATCCTTGGCCATTTTGTGATGCTCTGATTCACCAGTCTTCCCTTCCCAAAAACACTTTCCCACCGTTAATTTTCCTGAAAGTGGGTACAATTTAATCTGTTTGTTGACTTGTAAACACACAGCAGGCCAATTTTTTTTTTCCCTTGCTGGTTGTACAAGGAGGATCACTGTAACTTAGTCGTTCTTTTCCTGCTTCCCCTTCTGGTCCCAACACAGAGTCTGCCTCGATCAAAACCCTGGAAAGTGCAATATTACAGGCCACACACCTGAGCCAGAGGTGGCTGAAGTATCTTCTCAAAGCAGATTAAATATGCATCCCTAAGCTGTCAGTAGGGTATTTCAGCCCCTCTCTGGCAGCCCCACATTCCCACCTTGGATAGTGAAAATCCTCCTCTCCAGCAACAGACGTTGGCACTGCTCCCACCCCCCAAATAAAAGCAAAGCACCAGCTGTTAATGCTCTATTCACAATACCATAATCCACAGACAATATGACTTTATTCACAAATATGATTTTTACAGAGGTAGAACAAAATACTTTGTATAATCTTTTTTTTTAAACTATATTCATATAAAGAATATAATAGAATGACAAGAAAGAAAAGATTGTAAACAAAACAATATTATGCCATCAAATACAGTACAAACAGCATGCATGAACAGCTTCAAATGAAATCTTGCTGGTGTAACTTTATTTTTTTCTCATGTGGTAAATGAAGAGTAGTAAAGAGTCATGCTCTAATTGGATTGAGTATGCCACAGCTCTGCAATTTTGCTTTAATTATTTTTTTTCTTTTACAATAAACCAACAGGATTGCTTTCTTTTCACTGTGGTGGGGAATGCTTTTGTAATGCCCAATGTAATCTTAACAGAAAAATATAATAATCAAATCTACAAAGTGTACTCTCATTTAAAAAGCAAAACCATAGAAACTGTACAGTTTTAAAAAGCGAATTATCTCAAATGCTCCTTAAGAGAATTTTCTAAAGAAAGAATAAAATATGCAGAATAAAAATTAGGAGAGCTATTGTTCTGTAACAAAACTAATCAAATACTTGTTTTCTACTCCAATAAACAGTTTTTTTAATTAATGACTATTCTGGAAATTATGAAGTGGGCCAGGTTTTATTAATGTTCCACTTGACTAATAAAGCATGAACTCCTTACAGGTACTATAGCTGTCATTGCCCTGGGGATGGATGGGGATTGGTTCTGCATGCATGCTAGAGACAGGGACAAGGTTTAGTCATGGGTGTAGATTTTAAAAATATTTTTAAATGTTTTAAATGTCTAATAGCTTCTATAAAAATAATCTTGCTTGTTTTGCTGCTGGATTGAGATTTGGATATGTGATTTTCTGCTGAAGTTCATTCTTGGCCCTTGCAATTGCCAAGGATTTCCACTGGATATTTCTTGGGCTGCACCAACAATGGCCAACAGCAATGGTTAGAACTCACACCTAAAACATGTGAAGCCAACAGCAAACCCCACACTGTTTTCCCTGTGGCCTGGGCTGAACCTCAAGCATCTGCGATTTGGGGAATGGTGCTGCCTTGCCCCTCCATCCCTGTAAGTCCAGGGCCATATCATGGGAAGGGCAAAGGCTGGAGAGAGCAACTGTGTTAGTCCTGTGAATTATCAATGGTGAACCACCTCTCCATCCCTCACATCTGGACACATTGTGACTACATAAGCATGGGGTCTGGTGAGGTCACTGCCCTGCCTGGAGACAGCAGCTCTGCGTGCTGCCTGTGGGAAAACACGGTTTTCTCCTCCTGACCAGCGAGGAAGGAAACTCTGAGCAGTGGGGTTAAATCACCCTCCTGCAGCTCACCCCCTTAAATGTCATTTAAAGATTCAACCACACAAACAGAACCTGTACATTCAATTTGTCTTTATCAAGAACGCGAGGACGGTCAATATTAAACACATGCTGTTTATGGCCACATGTCAGGCACCAGCCCAAGCTTCAATCGCAATGAGTTTACTAAAGATCAAGCAGAATATTGAACAGGGAGGGATGGTGGGTCTCATTTGACTCCAGGCTCTCAGATGATTCTGGTTTTCAGGTAGACGCACAACTCAACCTGACAATGAACATGGGGCGGGTCCCACGTCCAGCACAAGTGACCAGGAGTTGGTCTCAACAACATCCTTTGCCAGATCACAAGGATTAAGTTAACTGCAGTGAAAAGAAATACCTGCCCTACATGGAAAATCCATCTCTGTGACCTCATCCATGGCTTTGGCATCTTCCTGGGAAGGGGACTGTCAAACCCCCCTGGATTGCCGTGGTGTGACTGAAACCTGTGTTTCACTAATCAACCCTGCAGCAAATTATCACCCCCAGGAGCACGGCGTTTACTGAGAGGTGTGAACAGTGTGCTATGCACAGACAAAATGCTCTGTGTTATCATTTACAGTCAACAGAATAAGCCTGGCACCGCTTTGTGGAAGAACTGTACAAAACATGGCTGAAATAACAGGATTGTCAATGACGGTCAGTCAGTGGGAGATACTCCAACCCTCTGAGTAAAACTGCATCCTTCTGTTGTGTAAACTGGTCTACAAGTATGAATAAAACAATACGTTCCTGCCCCATTAGCCTTGGGGAAGATTAATGCCCTCTAATCTACGCTAAATAAACTCCGAAGCATGAAGAGAAATATTTAAGTCCCACACTCAGCTGCTTGCGAATTAAAAGGGATCACCCTGAAATTGCTATTATGAAATGCAAATATTTGCAAAAGAACAATTCAAAAATATTCCTGAAGTGCAAAGGAAAGGCTTGTCAGGCATGTTTGTGGTATGCACAGGGACAGTCGGAAGGCGAACACTAAATGAATCCCAGGGCAGAAATCTGTGCTAAAAACCCATCAGTCCACTGGCAGGAGGCCGTGGCACAGCACCCCACACTGGGAAACAATCCTACCCGATAATCAGAAGGCTTGGCTTCGGATGCCCTAATTTTGATTCTTTGGACAGTTTGTTTGCATACAACTACCTGTATTTTCAGAAAGCTGCAGTACATGGCTCATAGTAAATCTACTTCAAACACTTGCTGATACAGATCAAACTAATCTCATCTGCCCTGATCTGCAATTTTGTGTTAGCTAAAGTAATAAAAGAATCCTGTTAAACCTAAATTATCAAATGAAAAAGGCAATTTTCTCATTTATACTCCATTAGTTTTTTTACTTATTGCTAGGAAAGCTCTAAAATGCTTAGGCCATAAAATAAACATGTGGCTTAATGTACAGTATGTGTACTTAAGAGGATGATGGCATCTGCAGTAACCGCTCTGCACTGCTTATAGTAATGGGAGGCACAAATTAAGCAACAGCACATATCAAATAAAGCATACAAAAATGTATGGCAAAAAAGTAACAAGCCTTCTGATTTTTTATTTTTTTTTTTTTTTTTTTAGTAACTCTTTAAATGCTAAAAAGAAGAAATCACCAATATCCACACCTACAACACAAAATTTCAGCATGGTTGATTTCAATAGATGCCCGTTACCTCTGTGCCAGCAAAACTCAGTGATACCGTTATCTTTTACATTTCACTGATTAGAAGTTTATAAAAGTGTCCCCTTCCAAAATTAAATTCAGTGATATATTTCCCAGCGCTGAAGTTAAATGATTAGCCTAGTATGGTTTCAAGCACACAACACTTAAGATTTTGGAAAAAAAGCACCCAAGGTTCTTATGTCACAGAGATGTAGGATAACATATGAAAAAGCATCCAAGCGTCTGCTTTTGAAAATGAAATTAAGAGCCTAGATCACTTCAATAATTTTACTCTCAGGCCCTTCATCCAAACAGATCAGTATACTTTCTATCAATAATTTAAATTCCTTCAGAAGAGTGCCACAACTAAACCTGTGAACTCACAGAAGCAAGATCGCATAAACCAAACCATTTATAGCATATTTTAGCATTACTTTGTGACAGTAGGCATCAAGATTTGAGAACACAAGAATCTCTGAAGTTCAACCTGTGTGTTGCTTTACCCCTTCATGCTTATTTAAAATAGCTATCATTCAGAATGCGGAGCAAGCAGGGTCTCTGCAGAAAGCTGCAATGAAGTTCTGGATCAGACAAACTCGATGAGAATCGTAAAATGCACATTGGAGATTTCTCCTTCAGCCAGGCTTTTACAGAAATATATTTTCCTGGCTAAAAACGATGGCACAGCAGAGCTTTACAGAGGGAAATGCAAAAATATAAAGAGAAAAGTCCCATTTTCTTCCTCAGTAATCCCATAAAGCCAGCAGTCTTTTCCATAACAGCTCCAGACAGTTACCTGATTGCTGACAGGGCCTCTCTCATCACCAGAGGTGAGTCTACACTCACTCTCCTTCTCTGTGCTGTCAGTGGCAGGCACATGGTCAGAGCTGCTGTGCTCGTTATCCCCCAGCTTCCCATTAACGTGACCAACGTGACCTACCCACTTGCAACAACTGTGCAAGCGTGTTTTACTTATAGTTCAGATTTTCTCCCTCTCATGGCACAAAGCTGAAAAGTAAACAGTTAAGAAAACATTTGCTTGCCAAAGCCTGGCATGAGAAGGTGCAAGCTTTCCTTGCCAGAGCCTGGACCTGTGTTTACTCACACCCTCAACACTGTTTCATGCTCTAGCTTGGCATTGTATGGGAACAATCACCATCCTCTTCAGGCCCTCCCTCTTATTCAGCCTTTGAGAAGTTACAAAATATAACAGAACACTGTTTTCTGAGACTATACGGACTGCACTAATTACCCACAATATTGTATATTTGCTATCAAGAACATGAATGTGTGCTTTCAAAGTGTGACATTGAGGGCTTTGAGGATGTGAAGGGAATTACATGGATTGTTCTGTCACTTAATCCGAGGCTTTGATGTACTTTTAAAAATTCGTTTAAACCCCCAAAAAACAGAATACACATTTTTAACTGTTGAACTTTTACCAGCTAAAGGAGTTTGTAAGGACCCTATCACTATGTGGTTACAACAGAAGATACACAGTTAAGGTCAGGTCACGGTTTCCAAGAACATTCACAGGGACTGAGGATGAGGAAAATGAGGGACGGATTCTGCGGGAACCTGCTCACTGGGGAAGGGCCTTGAGTATTGCATTCACTTCCTCTGCAACCGCTGTCAAGGCAAACTCAAACTGCTCCTGCGGAGAGAACAAACGCAAACTCTGATTAATAAAACAAAACACTTTCCAAAAGCCTGGTGCACTATTCCACAGCTGAACATCCTCAAGACATTGTTAAAAATATGAATATACAGGATGAACTGTACACTGCAATGGAAAAGAACAAAATGTTCTGGGATTATTGATGTCATATAACATGTTTGACAGCATCTTGAGGCTGGAGTCGTTTTAATGGAGAAAAATGTTAGCAGCAGAACATAAACTAGTGGGACACAATGATGTATTGCCATTGCATGGTCAGAAGGGTTTGGGGGTAGCTGATCACCAGCCATTTCCTTCTGACACAGAGATGGGAGCTCATTAATATAATTGAGATATGAAATAAGTGAGATGATGCAAAGTAGAGACTTCGGTTTTTCTCAGGACTGATTCTCATTGAAACAATCTAGAATAATTATCCCCTCATCTAATATCTATTATGTAGAACAATATCTGCTTTTTGGCTTACCTGTCATTGATTTTTTAAGCCTCTCTTTTTAATGGTCTTTCCACACCCACAAATTACTCAATGATGATTAGACCACTCCTATATAAGAAATACTTGAGAGAGCTTTTCTCTGTTATTAGTTTACTGTAACCACAACACCAAAATCATTAACAGGCTTCTGTGCTGTTTTAGCAGAGGTTTGAAGGACACAGCCACGAATGGCCACTTCTAAGTGCAAACCTAATAGGATCCTGAACTGCGTAGTCCTACAGAAGGACAAAGGAGTTTTAAATCCTCAAGGTTAAAAGGTGGTGTATGTCTCAAGCAGGAAATTTTTCTCAGTGTAATATCTGACAGGAAGATTTGGAGTCTGTGACTTTTCGCTGGGCAATTCACTCAAAATATAGGCAAATCAAAGACACCAGGTAAAGACCGTGGAGAAATTTCTGATTTTTTAGAAGTACTCCAGAGGTGCAAGCCAGCTGGAGTCGAGGGCTGCTGAAGAATCGACTTTGAGAACGGAGGTCTGAGATGAGCCCTACAAAACATCCCAAGATCACTGCTGGGATACTGTATGGGTCTCCCATTAGAAAACTGATGCCCTGGTACTTCCAGCCCCTCAGTTTGTACTGCCAGGGGCAGTGCAGGATGGCTGCAGAACACAGCCAGCCCCTCAAAGTGATTACTGGAATAACAGCATTCATTTACCACAGTGTTTCACTTTACTGAAGAAATCTGCAGGAAGGATGAAAGAACAAATTACAGATGTGCAACCCATAGTTCAGAAAGGCAGCTGCCTTCTAATTCCTGCAAATGAGTGCCTGCCTTGTCTGTCTCCATGCAGAATCATCTCCCATGTGGAGACGCTACAGAGAAGCAATGATGGGCACAGTGCCAGAGCAGAAAAAGAAGAACAAAACCCAGAATAATTTCTCAGTGACACTGACATTCGAGACTTTTGCTTTCTGCTTCGTGCTGTCAAAGTGGCGTCCATGTACATTTTCTGGACTGTAGCCAATAGTTTTTAATCAGACTTCAATTCACCCTAAAGAGTAGGACTTATCCTCACTAGGCACTGAAAATGGTGTATATGACTGCCTATGGCTCTCTGCATGGCTCAAGGTCTCTGCAATTCAAGAAAAGACTGGGAATGCTGGTGGCCATCCAGCAGCATCAGTTGTATTTTAACTGGAGCACAGGGAATGTGTGAGAGGAGCTGGAGGGCAGTGAGGGCAGAGAGGGCATGCTACTGCTCATGCTGTGCCAGAACCAAACCAGGAGCTTGTACCAGCTCAAAAAGCTTCAGGGCATTTGGGCTGATGCATGAGAAGTCCATCAGGGAGAGAGACCTTTGGCAGGAAGAGACAGTAGCCATTGGACCCCATTGTTGCAGTCCTGTGAGATGAGAGACCTGTGGAGCCACCTGAGCAGGGTAGGAGACCCTTGTGGTAGGGCTGGCAGGAGAGGGACAAAGCAGGTGGTCCTGGAATGCTGGCACTCAGATCTGAGTGCTGGCCCCCATCATACCACTCCTTCGAAGGTGCAGAGGACAACAACAGAGGAGGCTGATCTGAACTTGATGAAGTGGACATGGTGATGCAGTGAAGTTCCAGAGACGAGCAGAGGCTTCTTTCAAGATGTGAGCATCAGCTTAAAAGGAGGGAAGGTGCCCATGGTAATCAGGCTATCTGAGGTGCTCTTCATCTGAGTATATCACAGTATAACACAGCCAGGAAAACCTCGTAAGATCAAGGACTGTAAGAGTTTATTATTAGTCCCATTACTGAAAATAACTTGTATTGCTCTAAAGTTATTCAGTAAGTAAATCCGCACTTTAACCTCATTGGGATGTGGTCCCCTTATTATGATGATCTCTCTGGAGACCACCTTCCCCCTCATGGGGAGGTACCGCAGATGGGAGCACAGGGCACCACCTGAGGAAGGAGGGTCTGTCTCACCCAGGGACTGTGGACTGAGCACCAGGAACTCACTATGGATTTTGGAGACAAGTTCAGTGGAGATTACCAGCTGACATCAGGTGTGACCTTAGTGACTGAGGCAAAACAACATACAAAGCATAATCTTTACGTCCAGAGCTCTAAACTGACTGTGAAATGCTGCAGTGAAGGGGACAGTAGAACAGACATGAGATGTGTGCAGATGTGGCCTTCCTGGGATGAGGCAGCTGAGCTCTTCTCCCTCCATCCTTCTGCATGATACACACAGGCAGAATGCAGAGACTGCAATTCCCACTGATGTATATCACCACCCCCCAAAGAAAAGCCTTTACACACTTGCCATGCTTTTCCATGAGGACAAACACAGTTAGGGCAAATTGCTGCCAGTAATTTTTAAAGGAGCTCAGTTTGTTGTTTTGTGTAGCTATACTGCCATTCATATATGCGATTTGCATATACAGGATTGTCTGGAGAGGAATTTTAACATCTAGCTTTGCCTAGAAAACTGAGCTGGACAGGCATTCTGTGGTGTCAGTCCACCCATAACGCAGAGGTTACAAGAGTCACCTTAAAAAACAATAATAAGCTATATTTCCTTTAGTCTACAAATAAAAATTCCCAGGAAAAAAACCTGAGTACATTCAGCATATATGATACAATAAAGACTCTAGCTGATGTTACAGATTGTGAGAGGAAGGATATAGAAGGAGAGAGGAAAAAAAGAAAATATATATTTTTCCCACTACAGAGAATATACTTCCTCCTTCATCACTTTTTCCTCTCACATGTGGCATATCAACTCTATTTTATGATTCCCCTGCAAAAAAGTATTCAACAAATCCACAAACCCTCTATTATGCTTCCCAGAAATGCAGAATGTCGTTATGATGATTTCATTACAATTTATTATATACAGTGCTTTTGAATTAAAGATCCCTTCCAGAAGACAAAATGCTGCAAAGAAATCTTTCCCATGCCTATTGGAAATGTGGAGCGCTGCCTGCTGGAAACACAATAACATTGCTGAAGGAAGTTGGTGTTTATTTTGCCTGGGGATATTCTGTAATTGGCATTTCTAACCTGACTTTTAATCCATCGTTTTAAATTACTCCAGGAGTCTAATATTCCTCATTTGTATTCAGTTGGGAAAGCACAGGGGTTTGTTTAAATCCATCAGAAAAATTCTCTGGGGATCGTGCATTGCTAGCATGTAACCAGATATTTATAATTTGCAAGACATTAGCTTGAATAAGTGATTTGGGTGGTTTTGAGAAAATGACAATGATGGAAGAAGAAGCAAGAGGAGAGATAAGCAATATCCTGAGAAAAAATTTCATCCTGGATGAAAACACAGGATACATTTCTTTTCTGGAGCTCTTCCAGACAAATATTTGGAGGGGAAAAACATGTCTTAAGGGAGATTTTAATGGAACTTGGGTAACTATTGCTGAGCTAAGTACAAGAACTTATTCATGCAACCTCATTCTTTGGTTCTGGAGCAATGTTTTTTCTCCTGTTGAAGGTGACAAGACATAATTTCTCTGCTCTGAAAAAGAAACTGGAATCTGAGCTCTATGTCGCTAGAGAGCTGCTATATATTTTAGATGCATTTACAGAGTAGTCCAGGACTTGCATCTTCCCTCAGAATAAATATAGATATGTGATTGGATACTGTGTGTTACCTGCAGTATTTTTCCAGTCTGAATAATCAAAGCAGAAGAATGATTTGTGCAATTTTATGTCTTACTTGTAGATAAAGATTAATTAGCTTTGACTGGCTTATCATTATTTTTCATGCACTTAATTGGTAAAGAATAATTAACATTCCCCCAACTGTTATTCAGCACTACTTTTCCTAGTATTAGTGGGAAGATAAATGATTGGGAAGAGATTCAGAAAAAGTATGAACCAAAGATTCCTGCAACACACATTTATTTCACCTTTCCCCCTCAGCAATTTCAGCTCCCTAAATGCTGAAGAATTTCCTCTCAGTTCCAGCCTAGCAAAGACAGAGTGCTGTCACGTTGCTCTTGTTACTCAGTTTGGGACTATAACTATCATTTGATATTTTATAGTGTCATAGACAGATTTATTTGGTCTCCATGCCAGGAAAAAGTTTCTTTATTGTCATATTTACAGCTCTTAACTTGCAGCAAATACTAAAAAATATCATTCCATACATCACTGGAATTGTTAATAACAGTAACTTTCATTTCTAATTTAAGGGACTACAATCACACCATCAGCTATCTTTAAAAGTTTTACATTGTGGAAAAATGTCAGAACTATTACAACTGACTGGAATTACAGAGTCAGACACTCACCTGACCAAAGGGTACAAATATAGTTACCATGTTAAATCCATAAAGGACAAGGCTGTAGGCATGATGTGAGCCCTTCCATTCAATGATACAAAAAATTACTTGATTTCCTACAGAAACTGTATGTCCTTTAACGCAAAACTTTTGGGTTTTTTCCAGTAAAAAAAATCAAATGGAGCAGTTTTGATGCATTCTCTTTAATGAGTAGAAGCTTTTAAAAAAATATTACACACACAGTTAAGCACAGATACTCTAAGAAAATAATCCATAGTTCAGGATGAAAGCAAGAACATTCTTTCAAACGCACATTTTCTTTAGTAGGCTATAGATTGTTGTCTTGACTGCCCTTCATATATGGTAATCAAGATAGATGTTGGAGATGTTACAAGAAAGAACAGTAAACACCAAAGAAAGTAACCTAGATAAATCTTCAGCATAATTAAACCTCGGTTGGTAGGGAGCCAAACAGAGTAATCAGCAAGCGACCTGCGTTAAATTAGGTCATACCCTCTCTCTTCTGTCATGAAAACAACTACTGTGAAAGACCTTTAATGTATTTAAAATCCCAGTGGATTTATTGACAGTACCTTTGTCTGGACCATGCCTGGTCTCTGGTCCCTCAAGTGCTCCAGGGTAGCAGCAATATCAATCTCTTTAGCACCTGCAACAAACCACAAATTGGGCTGAGTTCAGAGCACAAGATAATCCATGCTGCATCTGTCAATCTCTTGCTATCAGGTTCCCTTTGGGCTAACAGTCCAATTGAAAATTATTACATCCATCTCTCAGCAGATTTGGCAGGCAGCTGCAATTTTTGTGTTCATATAGAAAAATAAGAGGTTGGGGCACCCTTTACTAACATTAATTCAAGAGAAGCCTGAGAAAAACAAATTCTTAAAAATGTCTCTGCCCCTAGAGCAGAATATATGTTGCAGAACCTAAGGGTCTGTCGTGGCAATGCCACTGAGTGTCCCTTTGTCACTTCTAAGAGTATGCACTGAATTAAAGGCCTGAACCACACAAAGACTTATGCTGTAAAAACAAGGTTTAGATGACCTTTTGTCACTTACAGTTGGGATCCAGAAAATCTACCTGTGGCTCCCGAGTTCAGGACCTGCCAGACCATCCTTGTGTGATCATTGTTTCTATGATTGATCTATGGCATTTTCCTCAAGTTATTCTTTGGGATTCTGGATATGGCTGCTGTGTAATGACTGGCAGCACCGGGACACAGAAAATAGGCACAGACAACCTAAATGCTGGGGGACTGGCTCCCCTCCTCCATGCACATGGAGGTGCTTCCTTCTAGGACATGATCTATGGAGATCAAAGCCAGTCCTTGTGCCTTCTCCTTTCTTATAATATGCAAAGACTAGAGAAGTGAAGGGGGCAGGGAGATGCTGATTTCCTCCTCAATTTCCCCCAGTGTAAGATATTTCAAGATCACTCTCCTCATTTTCCTTAAGTGCCTAATCTGATAATGTTTTTTGAAGGGATTTAGGGGAAATAAGGTTTGGTCCTTCCTGTATGAGTTCCAAGAGCAGAAGCCTGTCTGGAAATCCTTCAACCTGAAAAGTTCAGCCACAGAATTTGGCTCTTTTGCATCCGTTCCCTTCTGCATCTTGCAAGAACATCTCACAGTGCTAAAGCATCAGGCAGATGGGCAGAGGGTCATCCTAGACCAAATGTAACTACCCCGCCTCTATCCCTGCTGCCCTGGCAGGCCATGCATTCTCCTAGGGTGGATTTGGGTTATAGCTTCAGAAACTTAGAAAGGTGCTGACCTCAGGTCTCTCCTCTATTGTACATTCACTTTCCTCATGAGGTGGTTTCTCAAGGTCAGGGATTGGCTACAGTTCTGAAATCTGCTTTATTTCAGAGGATACTCAGTGGCGTGCTCTGAAGAAGACTGTGGTCCTTCGATGTGCAATTTAACAACCATTTCCCATTTCCTGGCCCTAGGAATCTCCTGTCGCAGCCTGTGCCAATTTGAGACTTTAATATTTTAAATATCCCCAAACCTTCACAAGGGTGTCAGTGGCCAACTTGTGGTCCATGAACCTAAAGCATTGCTGCTGCAATAGTGAGTGTGTACACATCTCAAAACATACTTGTTTAGTCCCTAGAATTGGATTTTTAAAATTAGATGCAATGCTTATTACTCTTCCTACAGCTCTGGCCATTTAAGGTCTTGTCTCATTGTAATTAGGTTCATATCAATCTAAATATCATGCACCTCCTCATTTACCCAACTCAACATTACAGTTCAGCATCACCTTTTAAAAAATTCAGAAAAGCAACTAATAGTGAATGATTTAATTTGGTTTCCTTGATAAAAGATATAAAAAGATATTTAAAAATAACATCAGCTCTACAAGAATAATTGACTTGCAATATGTTCTTCATATCAATGAAAAAACGTTCTTCAGCTGTATCAGAAATGGAATGAATTCATTCAGTAAATATAACAGTGACAACTTGGAAATGTTTTCTGACAGATAGTTTTGCTAATTACCATAGGCTGGGGCATCGTATGACTTTTGCTCTCCCCCCCACCGCCCCCACTCTCCTGGGATTTACAGGGATGGGTTTGAAAAAAACCAAAAAAGTTAAATTTTAAAATTAACCCCCCCCAAATCTTCTTACAACAGAGCAAAGCAATACATACTTACATGTGCTGTACAATCTGGTAACAGTGATGGTAATTATACCTTAAATCTGTTGCAGGTTTTGCAGTGGCAATTCATCAGGAAAGTATCAGTAAAGGCACACTCGTTGCAAACCTTAACACTGGCGTAACGCAGGAGCTCATTTCTGTGTTTACTCTCACACATACACATGGAGTTTGGTGGGATTTTCCTCTTTCACCACAGATGTCCATGGGAGCAGAGCTGAATAAGTACTACACATGCTTTACACCCTTACTTGTAGCCTCATTCGATTACCAGGAAAAAAAATGTCCTGGTAACATTTTAGCTCAACATAAGGGGAACTGTCTTTCAGAAATTAAGACATGAGAAAAATTTAAGACACTGGCATCCATGGACGAGATCAACCACAGTCCTGAGCTGTCCTCTGAGGTGTGTACTGCAAGGATGAACCTGGAGATCTCCCCACTAGAGGTGGCAGGCTCCAGTGCCACGTGGACTTACCCATGGCTGTGGACATATGTGTCCAATGACCAGTGAGGGATGATCCTTATTTGAAAATACTCTAGCCTCAGGACAGAAAGTGAAAAGGTACATGACAAGACCTAGTAGCACTCCTTAATGGCCAGGCAGATTTCTGAGCTTACCTTTGAAAGAGTTAAGTCATCCATTTCTGTGATGCAGATTGCAGGCAGTTACTAGTGAACTGATGCTTGCTTTTTTATCATCATTAAGGGAATGACATGACTAATAGTATGAACAACACTTGATTAAAAATCCTGATTTAGCAAAACACCAAAGCATATGCTTGCACTGAAACACAGGAACAGTCCTAGTAGGCTGGTGTGCTTAATGGGAAGCTTGTTCTGAAGTGTTTTGTCAGTAAAGTCCCTGAAACATCAGTTTTTACTGACTAGCGTCACCCAACCCATGGGCTGTGATCAGCAGGTCACCCAAAAGCACTTCTGACATCCTCAGCCATAGGAAAAGGAGAGCAAAGTATGATTTTGCCCAAATTAAGTGTCTTGCTGAGATGCCAGGGGGTTAGAGATAATCCAAAGCAGAGACAAGGAGCGGTTTGCTACCCCCTTTTTCCACCTCTGAATGCCCTGGATACCATGACGATGGGAACTACCTAAATACTTAGAGAGACTGATCAACAAAACTTAGGCCTACAAAGACAGAATGCTGTTTTGAAAGAAACATATCTTGGAACAAGAAAACTCACATGAAAAGCAATTAAATCAATGGCAAAGGATAAAGACAGCATGACTTGTCTTCTCTCTACATGAGTAAACCTCTCTTCCTTCTCTGCATCTACACGTTCTGCATCTCTTCCCTTACTGTGGCTAAAACAAATGTGTTTAAATATATATTGCTAGTTCCCTATTAAATCTCATTTTGTGATGAGGGCTTTATTTCTATTCAAGCTAGACTGCTGTTCCACCATGTAAATGCAGCTCACTTCCACTGATGTGTGCAATAGTCTGTAGGAACTTTTCCGGTGACAGAGACAGACAAAGGAAGAGATTTTCAAGGGAGGTCTGAACTCAACCTGCCTTCACAGGTGAGAGCAGCCCAATGTTTAAGTGCAGTGTGAGCTTTCAACTCTCTTTGGAATTATTTTGGTGAAATCTGACACAAATTCAGCACCTTCTTTGCCACGCTGAGGCTTTCTCTTTAATCTGAGAGTACAGCAGTATGGCATAACGTTCTATAGTACCCAATAATACTTTATTTATGATTTTGAGCCACTTCAGGTGACAGAAAATACAGCGTATACTACATGACATTGAGAGAGAGGGATATTGCATCTAAGGACATTGGGGTCAAGTCATGCTCTTACTGAGATGGCTGCAAAACACCCACATGCTGCTAAGGTATTTTAAAAATTGCTTATCTAGAAAGCCCACATACAAACTGCATTTGATGCAGTGGTTTAGAGTAAAAGCTGAAAGAACTTGATCCACTGATTCCAAGGATATCCCATTATTGGAAGTGTTTTTCTCAAGATACTAAATTATGAAGTCCAGTAATAGATGCAGATATCAATTTCTTGTCATACAACAAATAATCTAAAGAAAGGGTTAAAATATTAGGCTAGAGAGCACAGACATTTGGAAAAGAGAACTCAAAATATGTCTAAAAGGCAATATTTTCTATCTTTTCTCCCCACCAATACATATCAGTCTCCTTAACAGTGCTACTGGTTTCAGAAACTAAGGAGGGGGGTAAAAGAAGCAGCATTTAAACAATAAAGAATTGCCTTTTCACCTTTTGACTGTATTTTACTCTGCAGGGAATAAATTTGGTTTGTGCTTGTGACAGGTTTTTTCACAAGGAATTTCATTGCTTGTTTTAAATGAATGTACAAATGTAACTTAGTGTGAGACTGATCTAATACTGTACCAGCAGTATTGTGAAAAATGACTGTGCAATGTGCTTTTTTTTGCAGTAATTCATTGTGAGCCAGATACTACCAGCCTTCCCCTGCCCTTAGCAGCTCAGTGAGCTAGCTGAGTAAATACCTCTGAAAGCACTTCCACACCAGTGCAAGCCAGAATTTAACTTCAGTAATTAACTATCATCTTCCTAAAGGCTTGAAGCATTCACAGTGAGTGCACAAGAACCCACATCAGGAACATTAACTGGATAAACTAAAAGAAAACAAGAGAAGATGCAAGCTGAATGATATTTTGCCCCCAAGGAGAGAAGCAGATTCTGAAGTTTAGGGTCATATCCTTGCAACCCTTTCTCTCCCCGCAGGCATGAATGCAGGATGCACGCTGGCACTTAACAGCTGGTGCTCCTGATTAGCAGATCTCAAGGGGTTAAAGTGTTTGCCCTTAGACAGTCATCTAAGTGGAGTATCCAGCATGCCATAAAAACATGGGCAAAAGTTGCCTTTTTCTCCTGCAATAAATAACGACCTGGCCTAATTCTGCTGCAATAGGCTCCATGAGGTGACCAGCAGCTTGCAATATTAAAAATCCCAGTGAATTACCTAACGTTGGTTTTAGGCAGGGGGCCTATTATGCAAAGCACAAGACACACAAGAAACACTCTGCGGAGGATCAACCCTTTCATATGGTAGCAGTGTTGCTGTCACTGTGATGGCACAGGAATATGACAAAGTTTAAGAGGGGTAACATCTTTAAATGTATCAGCTGAGAAGGAAAAATTAAGGCATATCATTAAACAGTGTTTTTCAGGCTCAGCAACCTACAGAGCCTGTGCACCTGAAAATGTGCTGGGTTGTTGTTTCTTTTTTGGGTTGTGTTTTTTTCTTTTCAGTTATAAGAACAATCGGCATTTGTTATACAAATGCATGAAAATTTTGCCTTAATTAAGGTAATCTTTGAGATTTCTGTGTAATAGACTTGAACATATACTGAAAGCAAAGTCAAAAGTCCTATTTTATTCAGTACTAATGAAAAGTGCAGCGTAGATTCTGTGAAGCTGATAGAATTTTATATTAAAGCCCTGTCTTAAAAGGAATATTTTAGATTCTAGATGCTCTGAATTTTCTGTGTATTTATAAAAATAAAATGATGCTTAAATACTTCATCAAAAGAGTTATTTATGGGGGGGTTTCTTTTTCAATAACCCAAACTGAAGAGTTTTCTTTGTGAATGTTTCACAAATACATTTCACTCATAAATATTAAATTAAAAAGGATTTTTCTAGTTGGGAACAACTATCAGATCTACTGGCATGTATCCTCAAAAAGATATGACTATAACTCTGCAGAATGGCTATAAATTTGTTACTGTGAGTCCTAAAGGATGGCTTGGTCATTAGGGGACTATGTTTAGACAGATTTCACTTCTCTTCCAGACTGAGACTGACTTCCTGCACCACTCTGGCCAAATCATTAAATTCACCCTACGCTTCACACCATCGTTTATAAAATGAACAATTTTTTTCCTACCTAATGATAGTTATTTTTTTCCCAATACCTCTTGCACATTTTTCAGTTCTCTTTTTGTTCCCCTTGATCATAAAGTGATCACAAAGTTGAATGTATGATGTAGGAGTCATGCTGGGCATTGGTAAAGAGGGTGTTATTAGTACTTTTACCATTTCTCCTTAAGAAAATGATCTGTGTGGGAATAAGCATTTATCCCAACAGAAAAAAAAAAAAGGAGTACTAAGGAGAATACAGAAATGACCTGTCAAGTGCCTTTCTTTTTGTAGCAGTAAGATTCAACTTCATTCTAGTCAGGTATTACCTGCTTAATGCATCTTTTTATATTTATTATATTGTATAGATTTTGAATTAGGCCTTGAAGGGCAAAGGGACTTGTTAGGTCAGATTAAAAACTGGCTTCTTAGAATCTTGAAGGAAGAGTCACTAATACAGTCCTTTGCACTTCTGTTGCTAGAAGCTGAGAAAGACCCATTTAATACTTTCAGGATGCTGCTGCTCAGCAGCCTTTAGCCTCAGATCACACACAGCTCGGTACTCACAGGCAGTCGGGAGCGCCGTGGAATATTCATGTGTAATATTGAGAAATAGCAAAAATACACTTGAGAAAGAAACTAAGCGGGAAAATACAGTGTTAGTGAGGACACTGAGCTGCCTCATCACAGCGTGTCTGTATTTAGGCAGAATACAACTGCCTTTCATGTTTGGGTGATGACTGCGTGACTCATGCCTAAAAGCCATGCGTCATGGCCAAAGTACAGTTGTGCACAGCAGATTTATGCTGCCCTTCTTCCCTCCCTGTGGGAAGATTCTGACAAAAAGGCTTTCTTGGGTTTAGCACCGCATTTTCTGTCCCTTTCTTGCATTCAGCTTTGGCATAAGAAGGAGGTAGACAGTGAACTGTGGAGACCCAAAGACAGAACAGTAACCAGATCCATGTCTGTCAGCAGCCTGATACACAAACATACCCATCTATACTTCAGTCTGCAACAGTGTATAGGAACAGAAGTGGGCTCTCTGGGGAGTTAGGAGGGTACATCAGCACTCATGGACTATTACACTGTCACGGCTATGCTGTTTCCAATGTCTAATGTGGCTGGACGTAGCGCAGATATGCTATAGATCTGCAGTGCTCCTAAAGCCCTGGATGCCTCCAGCTTCCCACTGGCAAGTTCTAAAGGATGGCCCGCGTAGCTGCTCCAGCAAGTGTTTGCCCCATTGAGTACTTAATGTCGCAGTGAAACATTTAATCACACCATATGAGGGGCAAACTCAATCTGATTAAAGAGAAAAGGGTCATAACTAGGGGGAGTGTAACACCACTTCTTCACTGACCATTAGTTTTAATGGCAAACTGGTAATATTTACTAACTAGCTTAGTCTCAAAGGCCCAACCTCATCTCATCTACTCCAGCCATCCTTGAAGTTTGAATTGGAGTTAGTCGCCTCCTCTCCCAACAGCTGAGAGAGAGAGGGTAAGGTCTGATGGCAATTCATTTGCCTGAGAATTATCCTCCAGAGGTGTGTATCGTTGTCACTGATGACTGAGGAGACCTAGACAACTAGGTTAGGTGAGATGCTTAACACTAGATGTTTTATATGGCTAAAGTTAGCTGGAATGAACCTGGGTCAAAAAGAGCAGTTTCTGTTCTGCACTTTTGGGTACATAAATGCTAGAATCTGCCAAATCTAATGGTGTTTGAGGTCTGTGTTTTGTGCCTGTAGCCTTCCCCATTTCCCTCACCTCTCCATTTGGTGATTTTGAGGGAAACGATAGAAGAATAGTAACGTGGAACCACAATGAAAAGATAAACCAGTTGCAATATAGTGTAGTGAAGGCCATGGTAGTTAAAAATTTGTTGTATGAGTAACTGCTGTTTGCACAGTGCTCTGCTCCAAAGAAACAAGAATATTTTCTTCCTTCAACTTGCATTATCTAAGTGCCCACTAAATAAAACCACTTGTAAATATTAGAGATAAAAAGGGAGCTGACCACCAGCTACAAACTAGAAAAATTAAAGCAATTTTCATTTGTAGTTATCCAGATGTCTGTTGTAGTGACGGCTGGAGTTCTGCTATTGGACGGAAGGATCATTTGATCCTTTTCATGGAAAGAGAAAAGCATCAGCAAAAATCTAGTGAGGGACACGCTTTTAAAGATAACAAAAAAGATAAATGTATTCAGGCTGGCATTTTCATAAAAAGTTTGTTCTCTCTCTGAGATAAACAAAATCTGTGTATGTAATTAGGGATGGACCCATCACATACCTGAACCAGTAAACTGTCTTTAATTTCCAATGAAATACAGACATACTTATACACACCTAAAACCAAAATAAATCAAAATTTCACTACTTTAATTTAAAAAAAAAACTCCTCAAAAGCCAAAACAACTTCAACAAAAGAACCTAATAGGTAAGGCAAGCATGTAAGTGGAGAAGGGAGTGAAGCATAAAGTGATAAAAGTGAAGCAATTAAAATTACTGTGGCAGTCATACACACAGAGCATACATTACACAATGTGTTATTGTTTACACATTTTATATTAATACTTGAAGACTGCATTTTATAAATGCATAAATGTGATGTGGCTTTGTCAGTACACAATCCAAAGGAAGGGGACACTGAAGATAGAACAACTAGGAACAGTCTAATATTTTAAAAAATGCTTCAGGAAAATAATACTTCTAAGCTTCACACTGATTTTAACAGTCTTGCAAGGACAGAATTCACTGCTGACATGTCAGCTTTTAAGCTAATATCCTTTGTCAATGCAGAAAAAACATGCAGAAACCACTCACTGTAACTGAATGCAAATAGATGCTAATTCGAGGGCCCATCCTTCCTCACTCCGACTGTGCATGAGAATTGTCACATCACATTCTGTACCATATAGGAATTGTTTCTCTTTTACACCTAGATTTCCCCCACCCTCCCCAGAAGTTAAAAGCAAAATGAATATGTCTCCATTACTGCATGCAAGAAAGGAAATTTATGAGTTATATTTCGTATGGGGTAAGATATCCCATAATCACTTATGGTCACACTGGAAAATACCAGTGCACACATCTAAATTCAACTAACACATGGACACACAGACGCACATGCACACATAACAAAGCACATTGTAGCAAGAATTGGGAATGTGCCACTCCTGCCTCCTTACAGGTGCTTCCCAGGATCAGCTGCCATAGAGTTTTACACCATTTCCTTCTTTTGGTATCTCTTCTAGGAGCTATTGGTAAGTTACCTGAGAGGCAGTCGACCTCCATGTGCTGAATCAAACAGGAACAAAGCTTAGATGCTTATTGCAAAAATGACATTTCCGAAAACACGCCTCAGTTGACCTTAAAAAATCTTAGAGTTCCCTTTGGGAAATATGAATTTTCTTTCCAGGGGATACAGAAGTAGCTCGCCCACATGAAACTATTAAATTGTAAGAACTACGTTTTACATTACTTTCATTTCACGTTGCACGTAGGTGGCAATGCTTTCACAAGACAGTACATGGAGTGACCTGAATAAAAGATGCAACTGTTATGGACTCATTCTTTAACAGAGTTCATCCTCAAAAGGGACTAAACTGGCCCAGCCACAGAAGTTGTGGAATAACTACACTTTAGTACCTTTTACAGCCAGAATGCTATCTTCCAGTCAATTGAACACTTCTCTGCTGCATAAGATTAGCTACCAAAAAAGTAGTAGTCCTTCACTCTATATATAAACCTCCTTTTCCAAACATTTGCCCAGCTCCTTCTCAAACCGGTAGCACAGTACTCCTATGACCACCTTTTTCACTTTTCCATATTCTAACCTACCCATTGTGCGAAAAAATGCCGCCCAAATTCCTTATCTGCTTGTCTCCTCCTTAGTTTCAGTCAATGACCTCTTGTTTTCAAATTAGTCACTATCTCAAGCTGCTTACTGACATCAATACGTTTCTTTCAGGGTCTTCTAATGCTCTATGGGGACCCCCCTTTGTGCTCCCTTTCCCAAGGAATAGCCCATGTCTGATCAGTCTTTCTTCACAATTCATTTGCCCCAAACCCTGGATAATTAGGATTGCTTTTTACCATACTTTCCTACCCCCAATTCTTTTCCAATAAAATCCTCAGAACAGCAAATAACTCAAGAAATGTCTCTTTAAGGGGAATCCCTGACCACCAAACCATATAAAATAAATAAAAAAGCCAAAGAAATCACATCAATAACTTGTTCACTTTTTGTTTGAAATCTCTATATGCCATAAGGGAAATAATGTAAAAATGCAGACCATTCATATACACTAGAAAATATCAACCCCGTGATCACTAATTTATTTCACAACAGAAGCTTGTAGAACATGCTACATTTTAACCTTCCCTTTATGAACTATTAATCAATTACTCTGTACAGTCAATAACATGCCAAAAGCTTTAAAGTGTTACATGTCAAAATGTATTTTTCAAAGGAAATAAACACCGGTTTAAATAGCTTTTTCTAAATAGTGAGAGATGGCTGAGCATCTCAGACTGGACCGTAAAAAACTGTCCTATACATTCCCTATATACCCTTCTGCATGTAGCTGGGGGCCCAGCTCTCATTGTGATTAATTATCTGCTGGGAAAGGCTGCAAGAATGAGCACTATTTGCCTAATTGTGTTTCCAGGGTAACTCATTACATAAAAGTTACAATACATAAATGCAGCTCATTTGAAAAAACAGCCTTACAACATATGATATGTTTACATGGGCACTAGGAACTTCCTTAGGAAATTGAAATAGTAACATTTCAGATTTACATGGTTGGAATTCTTGCTGCATAGAAATGAAGCAGTCTTGTGGACAGCACAATAGTACACAAAGCAAACCCCATTTTTTTGGCTATACTGGCCTGCATTTTTTTTCACGTGTTCCTAGAGACAATAATCTATTTCATTCAAATCTCAAAGGCTAGCAATGTGATTAGTTCAAACTTAGAACATGAAAACAATTAGCCTGAATTTTTCTGTTGCAAATTTTTCTCCAGAGTACCACCTATTTCTAATCCTACTTTTTGTCCTCTAAGCATTAGATACCTTTAAAAAACCAGTAATCTCTCTTTTACACCATATATTCTCTCAATCACTGTATGACGTGTAGTATGTAAATTTTATTTTCATGGAAGAAGCTGGATCCTGGGTTGAAAAAATATTCCCTCCTTCACCAAAAGCATGATAGAAACAGTCAGCTCTAGACTTATATCAGCACAACCGAACAATAGAATTTTCTCAGACTTTGCATAAGGACTCAAAAATAAGCAGATTGAATCCATTTTAACACAAGTATGGGCAAGCATTTCCTTTCATAAAATCCTTTCAGAGAGGAGCTAACCCCACAACTTCATTATGATTGTTAAATCCACACAGCAGATAAGCAAAACCTCAGCAAGGGTTCAGATTAGCCCAAATCATTTGATCACGATGAGTCAGAAGGCGAATTAAGGAATCTTTTGTTTTGCTTTAAAATGTCACGGTATAAACTGCATCTGCTCAGGAGCTGACTCACAAGACCCTCAGACAATAGGGTAGCAGGGGCAAGGAAAGGACTTGGGGAGATAACCTCCACAGCCTGCCCAGGCCAGAGTGTGTGCGTTCATCAATTATAATCCAAGCTTTTGAATGCAAGAGAATAAACCACTGGTTTGGCTTTGCTAAATTGAATCTTTTTGCTGGGTTTTAGAATTTGGAAATCAATACTTTAAAAGGATTTTAAAATTCATATTCGCCTTTCCTTTGACTCATCTCGTTCCAGCTAGTTCAAACACAAGAAAATGGATGGTCAGCAAACCCTAAGCAGCTGCTGGCTGGATTAATATCTAAAAATCAAACTATTATCTACACTATCCAAGCCTTTCAGTTCAGAAAAATGAAAGTGAGAAGACTTATAATCTCATTTTTTTCTTTTTTTTTTTCTTTTTTTTTTTTTTTTTTTGGTGTCAGAAACACTCAATAAAAATGTCTTGCAATATATCACACTTTTAGTCACTACAATAAGCCTGCGGGAAAGACATGAAATGAGAAAATTCTCAACTTTTCTCTAGATCACACAAAAAGAAAAAAACCTGATCAGCTCAGAGTTACTGTGAGTTTGGGGTGAGGAAGGAATATCAAGCACACTAAATCTAAATCAGCTTATCTTCCCTAGTAACAAAGGATAAAACTTGTAAATACATCAAGAACGTAGAAATTCTCAGCAGAAATCAGCCTCTGAAAAACAGTCTTTATCAAATATCCAGGAAGCATTCTTATCTACAGAAACAATCCATTATCATTTTCTGTATTTATTTAAATCATGGAAGCGCACATGGGTTGAACTAAATCACTTCTCAGCTTCTAACTCAAAACTAAAGCTTGTCCTAAGCTGTCTGTCATGGAAATGAGAAGTGACTTGGTAACTGCCTTAAAACTGCAACCATGGACAAGTAGTTATCATAGTTAAATAGATACAGTTAACACGTGTTAAATAGTATTTAAATATGTTACTGTAAGGTCAGATTCAGCACCGTTTAGTTTTTGTTATTACTTGCATGGGTATAGGATCAGAGTCTTAGGACTACTCTGCATATCACAGAATCACAGAACACAAGGTTGGAATGGGACCTCAGGGATCAACTGGTCCAAACTTTTTAGGTAACAGTACATGAATATTAGGAAGAATAAAACTATAGTAACAGACTACGTGAGAAATATCAACATTACTTATGGGCACAGCTAGACAGAAGGATACACTTTGCAATTAAAACTTCCTGCTGACATGACACAGGACTGATAGCACCGGGCAGACATCACTGCTCTCTGACTGCTCCAGTGTCCAAGAACATTATTTAATGCTTTTATGGAGTCAGTGCACAGATGCAGTCATTGCATTTACTGCACTGAGAAAAGTGAAGCTCAGTAAGAACCTGCCCCCACAGGAAATCCATCCCAGTGCTCCTGTGAGCTCCTGCATGTCCTCCCACCACTCCAGTCCCCCCCAAATCCACCCTGGGGGCATTTCTGCCCTCAGCACCAACTTTTACTGTCCTGCAAGAGCCCTAGACCAAGATGCTTTGCTTTTTAAAAATGTAAATCCTTAAAATTCCCCTCCTCAAAGGGGTTGGGGCTGTTGAACTGGCATGGCAGATGTCAAGCACAAAATCCTTTCCAACTTGATTCCTTCTCCCCTGCTTTAGGCTTTAGGAACAGGTCCCTTGCTGATGGTTTTCAGCATCTAAAATAACATGAGGGATGGCAACAGGCAAGGGAGTAGAAGATATGAATTTACGTGTTTAACAGAGTAAGTGTTAGCACTAATTCAATGAGCAGTAGAAGAAATTGTGAATGACAAAGGCATTTACAGTGAACTGTCTAAGAGAATGCAGGGAAGTAAATCATTACATGAAAAAGGAGCTCCTTTTCCCAACCTACCCTATTAAAGACCCCACTAAAGAGCCTAGGCATTTATTGATTGCTTTCTACTTTCCCACTGAAACTAAGCACTCCTCTATTTACTTTGATTTAAAAATGCATTATTGTCTACTTTCTAATAAACCAGACAGTGGAACAAGAAACTCAAATTATTCTAAGTTTATTCTTAAAAGTCCGTGGGTTTTTTTTTTGGTTGGTGGTTTGGTTGCCTTTTTTTTTTTTTTTTTGAAAGACTGAAGGCCTTAATCCTTAAAAGCCTTTTTGAAAGAAGGGTTCCTCGATGCTGGCCCTGCAGCTGGGCCCAGATTGAAAGTGCACTTACATTTTTATGTTCAGCGCTGAAGGACTCTGAAGTTAGCCCTCGCACTGCACATAAAAGCTTTGGAAAGGGCATTCTTTGCCACTCGTGCAATTCATTCTCTAAGAAAAGGAAATGGAAAGAAAGATTTCATGTCCAGGGCTTCAGGCCTTTGATCATTTGATGAACATTGGATCCTCAACCTGGGCCTCCAGCTTCTCAGGGCAGACAAAGACGGCCGTGGCCGCACAGGCTGGGCTGCGGCTGCCGCCCGAACAAAACCCTCGGCGGCCGCACAGTGTGACAGCCTGGGAAAGGCCCACCTCAGCAGGGCTGGCGTGCCCGCTCTGCCCTTTGATCTTTCATTTAAACCCCAGCCAAAGCACCAGGTCAGGGGATTTCGCGCCGCACACCCCCACGGGCAGAGGGGAGCGGGTCACGAACCAAATGGGGGTGAGCGATCTCCAAAAAGCCCCGTGACGCCTTTCTCTGGCCAGTTTCACATGACTTGTCTGGCATTGTGAAGTGCTAAGCCCACACTTAAAATGGAATTTGACATTACATGGTACAATGGAGTCAATAAATGGCATTCTTCAGTGCTTTTACAACAAAGTCAACCCTCCCTTAAGTGGCTGAAAGCCCCGAGCTAGACAATACTTCTCATTTACTTCTTTATGCCAATAAATTGCATATACTTTAAATCTAGTTTTCATTATGGCTTCTCACTGCTGATGATCGAAACGAGCTGAACAAACACTTAACAAAGGTCTACATTAATTTTGCGATGTACCATTGCTTCTGTTTTTAAAGTCTAGGTTGTCACGTGGCATGTAACAAGCACTGGAAATATCTCCATGTTCCTTCACAGACCAAAAACCTATTTTCCAACGACCATGAAAAACTAATCTCATCCCACTGAAAAATTTATTTTCAGTACAGTGCAAAGGAGAAGGGAAACATACAACTTCTTTTAGCATCAGAGGCAAGTTCCACATGATGCTCGCAGGCAGAAAATTCAGTCCATGTTTGATAAGACATGTTAAGAGAATCTGGAGAGAAAAAAAATGCTAAAATCTTCTTTCTAAAGGGACAGAATGATGCCACCATGTCCCAGAGGACTGGGATATTCAGTATGAAACAGCAGATGACTGCAAAATATGGAGTGTATTTTTAAACTATATATAAAAATATGTCTGTGTTAAAAGACTTCCAACAACAATTGTAAAGTGATTAGAATTAAAAGAACTAAATGTTATTGTTTCTCTATATAAATTAATACGCTTTTACAACAATCCTTTTTCATTAAATACACAGATGTGCGTAATGCCAGATCAAGGTGGCTTAAGAACTCAGGTTAAGAATCAATAAAGGCAAATTACTATTTTTTGTGTATTTTGTCAGGTTTACATGCTCGCTTTCACCCTCCCTCTTTCTGAAGACAGTATCAAAATGAAAATTTCTTCAGTTCTATCAAAAATTATTTCAGGTTACCTCAAATACTTCCTACCACGAACCATTTACCAAACAAGCAAAAATAAAGGAACGGTCCCAGTCTCTAGAGATCTACAGACTTCAGTATAAACAAACAAGAGTTTATGCTTATGGTGACAGATAATTTCCCACTTCATAAAATTACATACCACAGACAAGGCCACTAAGAAACAGAAAAGTTAAATACATTGTTCAATATCAAAAAAAGAGCACCAGAACTGGGGTCGGAGCCTTGACTGTTTTATTTTCACTCTTCTGTCCTGTTCAGTGCAGTCTTTTTCCTTCTAATTTGTGCAGCCCATGAGGGCCTGCCTGCACTTTGGGGGCAATGGGGAGCTACAAAAAGCAAAGTAATGACATCTGACCGTCGTGACCACGGGTAGGTGACGGGACTGGGCAACAGCCATGAGCAGCCCAGGACTGAACTCAGGCAACCACTAAACTGGGACTGTACAGCCCCAAGGCTTCTACTTCCAAAACCAGTAACAGTATTTTAAATGATAAATTTGAGGATTCAAATACTTCTCACCACCACAAACACACCTGGTCATCCACAAAGCATTTGTGTTAGGGTTTGGTGTTTGAAACTGTTACGAGGATAAGACTATAGAACATTCAGGAAAGAGTACAATTTGCCTCTAATTTATTCTCAGATTTTCTGTGAATATTGCTCCCCCACTGTTGCCATGGCAACAGAAGCACATTTTTCAGTACCCAGGAAGTAACAAGCCTTTCGATTCTCACCTTTGGCCATTTTATTGAGAACCATGTCAATTAGAATGTAGGTTCCACTTCTTCCTGCACCATCACTGCCAACAGAAAAGGAAAAAGAAAAAAATAAAGCCTATCAATGTGCATCTAGACTCAACATGAAGGTACCTGCCCTTAATGTTATCCTGTTACACATTGGGGAGAGGAGAGAATGAGGGGTTAAGGTAGGATATGTTGAGAGAGGAGAGACAGCTTGAACTGAATTAACACAAGCTGGTCGTGGAAGATTAGCCTCTAGCCTGCATGGAGAACAGGCCTTTGCTTTGATTTTTTTTATGCCAAGTTGTGTTTATGCAAGAGAAACATTTTAAACAAGAGTGGAAAAGTCACTAACCCCAAACCAGGATACAATATCTGTTCAAAGAGTGTACATATAATGACCTTAAAGCCAATTATATACGTGATCAAGAATCACAGAATACGTCAGATCAGAACATTATCCAGAACAGTAAAAAATGCTTCAGATTGCATTTGAACAGAGCGGTCAGAGGGAATGCAGAGACCTGTTCAAGAACCAAAATATTTGATTACTGAGAGACTGACTGCAATCTTTCTTCACTAGACATCATGAGCGGTTTGCTTTTTCTTTTTACCTTTTCCTTTAATTCTTCTTTAGTTGCAATGATCAGAAAAAACATTATCATGTAATTCCTAAGAAACAGCTTTAAGTTTTGTGTATCAATAGCCCTTCCTCAGAGATGTGAGACCAAGCCTGGGGAGGGGAAAGCTCTCTAATCTGAATGCAGCTTGTGTCCCTTTCAGAGAGCAACGTGTAATTGCCAGCCTGATGCTCTTTTAGAGCTGCTGTTAGCAAACATAATTAAGACTTTAAGTAAAAGCATTTTTTTCTTTCCCTCCCCAAAATTTTTACAAAGGTGCATGTGTGACCAATTAGACTGGTATGTAGTTTTATTAATTAAGCCATTATTTTTATTGATAGCTCAATTTGTGTACAAGAATTAACGAAAGGAAAAATAATAGAACAGCATGAAGTGCATTATTGCATTCTGTTTACAGGCAGGCTATGAAACAATTTTTGTTAAGTCTCTGTAGACAGAGTCTTTTTTGTTTCAGTTACTAGATCACTGTTTAGAGAAAAGGAGGTAATAAGTGCTTTGTTTTTTTCTCTGTCTACAGAGGGAATAAAGACACAATCTTATTACTTAAGCTGAATAATGAGAGACAAGGCAACGAGCAGGCCCAATAAAGACAAAAACTGATAAGCTGATGGTAGATACTTCTATCCATCGTAGTAAGGAAAGAGCGAGAAACTTGAAGGCTCTTCATCCAGCATCAAATGTTTATTATTTCAGGTTTCCTAAAGGCAATGCAAACAAGCCTCCTCTGGTGCATTCACCTCTGCTGAGGTGTCTTTGCATCCAGCAGAAGGTGACTCAGCTGAAGCAGGTGAGAAACATGTCCCTCTCTTCTCACTCCCATCCAAAGTGGAGTGTCACATGGCAAACATCCTGCCTCTTGGCAGGGCTGTTTTTCTATCTTCATTGGCTACAAGGATATTTTCAATAAATAAGTGCAACATTCTCCTCATAACTCAGAACCTCCAGTGGCAAAACCCACCATTAGCATTATTATGGTAAAGTTTTCCATTGACCTGCCTGACAGACTTTGTGTGCATCTATCAGATTGTCAGGCCTTAAAATAACCTGGGCTTAAAGGATTACTCAGGCAGGTTTCCACCCCCTGGCATTGCCCTCTTACCAAGACCTCTGAAAGCAAGCAAAGAAGAAATAAAACATAATTGAGTGTTGATAAAATAAGACTAAATTGGGAGGGAAAGCAAAAAATCTCTATAATTTTGAATTTGTATGAAATTGAAGTGCTTTTTATCCTGGAAAGTGTGGCCAATACATTTTTAAGTCATGGCTCAACATCTACAAAATCATATGAAAGGATAATTTTATTATGAAAACAGATCCTAAGTAGTAATTAGCATTAAAATCCAGTTGAATTATACTTAATACCTTCAGCCCACCTCACTATCTGTTTAGTGATCAATCTAAAGCTTTAACTTGCCCACTTCGTTTATATCTGTATTAAATTCTTACACATACAGATCTCTCTGAAGCTATTTTAGAAATTGTACTTGCCTGCAATGAACAACTACTGGACAAGAGCGACCCCTGTAGCACTTGTTTACTTTTCTGAAATAAAACAGACACAAAAAATTAATTAAGCATATTATAACTCTTTCTTTAGCCAACTGTCAAAAATAAGCAATAAGAAAAAGCAAATATTGCTGTCTTCAAAGAAATACTCAGGTTGATAATTTCCTAATATAACAAGAAGCTGTTAGGTACATAATTTTGTTTAAAGCTTGTTTCTGCTTTGCTGCTGTAGAAATCCCAGAAAACATCCCATTATTACTCTTGTCTGGGCAAAATAAATGAGCTGTTTTCTCAAATGGTTCACGTCGGCTCCAAAACTAAGATCTTGAGATGCTTTAATTTTAAAGCAAACTTCGAGTTCATGAGCTTGCTCAAGGAAATATCAAGGGATATCAAACTGAATCCAAAATTAAAAAGGGCTATTCCAGTACTCTTTGTACAATGTGTGCTGATTTGTAACACCAGTTTTTCCCAGAAAGGGAAATACCAAATCTCCTGAAATGCTTCTTAAAAATTCTAAAATGTAATCTAATGCAGTAAAAATAATTAAACCCATCAGTAAGGTTTACTGCTTGGGTTCTACCTCAAAAGTCTTATGTATTTAATATTTAAATATTGTGGTCTTCAACAGCTCCCTGGTTAAACAGTCTCAGTGGCAAGAGGATATATGTGAAATCGATCAATAAAAGTACAGCCACAGAACAGGTCTGCTGGTATGTAAACTCAATGATGGAATTAACCAGTGCTGAAGCAAACCAAGATACTTAGTCTCAGAATACAGTATCCACAAAATTGGTTTAAATCCATTTGAATTGCCTTACAAAACCCAAGATCCCAAGCCCTCTCTTTTGCTCTAGGATATATTTTGCATGTCAAGTATATTACAGGCCCAAAACCCCATAAAATATGCACACATATGTTAACAAGGCAAGCTGAATAAAGGCTAAAATGGGAAAGCATTGCTTAAAGGAATCAAAACCTTTCATTCAAATTATTTGATGAGATGTTTGAGCTTCCTGGAGCTAGAAGGTCTCCTATGAAGCCATTTCATAGGGCAGCTTCCCAAGGGTGCCCAGACCCTCCAATAGTCCCCAGCTCAGTGCAAGGATTACACAGGATCCTGGTGGCTAAACTGAAGTGAGCTGCTGAAATTTGGCAACAGTGGTATGATGTTATTATGAATTTTAAAGCATAACTAACCTACTGAATCATTTAGTTCTTGGCTGTTCATCTATTCACCAACATCTGTGCTGTGAAAACATGCATATATCTTTAAACATTGCTTACAGTACAGCCTGAGGATGCCTAAACTTCTGACAGGGTGTTGGGATACCTGGAATTCAACCCAAACAGGCTATGAAGGTGTTGGTGATATCCCATGAAACCATGCTTCCACATTCTGCTTTTTGTTATTTAAGATTCTAACCAAACTTGAGAACAATATTAAGTTCTTGTAATGATTCCCTTTAAACATTTGAATTCAGGAACTTTTCACCATCCTTACACTCTTGCTTACTTATGTAAATCATACTTGCAGAGACATTCTGTCTCTATTTATATTCTCTGTATATAAGCAATTAATGCAGCAGAACAACATTCTATGAAATGAGTAGTAAGTCATTGAGGAGCACTTGACTTCGGAAGTTAAATGGACCATTCATAGGTCCACAAATATATATATACAGAGGCAGTACCAAGCAAAACTTCAATGACTTAAGCTGCAGCAGAGCTTTCACATGAATGACTATTCAATTCTTGATGGTCATATCTGAGGATCAGCTCCTTCTGTGTGATAGAAAGCCCTACATTTCTTTTTTGTATTGTACAGTAAATTATATTTGAAATGTCTGTACCAACATCTGATACAGTCAGCCTGCATTCCCTGACATGCAGCTAGTCATCATCCCCCCATCCCCATCATGTGCATTAGCAAAGAGTTGTTTCTGTATTTAAAGTATTAAATAAAAGCTAATCACTACAGAGGGGTATTTACCATTTCTCTTTCTGCTTGTGTGGTTTCTTTGTTCCTTGCATGGCACTGCTTACATGATATTTGCATGTTGTGACTAGCCATCTACCAAAGTCCTAATATAATTTCAGTGACAAACTTGATCTAAATCTATAGACCTCTCAGTAAATCAGACAGCCAGAGACACATGTTAGGGAAAGACACCTTATGTTTGTCAGTTTTATTGAAGGCGTTTCAAACATTTTCATTATCACACATTTCAGAAAACACATTAAAACAAAGGGTTTCAATCCAGCTGGTTCATAGCTTTGTCTATATATAGTTTATGAAAATATTTAGAAATGCAGCAACGTCTCATTTCATTCTTAATTCTGGCTAATGAGAGTGAGCTGAAAATTCATCAGTAAGCAAAGTTCTTGAATGTTGAAGAAAATATATATATTATATATATACATATACAGGAAGAATTAACTTAGAAAGAATGATTAGTAATACAAACCAACCCTTGGCTCATTGAGTGAAAAAGAAATCATCATGCAAACCATCAGCAAGCAAAGGTCAGAGGTCGTTAGAGGCTCAGAAAAGGGGTTTCCCACATTGTCCCTGCAGCAGAGTCACAGTTTCCAATGATCACTTTTGTGACTATGCAACTGGGCTCATATTACTAGCTGCAACATCACAAAAATGACACTGGCAACCGCTAATTAGCTGGCAAAATAAGAATTTGTCCATTTTTAAAGTGAGCAGTGTTAGTAAATGCCATTGCACACAGCGAGAAGTGATAGCATAATAGATATATATTTTAAGCAAAGCCCTCACATGTGATGCTAATTATCTTTTAGCTTAGCAGTCCCTCTTTAAAGTGTAAATGTGCTCCCTCTAGGCTCAAGAAATATTTAATGACACATATCAGTGCATGACTAACAAGCTAGTCCAGAGCAATAATGATTGGTCTATTGTTCAAAATGAAATTAGGACTCCAGAAACATTTAAAACTGACCAGTGTTTTCCGTAGTAGCCTCACCTCTCAGGGACTGTCTTTTGTACATATTTGTAAAATATATAGAATAATCTCTTTTTGGCAATTTATACCTACATTATGACAGTATGATAGATTATTCAGCAAGGTTTAATCGATCTGCTAGATGCAAAATCATCTAAATCACTGTCTGATACATAGTAAGAGAAATGTAAGCTTTCCGTTTTCAAAGAGACTTGCAAACTTCAATAAAAATTTTAAGGTCCGTATTTCCACAGACAGACTCTGGGCAAGGTAATTTTGGGAATCCAATTTTTCTTGGTGATGAATTATAAAAAATAGAGGGTTGGTTATGTATATGCTTAATTTCATATATGTATGTGAATATATAAATATACACACATATCCATATATATACAAACACACTGAATGCACATTAAAACATAGATAAGATCAAAAGAAATGAGTGCAGCCCCTTCCTAGCACTACCCTACGAAGAGTATGGTAGCACTGTCAGACATTTGTTCTGGGGGCTTTATGAGTCAGCGGTTGTAATTCAGCAGAATTTGTACTTTAAATAGAAAGCTTCAGGTGCAAAACATGTATTGTGTAAATGAATTCCAAATACATTATTTTAGCAATAGTGCATTAGGTTTTTTGTCATTAAAAAAACTAAATTAAAAAAAAAATAAAAAGAAAAAAAAGAAAAAAGAAAGATCAGATGACCAAGAAAACTGAGATTCATACACCAGCTATTGTGCATGCCAAAATTCCTTTCCAGGCGGAATTTTACTATGCATTCAGTACTATGAGGTCATTGTACAAAATCTGCACGTAGCAAATGATTACAGTACCCTACACTGGACTGTGAATACATGTGAAATGAACACTCAGAATTCAATTAAGTCTTAACAGGTTCATTCCCATACTGTCTTTATATCCAAAGAATGACAGCTCCACTACTTTTCTCACCTAGTTATAATTTTTCTTTTTCATAGTATTGCACAACACTTCTTCAACACGGCTATTTAACCCTCACACAATGTCACTCAAAGAAGCACTTTCTTGGCGATGTGAACTGTGACTTAGTGTAGGTCTAATCCTACAGTTCCTGCAGGGACCTCAATCCTTACTGAAGCAAGTCAGAGTCGAGGCACTCCAAACTTCAGATCTCCTGGCTCTACAGGCTCTTTATGCTCTAGTTAGAATTGCTAGCAGATTTCCCACTAACTTTCAAAAGGGTGAAGTCAGATGCTGCATTGGCTCTGTACTGCCCCTCACACAGCTGAATGGAACCAATTCAGGATTTTCACTACAGAAACTCACTACAGGCAACTTCCCCCATCCCACAAGCAAAGGGAAATCAACCTTTAATATGATTTTTAAAGTTGAACCCAGAGAAGAAACACCTTGAAAATTCAGTTAGAGTTTCAACTCCATCCCATGCTTTCTTCCTCCACTATTGCTTTTATGTTGTGACAGTAGGATATCATCTTTACATTCCCTCCTAGCCACAGCCCCAGGTGACTCAGAGCAGCTGGAGAGTTACCCGACCTGCACCGTGTGAGATGACTCTCTGCTTTGAAAAGCCTTGCAGAACGTACAAGAATACTGAATGGATGAAGGGTGGCATTTAGTCCTAAATTTTTAAGGGTAAAATGTTGCCAGCAGACAACTGTGCAAACAGCTCCTGTTGGACACAGGCCAGCTTCTCCCCTCCGGTGCAGACGCACAACTTCGACTGGCATCAGTCAGAGCTTCCAGCACTTATTGAAAGAAACAAGTTTGGACCTTTTGAGCACTGAGCTCCTTCTAATCACTTCAGGGGGTTGTAGATAATATCGTAGTACAGAGAGAACAACACGCGATCCCACAGGCCGCTGGAGGATTGAGAACCAACTCCCCAAACCTCTTGGAGATTCTTTTCATTAGTCATAAGCGCATCGCTGTGGATTAGCTGATACACGCTAACACCTACACATGATGCACTGGGCACGGTTTGCAATCAAATGAAGATTATTTCGCTCCAGTATTTATCATGCATGGCTTTAATTTTCAAATTAAATTTTAGATAGACACAGCAAACCTTAGAGAAGGTGGCAAGGACTTTCACAGGTTTTGCCTTTCTGTGTTTGTATTTTAAAGCCACATTGACTTTCTTTAAAATCCCAGAGGGTATGCTTTGTCAACATTTTCATCTGCTTTCTCAAATTTTCACCTTCCTGAAGCCAAAGGTCTACAGACCTCGCTGTTGGATCCTCATGAGCAAATGCTCCCATGGGAATGACGTTATTGCCATGTGATTCCAGTGTGATTCTTTTTTTCAAGCATGCTCATACTTCCCAATTTATTTGTGAGAGTTCTGAAATAAGGATCTTAGGGGAGCCACACAAAAAGCCTGGAAGTTTCAGGATGGATAAATTCTTGAAAAACAAAGAAATATAGAAGCACTGAAGAGCTGTACAAAAGGAGGAAAAGTATCGATCTCTAAATGAGTATGTCTTCAAACCAGGCAACATCTCTGTGTGAGACAACACTAAACATCAACCTACTGCAGATATTTGTATTAGTTTAGCATTGTGGCATCACAGGCTGAGGAACCCCCTTTCAAACCAAAAATCATTAAAGGACAAATAAAAGCACTAGTCTAGTTCCTCAGATCGGCATAGTCTTAAAGAAGCTGTCATACTTTGTGCTTTACCTGCGGAAATCCAGAAGTGATCTTGTGGAAGCAGGAACCCTCTGATCGTTCCAGCTAAGGAAGTGGAACTGTGTCACTGTGCGGGTCTCGTTTGTCTGCAGGTTCTTCAGGTAGAAGCTCCTCACGAGGAAATCCTCGCACCAGATATGCTCAGAGACAAGATTTACCTACACCCACAGGAAGGAACAACAAATGGAGATCAGCAATTTTCATTGCAAGTCGTGTCCTCAGCATTGCAGATGTAGGATGTCTGGGATGAAGGAATTGCATGAAAATTCTATTTTGACTAGCAAATTGGCCTGTACTGGGGAAAATCCCCTCAAAACCCGATTTTACAACCAATGTAGTTGTCAGGAAAGGGTTGGCTGCCTCTACTATTGTATTGAAAACATAGGAAAAATCTTGACAATTTTAATGCAAAAGGAAAATTCACTAAATATAGTCTTTATAACATTAGGGGAATACAAAAGATAGTTTGTATTGAAAATGTGTTAGATTGGCAGTCACTTTCTATTTGGAAATGCCCACAAGTGTGTTGCCCAGGCCACTCTCAGAGGTCTTAAAAATCTGAGCTGAACTCACATGAGAAGTGAAAATTTGATTTCTTCTGCTATGAAGAAAAATAAGCATTAAAAAATGCAGCTTATTTGCACAGCTGATCTTTTCAGACAATTCTTCGTATTTGACATTGTGGTATTATTTTCTACCTCTACACAGCTGGACATTGGGAAAAATATGACAGTCATTGTCAATGTTACATTGCAACAAAACTGGTGATGTGGTATTTTGGGCTAGAAATGCAAAACAGAACATAAAAATATGTATTTGTTGTTGTGACCGAGGCAAGCGGTAAAAATAGATAGGATTAATTACTACAGCAATATAGAGGTTTTTCTACGAAGATATACATATGGCTTTCCCAAGGCAAAATTCACTATTTCTAAAAATACTATTTTTCTATAAAATATAAATACATGCTTTTATATATCAGCCACTTGCAAAAACATTTGAAAAGCAAAATTACTGTCCTTATTAAAATTGCAATCTTTGACCCATTATTTACTATATTTTATTCAGTGGGAACTACCTTGCCATTAAAGCTGCACTCCAGTTTTTTGCAAATCTAAGACTACTCCAAGGCACACCAAGTGTGTTTTAAGAGCCCTCAGCTCGACCCCCAGGTTAGATCAACTTCAACCCCCATTTTGCCCTGTATGAAACCAACCCACACACTTCGTGTCGCGTTTGTAACCAGGTATTTTGTGTCGGTACCTCATAGATGTGGTAGAGGTTTGACCCTTCGTCTGGCCAGTAGTGGTAGCACTGTTTGACTCCGTTTTCCACGAGGGGTGTCAGCATGACAATAACCACACAGCCGTTCTCCCAGACCATCTGCAGACAAAGAAAGACACCGTGGCCACATTGTGACTGCCTAATTACTGCGTGACATGTATAATTACTGCACTCAGACACACAATCAAAATTTATTCCATTCACAGGAAATTTATTTCATTTTCAATAGACACTTTTACTCTGCAGCTGCTATCAAATCCTGAATAAACTGGCACCATATTTTGCAGGCACCCATGAAATATTAAAGAATTTCCTGCGATTTCAAGTCGGGTCATCCACTAAACCTCTCCTTGCTCCTGGTACTGTGTTCAGCTGCTTTTCTGTCAAACTTTTAGATCCACTAAAGGATCACTGAATGATGTTAGCAGAACAGCCAGCTACTGAAGATTTGATATTCAATACTAAAGCAGCACAGAGCTACTAAAGTCACAGGTACTGAAACCTGTTTCTGTTCTCAGCCCTGTGTCTTTTTTCAGTTTGCCAAGTAGAAAAGCCATTGAAGTGCTGCATTACTGAAACAATCATAGAAGTTTCATCTGAACAATAGTAATGAAGAAAAGGCAGGAAAAATCCAAAAAATCCAAATCAAATCTGTTCTCCCATAAATGTTTCAATGAAGAAATCATCCCTCCAAATGCACATTTATAAAAGATTTGTTGATAATATGCATTATTTTATCTTTTCTTCTTTTTTTTCTGTACTTCAAACTTTCCTTTTCTTTCTTTTCTTTCTTTTCTTTCTTTCTTTCTTTTCTTTCTTTCTTTCTTTCTTTCTTTCTTTCTTTCTTTCTTTCTTTCTTTCTTTCTTTC
>JAWWMP010000081.1:8253875-8332893 GCA_035047865.1 Dendrocincla tyrannina
TTTCTTTCTTTCTTTCTTTCTTTTTCTTTCTTTCTTTCTTTTTCTTTCTCTTTTTCCTTTTCTGTCTTTTCTCTTTGTCATTTATATTCCTTTTGTTGTTGTTGTTCTCTCTCCTCCCCCTTTCTCTTTTCTAGTTCTCTTTTCTCCTTTTACTTCACCCCCCCCCCCCTTTTTTTTTTCTGAAGGTAGAAGGAAAGTCCAAGTCCTGCTACACACAATGCACTCACAGAGCACAAGAACAGCAGGAACAGAAGAAAACAGAGTATCTTCACAGTCAGCATGATCACTTAATAATTCAGACCAGTCACAGTGTAGGATACAGGAATCCAGCACACCCCCAACTAAAGGATTTGTGGATATCTTCCACAAACAGCAGACAAGCAGAGATGCTCTGGTCTGGCATATCTCTGTTCCAAACACAGCCCATGGCTGAACAAAAAGGCTCCTATGAATTAATACCAAGCAGCATAATTACTAAAAACTGTTATTATTATGCTGTACATTGATGTTATATTTGCATACAACTTTCATTGTCTTTTTGCTAGCATATAAAATTACTAAATGTAGAGTAAACTGCTCTTTTTGTGAAGGGTTATGTTTATTTCACAGAAATATTTATAAGCAACTGTATTGACATGTAAATTTTGTCAACAAAAAAGGCCTTTGTCTAAACTGTGCAAAGATGAGATGATACATTCAATGCAAGGATTATTTTTTTTAATTACATATCAAATAAAAAGGTTTCCTATTCATGCATAATGATGTTGTCTTCTCTTTTAAGAATAGCTTGCATATAGAGAAACAAATAACATTTTTCTTCCCTTTTTTTTTTTTTCATTTTGCAACATAATTAAAACAACTTTTAAAACCAGCTTAGAATTATTTAGAGAAATGAATCTAGGGTTTGCACAGAATAGGGTTATTTATCATTCTGAAAAGATGTGCAGGAAAAATTACAGTGGAGTTTAAGAACAAAAATAATCTTTCTTATCTCTTTCTTTCTTTCCCCTTAAGAGATTTTTTTAAGGAAAAATACCTGTAATTCCCTCATCATCATGTTAAAAATCTCATAATGCCACAAAACAATTTAAAAATACTTTAAAATTATAGACATTTTACAGACAGATGTAGATTTATCATTTGTATATTTTCTCTACTGCAGTTCAGGCCACAGCTGGGAACCTTCTTTATATGTAAGGAAGATGATACAGATTTCATTCATTCTAACGTAGTTTCACTTTTTCAGTCAGCAATCAGACTAAGATAAGAATTCAAAACATGCATCTTACTTTAAAACTAGCCCCACTAAATCAGTACTTCCATCACATAACGATTTAATGTGCCTCTAGAAGGTATAGAAGCTCATTGAAGCCATTACGAAAATGAGGAGAAACACAGTTTTTATGAGCGTAATAAAAATACAATGATCTAGACCATAAACTAATCATCGAGCACTCTGCTTGTGCCACCCAAGTGTAACATTATAAAAGCCCACTCATTTAGAGAGGAATTCTTACAGTTTGGCAACCCTGTTCATTGGTTCAAAGATAGAGCATTTCATTAGAGAAGGGCTGTCTGCATCTCTGAAGATTTCATTAAGCATAAATCCAAATGAAAGTTAATTTAAACAAACAATTTCAAAGTTACTCTGGGGTATAATATTTCTTTTAGGTCATTGTGTGAAAAGTAAGAGTCAAATCTACTAAATCAAGAAGGCAATACAATCCAGTGCCATCATCCCTGTTACAACGACTGTCCCTGCATCTCCAGTGCTTAGCACTGAGATGGGAGTTTCACTAAGGCTCACAGCCTGTGACTGAAGGACTGAAGCATTTCCTTTGTTTCCTTGCTAATTTAAATATTAGAACATCAGAGTGGTGTCTGGATTTCTTTCCAAACAATGTGAAAGCAGGACGAACCAAAGGCAGCTCACAGAGTTTTATGCTGTCTTTGGTTCACCTCGCCATCTGCAGCTCCTAGATGAGCTTTCAGAAGCTCCATCTCCCAACACTAACACTTTGCTGTGCAAAGTGTCTGCTCAGTGTGCAGACATCTCCACAAACTGGAAAGTGGCCCCAAAGACTCTGTCTTCGTAGTGAAAGAACTGATGGCACAGTCAAGATTTGCACAACCCCAGTACAGCCTTTGGAGAAGAGCCTCTGGTTACCAGAGGCTTTTCAGCTGGGCTTGGAGAACAAAGGAGGAGGTTCAGTGGCAAAGTCATGGTAATTGATATACTTCTGAACTTTGTATGCTTGCACAATAGAAAGTAAGCCAATGTGTGTGATAGAAGAATAAAGAGAATATCAGGTTCTTGGGGCAGAGGCTTTTCTGTCTAGGTAGAGCCCAGCAAACTTAAACCTTAGACTCTAAGTATCTATAAAACTAAATATTTTTATATATATTATATGATATATATAATTTGCAATATATAAACCAAAACTTATTTAAAGCACTTAGCACAGGCAATTTTGTGTTTGTAATTTATGGTAATACTTTCAGGAGAAGAAGAAATGTTGAAAGGAGTCTTCTGAGTGGAAGAGATAAAGTCTGAGCTACGCAGAGGAGCTCACTTCAGAGCTCACAAAGTATGCTCTGCTGGAAAGGGAGGACAGTGTGTAATTTTGTGTAACATCTTCCCTCAGCCTATAGGCCTAGAGAGCAACATGTTAATAACCTTTAATGAGGTGTTCTGCTGTATGCATCATTCTCAAAACACTTCTTAGACATGAATAACACCATCCTGTTCCATTTATTGCAAATTAAAGGCTGAATCCCGCAACCTAAAGATGAGCAGGGTTTGAGACCCGCAGGCTTCCCTGTTGATGAAATCCACTAAGTGTAGAGACCCCTCGCTGTGGTTATCCAGCATGCCAGTCCCATACAAAGGGCTTCCACATTGGGATGAGTTATATTTAGTACGAATGACTGGAAAAGGAGCACAGAATTGGTTTTTCAAGTAAGAAATAAAATAAAGTTGCAAATAGTAGAATCAGTGTTAGAACACTGCCATAAATCTGATAAACATCATTTTTGATAGCTTATACTTTAAAAGGTCCTTGTTTACTAGCTTGTAAAGAAAATTTTTAATATTAAACCCTTCTTTATTTTTTCCCAGACACTTTGTCCCTTTTAATCTTCTTTTTATAATGAATGATCCTCCCCAAACTTCTTTTTCAGTCATTTTCTTCATTTTAGTGATGGGGAAATGACAAGATATGAGCTCTGCCCAGACACTCTTCTTTCAATGGAGACTAGTGGAGAAGTTTCTAAAATGTGATGATTTAAAAGTAGAAAACAGAGCGGGTAATCAGTTACATCCAGCCAGTTCACTAAATATAATAGGCTAATCACACCAGCTGCTTTCTGGGAGAGATCTCCAGTAAACTACAGAATTTGTCTTTTCAGTATTTGAGGCCTCCCATATGTTTGTAAAGGCAAAGATTTGGAAAAGCAGACAAACCAGCAAACAGAACCCAAATAATTTCCATGGATCATCAAAAGTCAACATGAATAAACACAACTAAAAAAACCAACAAAACTAACTCTTGCTAGGTCAGACAGTATGCATCCTATTTCATATTGTGAAAATAATTAACTGTGACTCCTTTCAAGCTTTAAAAAAGGGGGGAATCTTTTAATTGAAGAAAATAAGGGGCGGGGAATTCAGATTTGTATTATCAACTAGAATTTCACAATGTATGCCAGTCAAAAATTTATACAAGCTTTCTTTGCAAACTATTTTGTTTGAAAATTACTTATTTTGGTATGAAATGGGTCAAATCTGGCAAGATCAGAATTGCTATTTGCAAAGTCATAACGGTGCCTGACAGCTAAGAAAACCTGTAGGTTGAAAAATTAACAATCAACAATAGTATTTAATTTCAAAAGTATCTGTCTGCAGCTGAAAAAATTGCTTCAGAGATGACCATGTATAAATACGAGGTCATATGGCTCCATGTTATTATGCCCCCTGCTGCTGCAGCAACACTTGTTTGGAAGTCAAGGGAAAAGGCAAATTCAAGATGATTGCATGTGTTACAATAATTTATGCTTTCTCAGAGAAACATAAACTGCTCTTATTCTTCTCAGTAGACTCCTAACTCAAGTCTTATTAGTAAATAATTTAAATATGAGCTCTGTTTGGAATTGCAGTGCTGACAAAGCCACATTAAGGAGCAAAAGTCCACCAAAATCAGCAGTAATTAGCTTTTCACTTTAGTACTGAAAAGGTGTAAACTAAACAATAAAGGGATACAAATTTTAAAAGGACCACTTCTAAGTCCCTTCTCCACCCAGAGCCATAATTAGAAGTGTGCATGGTAAATGCACACTCCTTCACTGAACGCCTATGGAATTTCTAATGCTATATTTATTTCTCATAGCTTGACAAGTTACTAGAGCTCTAGGGGCTACTGTTCTGTGCCTACGTCTCCCTTGCTGTTTTTCTGTTATTAAATTAAAATATGCATATTTTACACATTGAATTGCTTTCTGTTGGTTTACATCTGCTCTTCTTTCTGAAGGTGAGAACTGATTAGACATGCAGGAAGTCCCATTCCAGACAAGGAAAATAAAACTTGGGAATCAAAACTGCTTGAAAGCACAGAACAAAATGCAGAAGAATAATTTAGTCTGTAAATTAATTTCAGCACTCACAAAGCGCGCTGAACTGGGAGCACAGAAACCAGCAATTAGAGCAACTTTGGTACAGTTGTTCCTACTCAGCCCATGGGCTTGGAACACTGATTTTGCAGGAAAGACTCATTCAGCTACAGAGACATGGTCTCCTGCCACTGGGATTTGCACTTGGAGATCACTGATGAGTAATCCTTTTTACAGAGGAAACAATCAAGTGACAGTATTTTGTATTTCTTTTGTTGAATTCCAAAACTGGAAGAGACAAGCAAGTGTTGCTGATCAGATATGCAAAGATTTATCACGTCCTCCAGACTGAGACTCAGGAATCAGTTCTTAACACATCACTGTGATCTGGGAGGAAACCAGTAGCCAGTTTTTGCACGGATGCTGACAATTTACTTCTGAATATGGTAGAGAGAATTCAAAACAGTTTTAGAATAAGAAATGCAAGACTGGTGCAACGAAAAGCAAATGGCAATTGAACTCCCTCGCTCACATGAGGGCTGCGGACTTTACTCTTGGGACTCCTTCTGCACTTTACATTTAATAATCTTGCAATAAAAGTAAAAAACAAGCAAGGGAGCAAAGATGAGGTTCCCTCACTCACTATAACCACCATTGTGCAAACCTCCAACTGCAGTGAGCTCTCTTTTTGTTTGGCAGCATAAAACGTCCAGCTTTAACAAGGAGGGTGAAGAGCATTTCCAAGATTATTTCATGTACTGGCAAAGAGTGGAGGAAAGATGGGGTAATGAAAAGCATGAGGTTGATCCAGAACATGTAGGATGAAGCTTTTCCTTCCTTCCTAGAGGAATGTGCTAACCACAAAGGGGCAGCACTTGAAGTCTGCCTTCCTGGTCCTGTGTCTGACCTGTGCTATTCATGAGTGATATCTGCTCTGTCACTCTTACCAGACTGGAGCCCTTCAGGGACTAAGGCATTTGGGGAACTATCTAGCCTGAGCTACAGAACTATTTAGGCAAAACCAAGGGAATTTTCCAGTCTAAACTACAAGTGTGGACTGTATTTAATCTCACGGTTCGCTGTTGTAGGTGCTTTGAACCTTACTGAACATTTGCAAAATGAGGATAATCAGTTTCCTCTACTGCTTCTGTAGAAGTTATGTAATGCTCAGGAAATGATTAATTATGTTTGCCATGGAGGGAGGACATCACAGAAAAACAAATGCTTACAGAAATTATATATCACATATGATTTAATTTTCTAAGGCAACTAAAACATGGCAAGAAGTGCTTGTTCCCTCCATTTCCCTTAATATGGTAAAGTAAAAAAAATGTGAAAATGCACTTCCCTCCAAAAAGGAGGAGGCAAAGAAGGGCAAATGTGGGTAGATTTATGAAAGCAAGACATAATGTGGGGTATTTTCCAGAGGGAAAATTTATGGCCTCCTACAGAAATCTTCATTTGGAGATGACAAACCTTAGCAGACACGAAATTTATAAAAGCAGCATAATTAAGAACAATTTTTTCAGAGCAAGGACAGTTGGTTCTAAACATCCTAACTCTTAGGAGTAGTTTCTTGCATATTATCATCCCTTGATTCTTAGAATACTTTGCAAGTTAAGACATGTACTTCATGTCAAATACTTTATGGAATTATAACCCAGCACATACGGAAAATAATAAAATTTTATGCCTCCAGAATTATTCACAACATGGAACTCCTGCTGCGAAAACTTGTTATAGATCAGAAATGTTCTACATCCTCTTTCTTTTGAATTATGTTCAAAGAGATGTTGAATTTTAATAGCGCTCTGTGAAAGAGCTGAGTGAAATCTCACTGAAGCTGCTGGACAAAATCATCACCTTTCATTCAAGATAAATGTAAGAAACAAGCAAACTCTTTTATGAAGTCTGATAATTGAAATTACAGAAGTTATCATCAAAAACAAGAGAAATGTGAAGCGTATGGACCCATGAGTTTCTCTAGAAACTGATATGCTTAATGCAGAGAGAGAGCATTAATCAAGTCAAGATGATTAATCCTGATAAGCAGCATAAATGTGCAAAAGGAATAAAGAAACCACCAGCACAGCTCAACAAACTAGTATTGTGATCCTGGTAGAAGAAAAGCTGAAAGAGAGGTTGGGGGTAAAACACAAGGTGAATGAGGTTTGGAAAAAAGAAGTTATTTGATTCTGCCTTTGTTCAAGGAAATAAAACTCTGCACTTTCTTTGTAAATAAAATGGAACTCTATCAAAGCAAAACCCTGTCCTGAGGATGAATTTTCTTTCCAGCTGAGAAGAAAACAACCCACAGACCTGACAAATTGTTTAACCACTCAGGTAAAAATGGATTAATACCATGTGAGAGAGTCACCCAGTTTTCAAGAAAGGGAATTGTGAGATGGAATTCCCACTGAACCAAAATAGAATCAATGAAGGATGTATCTCTCAGAAATAGTAATTGGTAAAAAGAGATGAAAACAAGACTAGATAAAATTAAATGAAGACTTAAATCAGCTGGAGGCTTTTAAAAATTAATTAAAGTAGTGGCTGGAAAACTTCCAGAGTGGTCCAAGAGATGACAAGCAGGCAGAGATGAAATCTCTGCTTGAGCTGCAAACACAGAATATCCAGACAGACTAGGAAGCCCTGTGGCAAAACAGATCAATGAGATGACTGACAACACGACTCCTGCAGGCTAGGAAGTTTTCAAAGAAATAGGTAAGCCAGGAAAGTTGGAACTAACTTGGCACTTGCTGACTTAGAGAAGCTATGCCAAGCAACTAAGGAGCTGGAGAAGTAAACTGGAGGGACAGAGATAACTGTGAGAGTCTGATGCCTGGAACCAGTCTTATGCCATTAGAGAAGCCAGTGTAAGAGTACTGCCTTTTTACCATTATTTTTTACAACATATACAAATTTGAGCACCATTTGAAAATTACCAATATCCAGGAGTTTGGACTATCTCCAGCTCAAACACTGTGTCTTTGAAAGAAAAAATTCCATCAAGCTGGATCTCTCAGGTCAGTGTGAAACCCCAAATGGACAGGAAGTTGTACAAAAAAATTCCGAGTCTAATGCCCAACTCTAGTGGCTCAAGTTAGATGGTACTAGAGAATGACACCCACTCTTCTCCACCCTACCAAAAAGACATAACCTTCCAAGAAGAAGTGATATGAATGACATTTCTTCCTCTTAAGTCTTGTAGTGGTACTGTGTTTGGATCTATTCACCTGTAGGAAGAATGCTAAACGAGATGGGCCTGGACCAAGTGTCATCACTGCTGTATGAAAAAGCTTTGCCTAGTTTGGGAAACAGATGACACTGATCTAACCATGATCTTTTTTCAGATCTGGGCAACTTGAAAACAGTAAATGGGAATTGGATTGCTAAGTTTCTAATAGCACTTCCACTAAAATAGTGGGCATGTGGATCAGCATAAGAGGTTTTAGAGGGGCCTGCCAATAAAACTCGAAAAAAAAGATTACCCCAAACTAAATTATCTGTTTGATCTTAAAAAGAGATGGTGGATGCGACCACGTGATCATGTAGTTGACAGACAAAGAGTAACAGACACAGCAGAGCAGTGTCAGAGCTCAGGAACTGAGTTCCTTTGGGATGAAGCTTCCTCCAGATGCACCTGTACCCTTCTCCCCTGACAGTGGGGATTCGGTTCATTGGACTACTGGTCAGTTGGTCTAAAGCAAAACCTACAAAGTACTGTGACATTCTATAATTCCATTCATAGCAGGCCACGCTGCTTGCTGCTGTAGACAAGGTCACTGATTGGTGGAACAATCTAATGCAAGCCTAAGGGAAACCAGGTTTATAAACTGTGTCAGGAATTTGAGCACGAAATCTAGACAGGCCAAATCAGAAGCAGTTTGGATTTCATTATGGGTATCAGCTGTGTTGTGAATGCCGAGAAAGTTGCCCTACACTTTCAAGTAAAACAAATGCTCTGTAGACAAGTGTTTTCCAGAAATCAGCTTGAAATGCCTCCAGAATGGAAATAATTATAGCAGGTTTTTGCTGGGGCAGCCTTTCAGCCAATATACAATGCAGCGGCTGATGCCCACCGTGTAGTTGGGCTCTTGGGAATCTTAGAGCTAAATCTCTGCAAAAAATAGAAGCAATACATCTAGTAAATATTGCCATAGAAGGTGATGCCAAGCTCCAAGCATTTCTGTTGGGCTTGCTAAAGCATGACAATGTGCATTTAGACAAGGAACAGCAGAATAGTCCCAGATCTCTCTGGAGTCCGTCACTCTTCCCACTATCAGTCAGAAAACTGCCTCACTGAGCACAAAAAGGGGAAAACAGCAACACAACTCAGCAACAGCTGGCATCAAGTGGAGGAGGGAGAGGGAGGAGAACCACTGAGAAGATGTATCAGGAATAAATAATTGAATCTTTAAACAGTCCCTGGTGGCAGCACCATGGAAGCACCATAAACTGCAGAAAAATGTATTAAGTAGATATCAAAGGATTGTGCCCTGACAGGAGTGAAGACTCTATTTTCCACAGCAAGTTCAGGTTTCCCAGGCCCTACCTTAAAATAGGTACTATTAGGTGAAAAACAAAAATTAACTTTTCTGCCACAACTGGGCATAAAATGCAACATTTTTAAGCCATGGCTTGGGACTTGTACACTGGACCTACTAAATTTCAGTGGTTGTGGATGTGCTGTTCTGTAAGCAGGTCATCTCTCTTGGCATGTTTCTTATGCCTAGTTGGTACCCTGGTGCATCTAAAGGGCTTGGGACAGAAACCAGTACACGGACGTGTTCAGTAAGAAGTTTAAAAGTGGGTGATGGACCAATCTGACATAGGCATACTGTTATGTTGAAGTGACAGAAATCATCAAAATAAATGTCAGAAACCAACTTTTATATGGGAACCTAATGGAATAAACAATAAAAGAACATCACATCAAAAATGGACACCCAGCCACACTCAAACCGCACGTGAACCACGGCTGCCAAATAATTTGTGTGATGTTTGCTGCAAATCTGGTGGGGAGATGGAGTGAACGTGCACTGATGGATAACTGGGAGGAGAAATAGTGAAAAGAACACAAGGAAAGTGAAGACTCCACTCAAAATAGCATGAGAAAAGAAAGTAAAGAAAGAGATTTTTGAGTATGAAGTTAGAATGAAGAAGATTGGATCACAGAACAGAGAAATAACATTTCATTTCTAGCCTCTGTGACCATGCAAACAGATTGCCTAACTGTTCAAACTGATGTGGAAGAAGAACAAAAGATATTATTCATACTACGCTTGTATGATTAATTCCGATTTCTGCAATGCTTATACAAAGTGGGCTCTTTAAACACCTCATTTAAAAGAGAGAACATAGATTTTTTTCAACATACAAAAGGGCAGTTGTAGGCCAAAATACACAAAATTTATATATATATTTGATATTGCATGTTTAACTTAACAAATACTTTTCAAAGTATTCCTGTTATAAGGAATCCACCTGCCAAGGGCAAAAAAAAAAAAAATCAGTCTTCTTAATTGTGTCTAATTACCAAACAGTGAAGACAAAAAACCCAAGTCACTCAAAAATTTAAGCCAGACCAAAAGTTCAACTGACTTCAAGCAGAAAGCATTTGTTCTGCCCTTACAAAAACCAGTTCTAAAATATCTCAGACTGAGCACTTAAATACCCAGGCACACAAAATTCAACGAGTTTTTTGAAAATGTCCTGATTCCTAATCAGAAAGAGTAGGAAATTGTGACATGAAAAGCATCTTCAATAGGGATCAGTCAATGCTTTCTAATCATAGGTCAAGTGTTGCAGTGAAGAGATGATTTCAACTGATGCAAGCTCCTATAATACAATGACACTTCTGAAATTGTCACAGAGAAATTCTCTATCTTCACAACAAATGCTTCCAAATTCATAACACAAAACAAAAAATAAAAGCATATGTTTATGTTGATAATAAGCCCCATTTGGCCTCCTCCCCAAACAGCTTCCGTAAGCTTTCAGGCACACTTTTACACATCCAAAGGAATATCTAATGCAGTGTATCCATCACACAATCACACACATCTAGCATGGCAACGTGTGTATGTCCAAATCTGAGAGCTGCACCAGCACATGAAACATCTGTGTGCAAAGTACGCTCCCATTTGTGTAACAACAACTATTGCATTTAGCCCCAGTCCTGCAAAAAAATTCTGCCCCTACTTAAATTTACGCAGCTGGGTCTTAACTCACCTACATGTGGTAAGGAAAATACATAAGAATTTAAGCATATTGGGGAACTGGGACATGTGAGAAGTAGGGTTCAATGAGGAAATTCATGGCACACAGTGTTAGGTCCTTTCTAATCTGGAGAGTGACAATGAATTCTGCCTACATTCTTCAGAAGGTCAGGCCCTCTGAAAATTACCCAGTCCTTGGCAGTTATTTAATTACAGAGACCTGGCACTAAAATATGAATATTTTAGCCTGAGGTCTTCAATATAATTTTCAGATCAACTATTACTTTGCAGGGCTTGTCTTATACATAAATGGCTTGAATATCCACGTACTAGATTCTACAAAGACATTTGAATGAAGGTTATTCCGCCTGCAGTGACTCAAGCACAACATATTTTTATACAACTTACATTTCAAGAAGCATAGAAAAACTTGTGACATAAATTCAGTTTTCAGAGAGATGTTTAACTTACCTGCCAGAAGTCAGCAACAGTAGCAGGGAGAGGGCCCTGGGTGGCAATATATGCAGGATTTCGGGGGTCATGGTCCATCTGGAATAAGGAAAAAGAACACAGACTGGATTTTTTTAAAAGAAAATCCCTTGCTGTGCTAGGCACAGAATGTGAGGGCAGAAAAAGGGATTTCCTAAAGTCATGTCCCTCCATCCTTTACTGGCAAGCAGAGAATTTTATTTCTATTTATGAACTCAGAGGAGAAGCTTTTCCCCAAAAGACCGATGTCACCAGATGAATAGCAGGACACACGATGAACCATGTCCTGTGTCCTCAACATGCAGACTAAGATCATTTATGGTGGCTGACAAAGGCATTTATTTGACATCAGTACTCGTGGTTTCATAGCAACCTAGAAGCCATTTGAAACATTTTTCTATGCTGAATGTTGAGAATGCTCCACACATCTAAATATGTTCTCCATTTCCACTGTGCCAGTCAAGGGCACATATAACTAAAACCCAGCAAAAACGGGGAACAAATTCAGTCTCTGGCTTCTTCTGGTTAGCTGATTTATCTAAATGCATGGATTTGGCCTCAGTGGAGGAAGTTCTGCTTAAAGACCTTAATTATTACGTTTAATTCAAGGAGCAGAAAATTCACTGAGCAGAAAAAATAAAGAATCTGAGAAACAAAGCCATCAAGAGTAAATAGGATTAGCATGTTACAATGAATGTTTTTGAACTGATGGGTGGTTTTCTTGGTTCTAAATCTTAGGACCCATTCTGCTGAAAAAGAAGATCTGCTGATAGGATTAGAAAACAAACAAACTCATTCTAACCCTGAACTGGGCAAGACAAAACTTTGAACATAAAGAAAAGAGACCCAGTTCAGCTCTCAAATGTGTGGGTGTGACTCAGTGACACTGAAGTCGGAGAGAGTTAACTTATATCCATGTAGCTGAAGGCAGAATTTGTCTCAATACATGATTCTGCTCTATAAGTAAAGATCTGAATAAGAATGAATGTGAGTCACATTTGCATTAACAGGCATCTCCTAAATTTATTCATAGCCTATCAAAATTTTCAGTGATGGTACATGTCAGCGCAAAAGAAGGCACCTCATAATTATGTGCAACATAAAAGAGGGAAGAACCATAAAAGAACAGATGTAAGTTATTCTAACAGAACAACAATATAATGAATGTTGCAAAAAGGAAGCGAACACTTCTATGTTTCTAATTTTCTGACATACAATTAAGCTGGACTTAATATTAAAATTCTCCATGACAACACAACACAGGTAAAATGAAGTCACTGAATCCATTCAGACTAAAAGCTTACTTCTGATTCACCCCCCATAGTTTAGTTATAAGAAACCTTGACCAGGATGTCTGTAATACCGTCATTTTATTCTGAGTTTCATTGAGATGCTTCTCCTATCAGCAAATAAATCTTCACAACAAGCAATTGCTCACAACAAATTTCAACCTTGCTTTCTTTGCCTTTGACAAAAGCAATTCTGGTAGCAGGACATTTACTACTGCGGGTATTTTCAGACCAGGTAAAACCAGCTTTCTTCAGAAAGCAGTATTAACAAAAAAACCTAAGGAATCATTTCAAAAAGGGGCAACTAGTTTTGCTTTGGAAGAATTGAGACACTGAACTAAACACAGTTGAAAACAACAGCAAATGTGATTAATCAAAGCCACACTTAAAAGTGTGGGGGGGTTTATTCTCCATTATAATTGAAATAATTTCTGGAGTTGTTTTGAATCCCAAAGATCTAGTGGATTTAAACTTGTGCTGAAATGGTTCCCCATGCTACAACTAAAAATGTTAGAAAAATCAACCCACACTGAGAAGGACCTGCTACTCCCTGTGTAAACTGTTGTAGGATGCATCCACTTGAAAATGATGTCACTCCTCTGACAGCCGAGAGCCTGTCTCAGAAATGTAATCCACAGTGAATGCACCGAAATTTAGAAAAATAATAATTTCCTTTGAGTTCCTTCTTAAAATAAATACTTTTTTGTATGTAGGCATGCCAGAAAACAAAGGCAGAGGAAATCAAGGATGATGCAAATAGCGCTGTCACAGAGGAAACACTCCTCAACATTCAGCTGATAAATCAGGAATAGGCCAATCTTGGCATTTCAGCATTAATCAACCCCTGTCACAAAGGTGCTGCTGGAACGTGGCAAACATTACAATAAGCACAGAGTAGTGAACTATATCAGCAGTTTAACAAAAATTCAGAAGACAATTACAATTATTATATTCCAAGCACATTGTGTTGCACAAAAAACAATTATGAGCAGAAACTCTTCTTGCTTGGAGCAAATAGGAGATGGCAGAAAGCCCCATCACACTATTAAATGATCTTTAACTGAACAAAAATAAGAGCAAAGATTAAACTAATTAAATGAAATTCCTGGTTTCATCAATTTTCTATTACATGTACTGTTTTAAAGGCCACGTATTTCAAGAAGAGTGTGAAAAATCACTACTTTGGTCACATTCAATTTAACATGAGTAGGTGATGGCAAGGGACAGTTCTTGAATGTTTTTGCTGTGTTCTTTTTCATTCCCTCAAGGTCACCGAGAACACCAAGGGCAACTTAATCTCTCAAAGTTAACAGAAGTTTGAATAAAGAAATAAAGTCAGTAATGGGTTTTAAACTAACTAATCAAGGATCAAGTAAAAGGCTTTTTTTTTATGTCAGTCGTCATTATCTTCTTTCAAGGATCCCTCAGATTTCTCACTTCATGAAAATAAAATAGAAAATGTATTCTCCAGAGAAGAATGGAGGACTGTAGACTTCATGCAATCAAGTACTCAACCAAAAATCAACTGTTTGCTAACATTTTACACCAGAACAACCTTCAGAAATCACCCTAATAGCAATTGTTCAAAAAGAACAGGATTCTTCCCTCTACCTCCCCATCAAAGCACTGAGTTCACAAGGCTCACATCAGAACTGGATCGAACAGCCATTGTTAGAAAGAAAAAGCTGCAATTATTACAACTGTTCTACTATGATGGAATTCTCATTTTCTACTGCAGTACAACAAAGGCAAGTCTGGTGATAATGTTTCAATCTATTTTTCCATGATTTTATATTAGGGATCAAGGATTACTATAACTGACCATGCAATTGACTGCGGCGATTTCCGCCACTACCAATGTAGAAAGCAAGTGGAAACAAAAAGAAGGAGCATTGAGATTTCTTCTTGGAAAAGAAAAACTAGAGAAAACTTTAGTGTCACAATTTGTATTTTCCTACAGGGCTTTGCAATATGAGTTACAGTGCCTTAAAGTGGGAAAATATATAAAGAACAGTATCACATTTGGTTGCTCCTTTGTTAATATCAGACCACAATTCAACCTTTTCTTTACTAGAGAATAAAAGCCATGCTTTTAGTTTTCCCTTCAAGTGTTCTGTTATCCAGCTTTCTTATCCCAGGGCTTTGCAAGGATTCCCTGAAGAATGCTGAAATTTGTTGAGTTTTTAGATAAAGATTGTGCTGCTGCATGATTTCACTGATAATGCTGATGGAATACAGCAAAATCAATACATTCTGGGAGTAAATCCTCAAATGTATTCTATTTGGACTTGAGAGTGGTACATGTAGATTCTTGCTAAGTAGCCTTGTAAAACTGCAAACTGAAGTAAAAGTGTCAATACGCAACAATGACCATTTTGAGATCTCATGTAAATGATAACACATCCATTCCTGCCCTTTACCTTCCCTTTCAGCTTCTCAGGTCCTTACTTTTCACAGGGAAAGATGCTGGGTGAGATGTGGTCTCAGTTACACCATATTTACCTTCATCTGAATCCAGCTGAAATACTCCTATATCATATGAGATCAGAATGAGATCCACTCTACACCAAATATGACAGAAAGGAAGTTGAAATCTGACTGACACCTTAAAAATTCATATGGATTCAAGCCGCTGTGTTGTTTCCAGACTTAATGTGTTTATAGCACCAACAAAATCTACTTTTGTGTATGTATTTATTACACAGAGTATAGACAGTTCTAAAAGTAGAAAAAGTGTATTTGTTTATGCAAAAGAAAGCATATCCAGCAAATGCAGATGAACTTTGTAATCATATTTATCTCAGCATTAAAATTAAAAAGGTAGACTAGTCCCCATGTTCATGTTTGAATTAAAATTTAAAACAATTTTTTAAATCCTTCCTTTAAAACCCCTAATGGAATGAAAGAAGTAAATCTGGTTGTGAATGCCATTATAAATTTCAGAGTCTATTCTTGGTGATGTAATTTGTATGCTGTATTTGAACAAACTGTCATGTTAATGACATTCCTCAGTCTGGTGTCTTCAATAATAAGCAAACTGAGTTTTTAAATGTAGTTGATGGGATTTTTTCTCTCTCAGACGCCCTATGAGGAAAAACAGAATTTCCCATTTACTTTCATGACCTCTGATTTAAAAGCAAAGATTGCACATTATTTACTACTGGATGATTTTCCTGAAATTTAATGAGGACTAAGTACAAATATGACAGAAGTAATTATCACAGTTTTATTCTGCACAGTCAGGGTCTCCTTGTGCTGTAATTGCAAGCCTTTCATTCAGCTGCCAATAGCAGAGTTATTATCGAAGTACTTTATGTTACTTCAGAGAGGAGGGAAACAGATTTCTACCTCACTTTTACACTGCAAATTTATCCTAAGGACTCATTTTGCCTGGCCATACACTACAACGAAATTAAAGAACCTATGGGAAGAACTTGGACTAAATCTTTCCTGATTCTCCCCAGCCATTCCCAGCTGCGGTGAGGCCATCAATCTAACCCCGGTTTTCACATCATATTGGAGGGACAGGAGGTATTGAGGAGGGGTAGCACTTTTTAAAAGGAAGAAAAAAATGTGGGCAGGTGGCCAGCTCATTGTCTAGCATGGGGATTTTTTTCCGGTGTGCTGCTACCCTCATTTAGACTTCAGTTAAGGTTGAGTGAGCCCCAGCTGGAGACTGGACCACTGACCCAGAAGCTGGAGATACCCAGTGACATGTACCCAACTGGCAGCCTCTCTTTCTGAAGCTCAAATATAATTACTTTATTTTACACTCTTCCTCCACCAGACAGCTCACACACGTGGGGAGGAAAAAAGCCTCCTGCAGTCAGTTCAGCCCGTACTGATCCCGTGCTATTAAAGCCCATCTCGCAGCTCACGACAGTGCTCGCTCCTCACCCAAGCGCTGCAAGGCCAAATGCACCAGGAGCATCCCTGTATTGATACGATAATTACGGAGGTCATTTAAGTGGAAAGACAGCAGTTTGAAGGAAAGAAACGGCAGGATTTTTGCAAGAGTGAGTGAAGGCAGGTGCCCCGGTACTCCACATCCACTGCGCCCTTACAAAGACACTGACTAGATGTGTTCCTGCTGACACAAACCTCAAAGAGAGATCAGTAGTAATTGCACATATGCCCAGCTCAAGCTGTAAGAGCACTACAACCACAGTAAATATTGCAGAATCAAGTGCCCAACACAATATTCCAGTAGGCATTTGAGGTGGAGAGAACAGAGACTGAATATCTCTGCCACTTCTACATTCTACCTCATTATACAAAAACTATACCAGATGAACAAATATGAACCTGAAGATAATACTAACCTGAAGATAATAGTTTTTTTATTATTTTATTTTTTAAATTCAACACTTTGAAGGGAATCTTTCCAAACCATGGGCTTGCAAAGCAGTGATTTACCCTTGTGAACCTCCCACTGCCTCACCTTCAGGAAACACATTTTGATCTACTCCTTTCAAAATAGAAAGATGACTACTGACTTAGTGAAACAAACTCACATAACTACCTGGAGCATCTTTCCTTCGAATAACAGGTCTACACAAATGCCAGCTGTGGCACTTCCTCCCACACACTAGGGCCTCTGTCCTACCATGAGGAAGAGGAACTCAAGAACTTCTCTTGGCAGTTTTTCTTGGCTATTCAAGTTACTGGGTACTTGTCCAAGTCTAATGAAACCCTTGTGAACCCACTTTTCTCTGAGCATAGAAATATTTCTGCAGAAGATATAAAGACAACCATATGAATTTTTACTTCATAAGTGTGACTTGTTTTATTGAACAAATCTCTTCAGTCAGGGAAAGTTACAAAAAAGAAATTCCTTCTAACCCTACAGAAGAAAATACCTTTATTAAGAGCTGGGTAGAAAGGCAGCTTTTGTGTAAAAACACAAGTTAAAGCTGTAGAAGCAGAAACCCTCTGCTTGCATTAGCTTTGGGCATCCTAACAGAGCAAACCTCTTAGCAGTTTTGCCAATGGGATATCTTGGTCCTGTTTCTTCACCTCCAACACTACTTAATCTAATAGTTTTCTCTTCAGTCTAATTAAAGAAATAGTTACACTATAATCCAGAATTACAATTACAACAGGCATATACACACATGCAGAATTTACCCCTTCTCCAACCATATTCGTGTACTAAAAGTAGTTAAACTGTGTCTACACAGACACTTGGCTAGGTTGCAGTAGCCCATACTGTTTTTTCAGTAAAACCCCAGCATTTGTACTACTGACAACACTGAACCTGGTTTAGCACTGCCTACAGATGCTGGAATTCCACTTTGACACCATGTTGTAATCAAGAGAATTACAACCAAGCTCTTACAAGAAGACAATATCTCACTTCCAGTTATCATCTCCCACTCCTGTGCTTCCCACAAAAACTCTCAGTTTTTACTATCAAATTAAGAGTTGACCAAACATAACTCACCAAATGTGTCCTGAAGACTCCCAAAGAGAACACTGAAGCCCTGGAGCTGGACCTCTCCATATGACTTTACAAGCAGGATACATATTCCCTGGAGCACCAGCTTACTGTGATCTGCTGATCCTGGTGCCAGATACAGCTTGGGCTTGTCTGAGACATACCTAAAAGTAATCCAAAACTCTAATCTGTGCATATCTATCCTTGTCCTCTAAAGCTGACACTGGCAATCTCTGAGTGTGCAGGTGCTTTGGTTTCCCCTCTACCCTAAGCCAAAGACAAAAATATCCCAAAGATGTTTGATGACTTCTGTGTATTTTCTAACTCTTTGAATATAGCATTTTTATACATTGAAGGAAATTAAGCTTTAGAACTCTGCTGAAAAACAAAAACAAAGATCAGGGAACAGTTTCCATGTAGTTATGGGCTTTTTAAAGAAAAAAGTACTGTCAACAACATTGGAAGGAAGCAGCCTGTAATTTCATGCTGTTGCAAATTGTCAGCTGCCTTGCCCACACAAAGTCATTTAACTGGGGGAGTGATACTCCCCAGGAAAATGAGCCAGTAATAGCATATACAGCCCACTGCACTGAGATCTAATTCTCCATCCTAAGTTCTTTCTCATAGATTCCCTATAATAACTTTTTTGTGCCTAATTAAAGTGAATAAAAACCATGAAAAAAAGTGACTCCAATATTAGCACTCTCATGAAGGTCAAGGACACAGTACCTTTTTCCCCCTTCACATGGGTATCATGACACATCCATTAAGATGCTATGACAGGGCAATGTTACTGGTACTATCATACTTGTTTTGTATCTACAAACAGAGATCTTTTCTGCTTATCACCTTTCACAGACAAGAAAGGATTCATATTCAGCTTACATAGGGTGGGAAAGGACAGCTGGGCCACACTGGGGCATCTGGATGCAAAAATTGGATTGACCTACTTTGCAGTTGGAATGAACACACAAGGGGTAAGGGATCTTTTTCTTGCTTTGAAAACAGAAAGCTCAGAGAAGCAGGAGAGCTACAGAAACACCAGGTTGCACATCAGTAGGTAGAGGAAGAAAGGTAAGAGGAAATGTCACTTCCTGATGCAGGAGAAGCTCAGAAGTCTGTGTAGCTCAGCTCTTCATGCCTACAAAAACCATTCCTCCCATGGCTGTAGCTAGTAGGACAAAGCAAAAAAGAACAAGCTATTTTTACCTCCTCAGAGGCAGAAAAGCTCCACTAAGGGTACAGCACTGAATTTGATAATCCATAAGTTAATAATATCAAGCACAGAAAACCTGACAGTATTACAAGGTAGAATGAGGACTATCTAGTGACTTTGTTTTCTTAGTTCATAAACTGCAAAGGTATTGCATTTATTTATTTATTTATCTTCAATTTGTAAGGACAGCCTGAAACATCAGGGTTGTGAGGTGCTCACAACCTGAGTCTGAACAATCTGAGCAGTGAGATGCCTCAAGTGGGACTATTTTGGCAACAAGGTAAGACATGGACCAACTATTTGGATTACTTCTCATATGTTACCATACTTACAATTGGACTAGCATTGATGTAGTCTGAATTGTTGTGGCTGCTTTCACCTTTCAAACATATCCTGGAATGGTCATCTGCAAAAGAAAAAATAAAAGAAGAAAGTTTCTGTACCAGTATTATGCCCATTTTATGTTAGACAACTCAAAGTCAGATTAATGTGCATTTCAAGAGAGGCAAATGGTAAATATCAGAAAAGACATTTCCTTTTGACTCCCAGCCTAGTCATAGCATTAGTACAGCCACAGCATCACAGACTGATTCAGGAGTGAAGCACTGGGGTATTCCAGAGGGTCCATATCAGAAACCCTGTCTTCTTGAGATACACTGGGATGTGCTACAACCTCTCATAAGAAAAAAGGGAATCTCTACTGCTCAGGGAGTTTAAGATCTAAGCTAGAAAAAACTAAAAAAACCCCAGTATTATAGGAAACACTCCAGTATTTGTGGGGTCATAAAAGAGGGAAGCTGATGGGACTTTGTCCCCCTGGCTTCTCTATAAAATGAAGTACAGTTCAGAGCTGGACAGTAAGTTAATCTGTCCTGATCAAAGACCAGCACAGTGTGGAGCTCCACTAGTGACATGGGGAGACAATATGACTTGGGGATGAAGTGCCAATAACAACTGCACTTAAAGTACAACTGGAGCACCCACAGACATCTTACACTGCTGCTACCGCAGCTAGTCCAGGCACCACTAGGAAACCACCAGTTCTGGACAGAGCAGACTTCTGTTTGCTCATCATTGAGATTATTTTAGCACTTCTTAACTTGCAATTTCACTGGTGCTAGCTCAGCTGTATTTAAAGCTTGTACACCCCAAACTCTAGTCCTTTTTTATTATTATTTTTTTATTTCAGGTTTTATTTCAGGACATATATAAAGGATGGGTTTTATTTGTCTATACTTAGTGACAATGCAGATGTCTGCATCTCTTCCAATCATCTAGATTCATTTTCTGCTAAGAGAAAAGAAATATTTCTAGGTGATGAATCATTTCATCCTGATTTAGCTGCCTCAAACAGGCCAAATTGTACTCAAGAAATGCCATTTCTTTCCATTGACTAAAGAAAGACCAGACCACACTCAGATAATTCATGCGAGAGATGTCTAAGTCTTTACATAAGAATCTCAAACAATTTGTACCTGATACATAACCAGCATGATTTGTACTTCTCAGCAACCCTATCCTGCAAAGTATATTGTGGGAAGAGGTTGTGGGGCTGCCCTTCCTGTAACCCTCTACAGCTGAACAGGACAACCGATGTTTTGAGAAGATCCTTCCACTGATGGTTCAAACAGACAAAATAAGAGTATAGGAATACAGCCTGTCCCCTTTTGTGCCTTGTGTAGTGGCCTGTGACACCACTCAACACCAGGATTCCAAGTTGCTTTTTAAACTATTAAGTACCAATAATTATTTTAATAATGAGGAATAATAAATGAGTTACCAAACATTCTAAGTAGCACAGAGAAAGGTAGAGACAGAGAGTTTGGGCACTGCTTAGGTTTATTCAACAGTAATGCCACAGCAGTTCAAGAGCAAGACAAAGGGATGCTTGTATGAATGTTATTTATAGTCATTCAACCTCACTCAACACTGTCAACAATCTTCTCCTGGAATAAGATTAGTGATGAACAAGTCCTGTCAAGAAGAGCCAGTCTTTACCATTCACATAAAATTATTTTCCCTGGCAAGGTTTCAACAAATCAGAAGCATGAAGATGAGAAAGGGAACATGTTCATGCACATTATTCACTTACACCTCATGTTGGCACCACTGCACCAAAATATCCAAAATGTAAAAATGAACTTTTGATGCCTTTGGCTACCCAATACTTTTTATAAGAAGCTTTACATTGAGCATTGTCACAGAGTGCCTGAAGAACATATTTTGATTTTGCAGATGATATGCAGGTTACATGCAGTAAATGTGGCCTCTCACATACCTAAAGCTAAGCAAGCACTCAGGATAAGGCCCATTCACTGGATGGCAAAAGTGTTTGACCTAATGAACAAAGAAAACATGTGAAATGTTTTCAAATGGATGAGGGAGAAAGAGCAGACAGTGATTCATCAGTTTTTAGCAAACAGATGTCAGGGAGACTCTCCGATAAAAGTCAGGTGTCAGATGAGTAACTTCAGGATCTTTCTTTTTAAAACATAATGTGTTATCCAGACCCTCTGATTTAGTGTGCCATGTTATTATCCTGCTGTCTTGGAGGGTTTATCAGAGGGTGAGACATGTTATGGCTTTGGTAGGGAAAAGGTGGTGAGACTTTGTATTTGCACTTAGAAAAAAAAAGTGTGCAAAAAAGGGTGTGTTTTCTGCATATATCAAGAGTTTGCACCCATGTGTGCTTCAGTTGCAGCATCAAGCATTCATATTGACAATGAACAGATTGTGCTTGTCTATGCCTGTTATCACCTCAAAGCTTCTAGGAACTTGCATAATAGCTCTTCAGAAACAGGCAGGGGAAAAAAGAATAGAAAAAACCCCACAACAGAATACCACCGACACCAGATCATTATGTTAACAATGAGCAACTACAGGGAAAATCACAAATGTAACAACATTTTTATTTTTTTTTCTGTAAACTGCATATTGATTATGTTAGAAACAAGGAAAGAGAAGCAGGAGAATCAGGAAACGAAAGTAAGGATGGGCATGTCAAAAAAGGAAGATACGTTAAGATCAATCTAAAAAGCGAGACAGATGAATAAAGAACTAGGAGAGGAGAGGGATGGCAACAAGGAAGTGAGAGCAAAGACAAACGCTGTTACTAGCTACTGCAATCTGGCCAAGCTACAACTCGTCATCGTTTTGAGTATCTACAATAGCTGCTGCTGAATGCTGAACTACTCAGCATTTCCTATTGCTCCAGCCAAGCCACAGATGAAAGAAAAGCAAAACATGTAGATGGATACGTGTGGCAGAGAGAAGCTTTCTAAATAAGAAGGCTAGACTAACCTGTAGCTGAAGAGAAATTCAGCACAATGTATTTTATATACATATAAAATATAAATTATAAAGGATAGAGGATAAAGGGCATAATATAAGCAAACACACATGAGTCTGCAGTATATAACCCTCAATTTATAGACTGAGAAAGCTAAGTTTTGGTGTCTACGTACATATAAAATGTATGTGACCACTTCATGTGAAGTGGTCACACTTAATGGAGCTCCATTTGGTTGGCTAAACATGAACACGTACTGTTTGAGAAACTGTAGAGCAGACGAGACACTGCATAAGGATAACAGATATGACACACCACCTAAAGACTTGTACCTGTTGGACCAGCACCTGAAGCTCACACGGGATACACAATGGCATCCTACAGCTATTAATTTCACTGTAAACTAAACACCAACTCTTTGCCTTTGCACAGCACAGCACTGACTAGCTCTTCACTGGCTGTATCAGGTGCTTTGACACCTGGCTCATGTGGAGGCAGCTACACAGAGACACTCAAATTTAGGCATCCTAATCTACAATTTCACTGACTCACACCCAGAGAACTTGATTTCAATGCTTCAGTGTGGGTTTCTAGTGATATCTGAGGTGTTCTAAGGACACTCTGGCTGACAGCTAGGAGAGGCACAAGTCTCCCACAGAGCTTGTGTTTTACCTACTAGTTCTGCCTCGGTACCTTGAATACTTTCAATTGGCAATGGATTCCTGTGTTTAAAACAACTGAGTGTGTTGTGCATAAAACTTCATTACTATCTGGATTATTTAGACAGTGACCAATACAACAGTAGGATGCCATCTCATGGTCTTCTCTCGCAGTGGCCCTGTGACTTTAGGAAGATCTATTATTTTTGTTGTTAGAAGAGGATTGAAAGCTTGGAAAAGTAAGACTCACACCTTCCCTTTGTCTTCTGTTTCATTTTAATCAGATACTTCTGAAGGAACAGTATCAGCAAACAAAAAGCAAAAAACAAGGAATATGGGCAACTTTGGATTATATGAATCCAGGCAACACAGATCAGGGCAAATCTTACAACAATCAACCTGGCACATTCTGCCTGGATCATCATTCTCTTCCTTATAGATGTGGACTGATTTTTATTTTCCATACAGGACACTGTACAGAACTACACTGAAGTAAGAAAGGGAAGAACTACTGAGGAGCTAAAGTGGAGCAGTTTGAAGACTACGAAGAATCATAATCTCTTGATTATCTTTATTTTGCCTGTAGATGATCTACACAAAATGGACCTTTTCTTATCTCTGAACTGAAATCAAGTTCATTTATTTCAGAGCACTGTTTGTACAACCATTCCCAATATGGATAATGAACAAACCCAGAGCAAGCACCCTCCACTCTGGTGTTCCCACCTTCAGTGCACAACCCTTGCCTGTGCTGTAAAGGCCCACAAGCCTCAGAGCTGGGTGCACATTCTGCCCCCAATGCTTTGCTTTCCTTTATAGGAAAGCCAAAGCACAGAGGTAAGCAGATTGCTTTAACACACTCCATGACCCATGGACACAGCTACGGTGGGCAGCTTTTGCAGCAGTTGTTTCCCAATGTTTAAAATACCTGTATAAATCTGTGGTATACACAAATAAAAGCATACAGAATTGATCCTATTGAGATGGGTTTATTTTGCAGAGATGCAAAAAGAGAAAAGAAATTCTGCAAAGCTTTTTTTTGAGCTGCTTATGCATTCATACAGAAAAAGAAACTATCACTTAATTATAGCACTAAATAAGAACACTGGCTGCCCTAAATTGTATCAATCTGCTTGTTGATTGCATAAAAGGATACAGTTTTGGTAATCTGAAAGGTACTGGTTCCTCGAATTAATAGACTTTTTTAACTAGCAATCAATTAAGTGCAGTGTCAAGGTGTTCTGTTATCAAGTATTTTAAAAGCTGTTTGCAAATAGAGAAGATAGGTAGAAGAGTAAGCTATGACAACATTGTGAGAATGTTAATCTAGAAATTAAATCAGTTATATAATCAGTAAAAAATAACACTGTATGATTTTAAGACCGGTTAAGAAAGGAAAATGCAAAGCAAATACAACATGAAATTAAAGGTTCTTTGAGGAATTCCTAAGATGTAATCTTCTACATGAATTGTCAGCCTTGTTCTACCTTGTCAAGGTGATTATTAATATAAAAGGGGTAAGGAAACACTAATAAGACATTACTCTGTGAGAATACATTGAATATATCATCACAACTCTCTAGCATGTCAAAAGCATATGAAGCAAAATGCACTGTGAAGCAAATCTCTGACTTTTTTGCTGCAGTTTTAATGTCTAACAAAGTGGGGAAAAAAAGTGGGCAAACTGGCCCTTCCCATCTCAATTTAATCTTAGAGTCTAAAGTAACCATCAGTTTATCAAAATTTAATATTGTTTAAACTCTATGCCATATTTTGCACCTATCAACAAAATAGTTTTAAGGATGTAACATGACAGCTGTTTACCAGTGCACAGCGACTTCAGAAACTGAAGACAGGTAATTTTGTGCAATTCAGTCAAAAAGGAAAATTCCCAGTGCACTAACAGTTGTAACAGAAGTTCTCACATTGTGTAAACAAAGCAAACCCAGTATTTTTCTCTTTTAAATGTGCTAAAATACTTCTAATTATAACTTCAGATAAATTGCAGTCCTCCTGTCAATGACCAAAATCCTCCCCAGGCAGTATTGATTCGGTCTAGACATGGCAATGGGAAGAACAGGCATAACAATATGCCATGGACAAAGCAATGGCAGAGAGCTGAAGGCTGAGCAGTGTAGCTGATACATCCACATGGTACAAAAAAAGAGACAGACTATCTTGGCTCTGAAAACAGCTCAGCTCTCCAGTTTGGCATGGCATTCAGGTGCTGGAGCACATCCAAAGGGCAACAAGGCTGGTGAAGGGTCTGGAGCACAGCTGAGTGAGCTGGGATTCTTTACCCTGGAGAAAACGAGGCTCAGGGGAGACTTTATCACTACTTAAAACTACCTGAAAGCAGGTTGTAGCGAGGTGGGGCTTGGTTTCTCCTCCCAAGGAAAAAGTGACAGAACAAGAGGAAATGTACTCAGGGCCAGGGGAGGTTTAGGTTGGATATTAGGGAAAATTTCTTCACCAAAAGGGTTGTCAAGCATTGGAATAGGCTTGAGTCACCATCCCTGGAGGCGTTTAAAAAGTGTGTAGATGTGACACTCAGGGCCATGGTTTAGTGGCGGACTTGGCAGTGCTGGGGTAACAGCTGAAGTCACTGATCTTAGAGGTCTTTTCTAACCTAAATGATTCTGTGACACGCAAGTAAAAATCCCTGCTCTTCAGCACTGTCACAGTCATGTTTCTTCTGGATTCAGAGGTAGACAAGTCTAGTCAGTCTATAAGTCTATCTTATAGCTCATTGTATCATGCAGACATAGTTTCTACATCCGTCAAATAATTAGCACCAAGTTCTGGCGACACCTGTAGCTCCCATGCTGTCTCCAAGGCAGCAACCAAAACCAATCTGACTTAATTTATGAGCAGGGACTTGAAATAGCTTAAGATGGTCTGACTGTAAGTCCATATTGAATAGAACACTTTAAGCAGGAAGATTAACTTGGATCAATACCAATTTTCATGGAGCAATTTTCACTTCCTGTCATGTCGGCTAAATGCTGCTTTTTCAGGAGAGAAAAGAGCACAGAAGTCTTGCACTCCTTTAATTAATTTAACTTTCACGCTGACTTCTTTAGAACTTCTCAACAGACCTGATCCCAAAACACAAGAAGTCATTAAAACTGACGCTGCTGCCCCAAAAGGCTTCCAACCAGCACCATATTTACTCAGAAGAATTAGTATCAAACTACTGTACTCCTCTCCTGAGCAGCAAAGTATTGCAGAAAGAGCCACTACATAAACAAAAGAGCCAAACCCTGCTGAAGCAAATGTGCAAGGACTTTTGGGCTCAGTTAAATTATCATGTATTTCCAACGAATCTTCACTCTAAATGAGGCTATGACATTTACTTAATGTGTTACCTGTCAGTTCCCCACTTCTAAAGGGGGAATAGTACTTACTCAAGGATCTCTTAGTGAAAATTAATCTTTTCAGGGCACTTTAAAAATTAAAATAGATATATATGCTTTCCAAGCTATCCAGCTGGATTGTGGGCACACTGATTGAGAGCATTTTGGTTGCTGTGGACTGTGCATATATTCTCAGTTTCATTTTTGTTTCATTGGTTGCTTAATAAAATGTGTGGCCATAGATTACCAATGTAATCTATGAGATATATATATTTGCATAGGAAAAATATGTTACTTTTATTTCAAGCTCAGAAGGTGGCTGCTTACAGGAAAGAGAAGATTCTAGGAATATAAACATGGGTTCCTTATTCTTTCCCCCCTTTTTCCCTTTTTACCCTAAGCCTTGCAGAGAGAAGCCAGTTTGCAAGCTTATACACTGCAGCCTAAAGGGGCTCATTCAGTACAGCTGTGGATCTGACAAACAGATGATCTAGCTCTGAGTACAGACTGCTGGTATTACTGTTGGATGGACATGATACCAACTCATCTAAACACATGCCAAACTTCTTTCTGTTGAATGGCTACAGATGCCACTCTTGTACAGAAAGTACATTTCAGCATTGAAATGCACTCCAGCTATGGGATTTCATGAGACAGCACAGCTGCAGCAGCAGTGTTTTGTAACATATGTGCAACTTGTAAGGAGGTAAACAGGGTCTGATATGACAACAGGACATGCACCCAGCCCATAGCTGTAGCCACATCTTTCTAGTTCACATAGAAGTGCTCTGCATCCTGTTTGCTTGTCATCTCTAGTGTTCAAACCACTGTGCAAAGGATATTGGGAAAAGTATCAGGAGCTTAAAATGCTATCATCCAAATGAAAGTGTACATACATGGTACTACAGCCTGTGAACGGTTCCTCTGGATATTTTCTTCCTGCTGTGCAATGGTGGTGTCATTGGGCTCAGCCTGATAAGCACACAGAGCTTCCCACTCTTTCTCCAGACGATTCTTGTTTTTCAGGTGATCTTCCATGTAGGACTGAAATTAAAAGAATACTGCATTAAGAATTTACTTAGCTAGTTCAAAGCTAAGCTAAAAGGATGTTTCTCAAGATGGAAAGCATGGGAATCCTGAGCTTCAGAGAGAAGAAAATACTCAGTTTTATGGCTTATTTACTTAAGAGAGTTTCTCAAGCTTATTTGTGGTATACAAAATGAGAACATTAAAATATACCAGTGATAACAGAGGAAATGAGTGAAACATCCAGTTACTGAGCTTCAGGAGAAAACTATTCCTTCCTCAGTACCTAGAAAACATAAGCCCCACCATGTCTTTCATCAGGCAATGGAAAAGAAACAAAACTCCATTGACAAAAATTACTACAAACAACTCCCATCAAACCATAACCTTTTAAAACCAAAGTTCAAGCACATATGCAAGTCACAACAACAACAGAGATGTCACAGAGAATTTAAATATCACCAGGCAGAAGTGTCATGGCTCAAGCACTGGGTCATCAGAAACTCCTTCTGCACATGGACTGGCACAGAGAGCGCCTTGAACTAAGGTCCTGTTAATTAATACTAATATGTGTTGTTCGAGATCGTACACTGCATTCAATTAACAGTGTTAGGAGAAGCATCATCAAAGAAAACTGTCTGTCTGTGGCAGGAATGATGGCTCATCGAAGTATATTGGTGCTGGTCTTAAGTTTTTGCAGATCTCCCAAGGCTAGAGCTTCAGTCCAGCAGCAGATCGGGAATTCAGTTCCAAAGATTTGTGAAAAGTGAACTGAAATCCTATTCCTCACCCCGTGGACCTGAAAATCACCCAAGAAGGTGAGGTGAAGAGAGCAGAAAGGAGAAAGGGTGAGGAAAAATAGAAATCTTCACCTCACTTTAACATGAAAATTAAGAAAGTGGTCACCTGGCACTGTAAACATACTTATACAGCCACATTACCTTGCACAGTCTGGAATCTTCTACAGCAGCAAGCAAGAGAACCATCTCACATTGCACCCAGTTCATATTTGTAAATTAAACTCCATACTACTTTTGAAAGGTAGGCTGACAGTAACATCCTTAAACAGATTTTAAAAGGAACAGACTGTTAAGGAGGCTCAGGGTCTGGACAAAGGTTGAGGGGTCAAGAGCAGAGCTGTGCATGCTTCTGACCCAAATATTGGTCACTGTGGATCCTGCTGAAGCCCTCAGTGATACAGCCCAATGTTCAGAAAAACCTCCTGGAAAGGATTCACTGTGAAGTATAAAAAGCAGCTTAATTGCTTAGAAAACCTTTTTCATAGACAATCTCTGTTATGTCAAATTGTTCTTCCCAAAAGTGCTTTAAAGAGGAAAGCTCTCATGCCCTCTCAACAGGTGTAACAGAAGGTACAGAAAGCTTAAAGCTTGTTCCTCTGCTAAATAGGAGCTCTGCAAAGCTGCTGTGCCACCGTGCTTCCCACCTGGTCAGCAAGGCAGGATACTGCTCTCTCTTGCAGCCTGAACTATTCTTTGATTATAAAAGAGTCCCTGACACACAGCTTTGTTTTGTGCAGAGAGTGTCGGGGGCCTGTGCCTTTGCAGAAGACTTGTAAATCAAACCTGGTATTGAAAAGCAATTCAAGAAGCAATGCTTCCAGAAGAGATATCCTTAAGGACACAGAAAGTTATTGCATTAGAAGAAAGGTTTCTAAAGGAAGTAAAAAATAGTGATGGCCTAGATAAAATCAAAACACCTACTGTGTGATTGCTTCTTTTCTATAATGAAGGAAAAAGCATTACCGTGGGCAGAGCTGTGACCTCACGAAGGGGGAGCTGGGAGAGCTGTGTGGCCCTGTGGTGTGTTAGGGTTGTGGGTCAGTTGATATGTTACCAGCCTTAACTTGCAAGTTAACAGGAGGAAACCATCCTCTGATAATTTGCTTCCCCTTGCCAAAAGGCTGTCGCTACTGGGGAAAAGATCCTGTTCTTTTCTCCTAGTAAATCTGTGCATGGATATGTAAACTGAACATCATTAAAAAAAAAAAAAAAGAATAAAGGAAGAAAGGATAATCCCTTCTGAGCAGAGACTGTACTGAGCTGGTACACAAGAATTTTTATGAGACAAAAGGAAAAAAAAAAATAGCAAAATCTTACAATACCACAGAGCCAAGACTCTTGGCTTCAGAGCAGCTGTTTAGCATGCAGCAGAGATCAGGCAGTCAAGGACCAGCCCGTAGTATCTTCCCATTTTAGACCACAGTTTTATAATCTGATTCATTTTGACATGCCCATCACCAACGTCCCATAGACTTTAGGGACATTTTATGCAGATATACAGATGTGCCAACACTAAATCTCTCCAAAATACTGCAAGATCCACGAAGCTTTAGGAAAAGAACCATGAATATTCGATTCCTAAGGTAGCGCTGTATGTAGCAAGGAGCTTCCTATTGATTCCAACTTGTCTTTTTGATGATTCCAAGGATTGTATTTTAAAAAGAAATTTTATTTTTCTTTTAAAATCATCAAATGTGACACAGTTAAGGCAATTTGACTGCTTTTAGTGCACATGAACTTTTAAATAACCCACCTTTCTTTTAAAGATTTTTGCTTTTACCTTCATTTCTCAGGTAGGTCTGAATGTAAAGAGAAATGAAACTTTGAATGAAAACATACTGAAGTCTTTACTTTAAGCAGACAACCATTTTTTGTGTAGTTTCAATATCTACATCAAAGGGATGAGATTCACTTTTGACTTTTTAAACAGACCCATGGAAGGCTCTGCACAATATGAACATCAGCTTTACACATATTTTTAAAAGCTAGTGAGGAAGAAGCTTGCTTTAAAACATTCAGGAGTCAGACAATTCCTTCAGAGTTAAGTAATATTTCATTTACAGTCCTTCAGAGTCCCTATGCTCATCCCCATTTTGCTAAACAGAAGCTTAGTGATTTTTGAAACACTCTCTTGGGAGTGCTGGATGTACATTAAATTGAGTGGAACTTCTGATATTTTAGAGATTGTATGTCTACTCAAATCCTCTCCTTAATTAGGATGTTTTGATGAGACATTCTGCAGTGTTTGCCTGGTACAAAAGAAATTCATTACCAACATGTCAAACACACACATGATTGTCCTTGTCCCAGAGCAGCAGGTAAAATAAATAGAGGTTGTCACCACTGTTATTGTAATGCTCCTTAAGCCTGCTGAAAAAGTAGAGATCTAGTCTTCCCAGTATGTCCGTATCAAGGCAAGTCCTGTAATCTCAAGTATATTATTTAAACAAACACTGTCTGCTTGGACAGTTTTAATGCACCTTAAATTTCATTAAGTCATAATTTTCCTTCCACAAGGCCTCACCTGCAAGGACAATTGGTAGCTCAGTTCATACTTTTTCTTGTGTAGATAGATATTCTTGCTACCAAACATCCTATAGAGGATGTATCAATACTATGTGGAGAGATTGGATGTGTTGTAAAATCTATTATTATTGTATGAGACATGCCCGTTGTAAGGCAAAACATGAGCTTTCAGCCAGAGGATGAAAAGCTGTCCCAGGGACAATGACTCTTTGGCCAAGAGAGACAGTGCCTATGGCAAATATGAAGACAAATTCCATGTGTCTGAACAAAGACACAAAAACAGAGCACAGAGGCCTGGCCTGGCTTTGGTAGAACTTCCTGTGTGCTTGATTGATGTTGTAATGTGGTGTCAAACCACTTTGTTTTTCTTTATTTTCTTCTTTATTCTTTTCTTTTTTCAAGGAGGGGCATCTGATGTGTGCTCTGTGACTAAATGAGGTTAAAAATATAACCATTAAGTTATAATTCTCTGATCAAACTCTAAATCATAGAATCACAGAATCATTTAGGTTGGAAAAGTCTCTAAGATCAGCGAGTCCAACTCTTAACCCAACACTGCCAAGTCCACTACTAAACCATGTCCCTAAATACCACAGGCACACACACATCTTTTAAATACGTCCTGGGACGGTGACTCCACCACTGCTCTGGGCAGCCTGCTCCAGTGCTTGACAACCCTTTCAGTGAGGAAATTTTCCCTATTATCACAGAATCACAGAATATGCTGAGTTGGAAGGGACCCACAAGGATCATTGAGTCCAGCTCCTGGCCCTGCACAGGATCATCCCTAAGAGTCACACTGAGAGCACTGTCCAAACCCTTCTTGAACTCTGTCTTGTGCTCTGACCACTTCCCTGGAAAGCCTGTTCCAGTGCCCAATGGCCCTTTGAGGGAAGTACCTGTTTCTGATATCCAACCTAAACTTCCCCTGAGACAGCGTCAAGCCATTCCCTTGGGTCCTGTCACTGGTCGCCACAGAGAAGAGATCCCCTGGACAACTTGAGGCCATTTCTTCCTGTCCTATTGCTTGTAACTTGGGAGAAGAGACCAAATATCTTCGGAGACAGTGTGGTTTGTATCTGTCAAGATATTTACTTTAAAAAATGCCTATTTTATGTTCAGTTATTACAATTATTTCTGGCAACATAATTCCAATACGGTACTTGATTAGACACCCTTTTCATGATTGAGGATGTCTCTTTCAACGAAAAGATGTGCAACTCTTAAATTGACAGATCTTGACAACTTTAATTGAATTTCAAATGTCAGTTGAAGAAGTGGATGCAAAATTGTCTTAATCCTTGTGAACAGTGACCACTCAAATCCACAGTGTTCACCTGACAGTGTGGGAGCCACTGCTGCTGCTTTTTCCAGAGGACTGCAGAGGACCAGGCAGTGCTATGGTGCTTCACTGGGTTCCTTCGGGGGAATTTGGAGAAGAGAGAACTTGCTTTAGCTATTATACAGCAAATTGTGAACTAAAAGACCATACTTTTAAAATTTGTTTTGTATTCTTTTCAACTGACTTAAGTAATGGCTTTTTTTGGCCTTTGTTCCTTGCTAACTTGTAGGTTGCATCATTCTGTCCTGGGACACTCCAGCATTCTTGCTATTCCCCTTAAACTTCTGGGCCTTCTTCAGTGCATATTGCATTGACTATATATGAAAGATACTTTTCTGCATAAATCCAATCTACTTTCAACACTGCACATGGGTTTTACTTCTTCCTTTTTCTGGCTTCATACCTTATCATTACTGGCTCCACAGGAAATGTCTCTGTTTCCATTCACATACAGTGCTGTAGAATTTGGAGACAGAAGAAGCCTATCTGATTACCTGTTTCCAGGCCTTCAAATAATGTTGTTTCTTGTACTAAGAAACTTTCTAACATTTGGCTGCCCTGTATCTAAAGCAGGAGCCTAAACCACAGTACATTGCTATTTCTTTGGACTCTGTTCTGAACCTTACACTGCATTCCTGGAAATATTCAAATATTTTCAATAAGGAACACTAGTCCTCATCTGAGATGGCTTTTTCACAGGGATGTCAACAATACTGCTTTTTCTGTTGCAAACTTCATTTGGTATGTATTTTCACCCACCCAGTTATTTTAACTTCTGTCTGCTTGCTGAGAATATTGCTGTTCTGTATAAATTTTGCTTGTATGTATTTTAGTGTCTTTGTAGATCATGGATTGATGGATCTATGCAATTTATAGACACCTCTTCTTATGACTTTTCTCCAAAGATAATGTATTGTATGTGTTTTCAGGTCTAATGTTTTCAAACTTTTGAATTCTTCCTCTGTTATTGTTTCTGTGCAGAACTTTAGACTGTGATATCACTTGTAAAACCCATTGTCACTTCCATTCACTTCCACATCATTATTTAAAAAGTTAAATATAACTGGAGTTAACAACAATTCCTGTACTCTGCCAGACACTCCCATACATAGCCTTTGATCATTGCTTTTTGTATATCACCTTCTAGCCCCATTTCAATCCACATAATTGTCCTCTAAAAAATGGACAATTATTTTTCAATTAAATATTCGTGAGACAGTTTCAACACTATATTAAAATCAGCATGTATTACATCTGTTGTTTTCACTTCATCTACTGGTTTTGTAGTTTTGGTTAAGTAAAAAGCAATCAAGTTTGTCCAGGCAAGATTTATTCCTTATAAAATTATGCATATTCTTACTCATTGTTCAGCTATCCAATAGAAAGGATGAAGGAGATTAGCAAATGCACAAAGGGAAGACTCCAGCCTTCCCCATCCTCGTAAATGATACCCTTACACTTATCTTCCTTTTACACCCTTGAAAAATCTCTTGCTAGATAATCAGCAATTCCTTTTTTAATATGTGCTCCATTATTTTCTAAGGCTGGAGTTTGGACTCAGGGAACAGCAATAGAAAGGTTCATTTCTTTTTTCCTCTTTCCTTCTCCCTACTCACCTTTTATAAAATTATTATTTTATTCTCCTATTTTGGTGCACCCACACTTGTCCATATCTGATCAAATAAAGCTCCCTCAGATCAGTGTCACTATTAGAACTCCGAGCCAGGTTCAGATCATGCAGGGCACCATGATGTTGTTTCACACTTTTTAAGCATTTCTCATCTCCCAGCACTGTTTCATAGTCATAATGAAGTTACTTTGGACTTGTGTTTGCAGAAGGTCAGTCTCCCCCTCTGAGCTGCTGTGGTGTTCTTGCAGAGGCCAAAGGCTGGGAGCTCATCACACGTGTTTCCATGAGGAATGCTTTCAGTGGTGCTGAAACATGGGAGAAGAGCTGAACTACACTCATGCTTTCCTACCTTTCTCCCTAACAAAGAACACCTCAAATAAACAGAGGATGAACTACCTCCCCTGCTTTTGGTCTTTTGACCAACCTGTTAAGAAACTCAGTTTTTTCCAATGGTTCATTGTACTACTGAGGTGCCATGGTTGTTTGTGCTGCTCTGATCCAAGCAACCCGCAATAATGCCAAGCCTATAGCTGTTAGTAAGACCAGCTCCATCTCTGAAGCGTCTCCCCCAAGCTGGTGTGAGAAGCACTAGCTTTAGTCCTAACATGGCAAATCAAGTTTTCAGTATCAACTGTAGACAAATGTGACTTTATTGGGCTAGTTATATTGATCTTATACAGACACATAAAATTATTGTCAGTGTCTCACAGAACTCATATCTGGAAGAAATCTCAGTAAATGAACATCTGGCTATAAAGTCTCACATACTTTCAGTCCTGGGGAGTGTTCTGCATTCACTACTTTACTGCAACCAGGATTTCTTCATCTCATTGGCTGCAGGCTCCTTTCTCTTTTCTAACTTGTGCTGTGCCATCCCAGCTCTCCTGTTTACAGTAACCACTGATGAAAAAAAATCTAGGAAATAAAAACTTGGGAATCTGGATTTTCTCTTTGTAAAATACAGGCAGAAATTATTTTTCCTCCTTTGTGTTCGTAGCCATATTACTACCATGGTGTTTTGATCTAATTTTTCTTGTATTTCTCAGTACCTGATTACACCAGGGAAAAGAATAGTTTTGAAGCCTTTTCAATTATGTACTGGAAGGTACTACGGAGCTCTATGTTTGGCACAAAACATTACTAATATCATACATACTATTGTAGGTGATGAAGGAAAACTGAAAAAAACCCAACCAAAATGGAGGGAGGGAATTCACTGACAAAGAAACTATTCAGCATGGTTGAGCATAGTATCCCTAGATTCCTTCAAATTGGTGGTATTACTTGGAAATAAATTAACTTCCATGATGATACCAGCCAACAATAGAAAATGAGATTCCATAGTTTCAGTTTCATATTTTTAGACATATAGCTTATTGCAAACAACTAAGCATGCACACAGAGAGCAGTTGTGCTTTAAGCATGCCATCTAAAATACTGTCCTTGGGTTGCTACAGAAGTGTCATCTTTGCATGAGCAGTGCAAGGCTTTATCTACCAGACTTTAGCAAGAATGGCTGTAACTCACAAGTACATTAGATGGCAACCTATGTTCTGTTTACCTAAATTAATATACCCTTGATGTAGTGTATATCTCCGTCTCTCCGTCCCTTAATGCTCTGATAATAGAGTTTTGTAACTTGTAAAAGGATTACTTCAATCCAATCAGCAGGTGCTGGGATCAGTGTGTGTCACACAAACACTTGCTAATCCCTTTTCTTACAGCTCCCAGCTGCCAAAGGTGCTCAATGAAATCCCAGTGAAATGGCTGGATACAACCTGGTGTGGACTGAGGCAGTTTTTCATCTCTGGAGGAAATCTTGGGGAATACGTGTAATGCTTTTGCATCCACTGCTTCAATCTTTGCAATTTCTTGCTCCAGTTGGAATGATGGAGGCAGGCATGCTTAAAGGAAACATAGCTAAGAAATTAACCATTAAATAATAGAATGTTTAATTATGAAATATTTACTCTATCTGGATTTCTAAATATAGCAGAAGATAAAGAAATTCACTGTACAAAGAATCCCTCCTCAAGGATTATCAGCTACTTAATGGTGTCTTCTAGGTCTTAAAATACAACCACCTCCAACTCCTCCTCCTTACCCCCTTTCTTGAAATCTAAATTATGCCTATGAAGTTTCACCTCTGCAATTACTTTGCTTTAAATAAACCTCAACAAAAAAGAGAAGATGATTACCATAAAAGGAATATAATTTGTTCCCTTATTGTATTTCTATGGCTCCTTCTGTCCAACTGTCTGACAGTACTCACTTCTGCAGGGGAGGTGAGTATCATTGCTGCTTCACAGATGGGAAATGAAAGGGTAGAAACATCAAAATTAGTTTCCCTGGGTCACAGAATATGCTCCTAAACCACTAATTTTTCAGGAATATTCTGGACTGCTGTTTTTTCCCTATCCCATGGTCATGTTTATAGATGTGGCAGAAGGTTAGGCTACCTTAATGAGTCCATATCTGATAACATTTTTGAAATTGGAGTAAACCAAATGGCTTGTGATGGAATTAGAACAGGTTTCTCTTTGGTGGTTTTGTTTAGAAGTAAGGTTTTGTCTAGGGTTTAAGTGACTGGTGAGTAGAGGAATTTAATTGATGCACATGTTGAATTTGTTTATATAAAGACGTGCCAAACTAAATAAAAAAAGATTTAAAAGCCAAATTATCCAGAATCAGTTTCTAAACCTTCTGTACTTCTTATAGTATATTTCACAATAAAAATCTGAAATAATCAATAGCTTTCAAATAAAGGAAGAATATTACTTCAAAAAATGGAGAGCTGAACCTCTCAGCCAAATACTGCTATTACACAGCATGGGATATGTTGTGACATTTCTTAAAAGCAAAAATAAATCCAAAACAAAAAAAAGCCCAATCCAAACGTCCCCATTAAAGACAGCTCTGCAGTATAGGAACTGGCGCCAAGGAGAGTGTCAGCTGAATTCATCAACTGAGACATTTTGGGAAGCACTTCTGGTAGCTTTGCTAAAATGTAAAAGCACAAGATACGCAGTTGAATAAGACCCAGCAGGAAAACTGCACAAAAATATACAAATCAAGATCATTGACTCTAAATGATAAATATTGACATCCAATTCCATTCTCTCAGGAAACACGTTAAATCTAGATTTCAGATGATCCTTTCTTCTCACTTCATTTTAATATTAACGTTTTAAACATCATACCACAATCCACATACCACAAGACATATTTGTGATTCATTTATATGCCTGTTGTATGTCTCTATGTCTGAAATGAAAACTTTGAAAATATATTACTACACACTAATTACCTATTGAAAACACAAAATTAAACTCCCTGGCTTCTTCCTCTCCTAGCCTTGCTAACTCAATTAAGCATCTAAATTTGGGTTCCCCGTTGGATACTGTATTTTCAAATTTAGATTTTAATGAATTAAAGTCTGTGGTTTTTTTCAAAGCACTTGCATAGTCTTCATTTACTATATATATATTAATTACCAAGAGATAAACACAGAATTCTGAAAATGTCAAGTTAAAAATAATCTTCTCTTCAAGTGTGGTCAAGTTCTTCAGAGATAATGAGACCAGTAAAACCCAGGCAACCATGACCAAATACATCCAAGTGATACAGCACATGATGTGATTTATAGATAGTCTAGCAAATTATGCCTCAGTTAGACACTGGCCATCTTGAGGGGAGAAAGGAAAACATTATTTTTACAAACATAATATCCCTGCTAGAGCTAAGGGATAATCAGTAATACTCTTACTACTACTCTTAAACTTGTGAATTAAAGTGAAAAGGTGCTTCTCCAGGAACAAATAATGACTCATAAATGAAAACCCCTCTGCTTTTCAGTGTTAGGTTTTTTTCTTTTGGGAGCGGGGGAGTGGAGGGTAGGTATCAAATCGATAGAGTTTGTACACAAACACCCACAGAAGTTTGTGGAAAATTGAGCACGTGTAATACTGGATAATCAACCTTTTCCTTAGAAAGCTCCTGTAACAGTTAGAGACAGGAAACTTCAGACTCCACAAACATCTTCAATCCTTGTACTCAGGACCATTTTGGAACCATGTCCCCTACTGAGGAAGTTCCACGTTTGCACACGGCAAACCATGGAGAAGAAATCCAATTAGTGTAACTGTCAGTTACGTGGGTGCAGAGCAAACTCAGTGCAATAGTTAAAGGGTTTGACTTAAAAGACAGCCCAGAAAGTAGGTTGGAAAAAATAGTTGTTTTTTTAATGGTTGGACTTGATATTGGAGGCCTCTTCCAACCTAAATGATTTCATGATTCTATGACAGCAAGCCATGAAGAAAGTCCTTTTTCCATAGGAGCACTTTCAGGACTTAATGGAGATGACAGTGGGAGAAGACATGCCTAACTTCTGCCCTTCCACGTCGCACTCACAGCCCTGTTGAACCAACACACAGTAGCAGAATAAGCAATGCTGGCCATGAGAAAGATGCAGCTGGCAACTACCCAGCTCCCAAATCTAGAGGAAGTGTCCCACTTTTTTAGGCAACCTTTTATCTGTGCACTGTGGGATTTTCAACTGATGTTGGCCTAGCTCAGGGATTCTCAAATTCTCCAATATTTTCCTCATGAAAGCATTCAAAAGGGATTGTGAAGTGATGGTAGGAAAGCTTTAGAAATGCATAAGCTGAAGACATCCTGCCTACTCCTGGGACTCTTGGGTTTCCATGGAAGCCAGTAAAGGATAACACTTTAAAGAAGTTTGAGGAACACTGGTCTAATCCACAGATGAAAATATTTGAAGTGACAGAGGGCAAAATAAGAACAAGAAAAAAACAATGTGAAAGAGGACAGAAAAAGAAGCCAAGAACAGACTACAGAGGTCAACAAAGAAGTGAAATGATGAAAGAAGACACTACACTGCAAAGGAAGAAAAGTCAGGAAAACAAAACCCAGAACACAGCAAATTAAGAAAATGCCATGGGAAGAAGCAAATTTTGGTCATAGCTGATAACTCTCAACATTTCCTCTCATACTGTTTCTTTTTCTTGGAACGCTTCCCTCAAAATGCTGAATAAGGAGAATAAATTGAGAGAGTGACAGTAGTAGTTTTGAGTAAACAGTAAAAGTACAGCTTATTGTTAAACAGAAAGAAAAAGAAAAATAAAGAACCTGGAATTCAGTGCATGTGTGCATGTGCACGTGCGTGATTGCCAAGGATCTAGCAGAATGGGCATATATTCTTGAAGAAAACTGTTACCAATTCAGAAAAGACCCAAAGAATGTGTGGATGGCACCCATTTCTGTCATGCAGGTTATTTACTGCACACCCGCAGTTCGGTTTACCCAAGCTTTTCCAACATGTATTTAATATCTTTCAGTCAGTTCTCCTAATATGGAATATTTTGCTCTTAGATGAGGCCAAAACTAAACTTGCAGAATGAAATCTGACAAACCCAGGTGCAGAATTCCTTTATACTTTCATGTCTTAAAAAAGACTAATGTGTGACAAAAGAAGGCAAAAATATTACCCTTCGATACAATCCTTTTAGTATTAAAGCCAGTATAGTTAGTTGTGAGAGCACACTGGGACACCAGGGAATGAGGGTCTGCTTCCCTGACCTAAGGTTAGCCTCGGTCAAGACGCTTCCCTGTCTGTGCCTGAGTTCCCTGGACCAAAAAGACAGGATAATGATATCGACCTTTAAAAAGAGCTTTGAACCTGCTGATCAAAACTGCTGTGTAAGAGTTGGCTTATTATTATTTTGGTTACTGAAATGAGTTGAAAGGCCTCTGGTGGCTTTAATCAAAATTTCTTGTATCGGGCCCCAGAGTCCCACCCGAAGGACAAAGTTTCTGAAAATTCGGTTGTGAGGATACACGAATCGTAAGTTGAAGGCTGGTGGGTACCCTCAGGTACTGCAGAGTTTTCCTGACTACAACAGGACTTCAACGACACAAAAGTAATTTCTGGACTTCCAGAGGAAATAATATATTCAGCACCATTAGTATATTCACTATGTTAACAGCAATTAAACACTATTATGCTGCTCTCAGTCAAAGTGGCCTAATTCAAAGACACCAAAGGGTGAAAGGAGGCAATGAGGGATTAAGAAAGCACTTTTTTCAGGCAGGTATTACACCTGTCCACCTGGGCAGCAGCAGGTGCTCCCTGTGAGCCAGCACTGCCCTGGGGATCTTACGTTCCTGCTTCTGTCTGGTGGCTGTGGTTAATAAAACCAACCCTTCTGGGTGCCTCCCAACTAGAGCAGCAGATAAATAGCTGCATCAGAAACATTCCTGCATTTAGGTTTGGATTCTGCATTAGCTTTGCCCTTGACAAATTCCATCTCTTAAGTCTACCCCAGCCTACCACACTGGCATGGTGACTGTCTCTTGCTGTCATGGTCTACATGGTTTGTTATGAGTCTCACAGATTAAGAGGAACCCTTGATATTTTTGAGCTAACACATTTATAATACAGGCAAAACATAAGTTTACAATGAAAGTCCTTCTCTGGGTATCATTACTGCCTGTTTAAGCTAAAAACACTTGGATTTTGTCTGATGAAGTGAATATACATGCTATGACACTTTATGCTACAATAGCACTCTGTCTGCAGGACTGTTCCAAAGGAACAGTGAAGGACTACAGACAAGGTTAGTTCCCTAACCGGTAATTTTCAGAGTGAACCCAATGAAGTTCCATATCATTCACACAGAGGTAAAGCCTGGAGTAACCTCATGGTAGAGCAGGTACATGAGGGTTTGTTGCGTTGATGGTACTTCTAAGCACAGTCCATCTACTCATGCAAATAATGCGTTAAAGCATTTAAATGATCCCTATCTAGTCTAGTGGCAAAATTTGTCACTGGCAAAGACGTGATGTCTTTTCCCTTAGCTTTTCTCTGTAATGGGACACAGGCAAATTAAAAGGGTTCTTTAACATGCATCTCCTCCAGGTCCAGTGTGGCTGAGACCACCATAAATTAAATTTTGTAAATGATCACTGCTGTGCTTTTCACCACATATGTCACTATATATTCACAATTTCCTCATCCCAAGGAGTGAAAATAGGCTTGTCAGCTTCATTTATATTCTCCTGCAAGAGATGAAAATTGCAAATATTGCAAGGAAAAGTTTTAAAATTTAAAATGCCAAATAGTTTTTCATTAACATGAAAAGTTGTCTATATTATATCTCTACTCCCAAATATCACCCACCACTGAATAATCATCTCAAGGCAGATCATACTAGTAAAAATATACAAAGCCAGAAAATATACCAGCATTTAAAGGAATAAGAGCACCTAAATAAGCATGAAGTAACATTTTTACCAAATGTAATTAGAACCTTTTTCTGTGTCATAAAAATATCACCAAGATCTAGGGCCTGATTCTGACTGGGCTCCCACCCACTAATCAGTCATCTGCAGATGCAGCTGTGGGTGCAATTTCAGTTCTCAGATTTTTCTGCTGTAGCTTTTTCCCCCTTGTTATCTCAGTAGACATCTTCACTTTGGTGAGATGGATATTGAACTACCATCCTGCCTCACATTCCAGGAATAAGCACACAGCAAGCAGCTCAGCATCAGCTCACACATGAACAGCCTTAGCTCCCATAAAATATTCATTCATTTAAAAAATATTTGCACCCTGCTGTCAAACTTAGACAAATTCATACTGAGCCTCAGAAAATAGCTGTTTTAATGGTAAATGATGTTCCAGAAACCTCTTTCAGGCTAAACAGTCTCGTCAAAATTATTTTAATAAGAAAGATTAACAATTTCAACATTAGCTGCTAATCCCCTTTCATTTGAAACTGTGCTGATAAAATTCTTTGCTTGTCATTCAAATAGTAAGTAATAATTATAGATTTGGGGCCTCCATCTCTTGCTTCATTAATAGTAAATTGCATGGAAGTCTGAAGCATAAAGTCAGCTTTGATACATCTCAAAATGCAATTTCCATAGCTTTCCTTAGCTATGTACAATTAATTACAGAGTTAATAAGGGGAATATGTTAATGAAAGGGAAATTATTCACTCAGACCACCTGGTCTTATCAAATTTCTTTAATATGTTTCCTTCTTTCTGTGAATTTGCATGACAGCAAGAACACAAATCACGGTGTGTGTTGCCAGTCCTTTAGTATTTTTATTTGCAACCAGCTTAAGTCCACTTAAATATGAAAAGAATGAAAGAAGTAGCCCGTACTAAGTACCTGCCTGCACTGTTTTCTCAAGTTCAGTACCCTTTTAATTGTAAAACAAAAATGCTTAAACAACTTTATAATTACCAGTCTCTCTTCAATGCTCAAGAATAAATACAATGCATCCAAAAAGGAGACTCTGTATTTTCTTATTTTATTTGAAAAAGTATGTTGCATGTGTACATATTTAATAAAATATATACAGAAATGTGCTTCAATTCAGTGCACTCTGACAGCCACTAGAGCTTCGTTGCTATGTGCAGCAGGGCTCTTGGGTCTTCCCGGGAGTATTTTGGTTGGTACAAACAGCTCTGTCAGATGGAAGCCATCCTTCTACGGCTTCACATAAGTCATCTTAAAAATAACCCATAGAGAAATATTGTTTAAAGATGGGTCAAATCCAGAAAACAACCATCTTCAACAAGAAATTAATGGATTTATTACTAACCAGACTGAGGAACTGAGGACAGACACATTTTAGGACCTGGACACCAGTACTCATAGTCACTCCAGAAAGAAAAGGGCAAAGAATGAATCCCAGAGCAATAGCAGCTCATGTTGGAGGAGGTGATGCTTGTGAGCAGTTTTTCACCCCTCCCTTCTATTCTTAGTTCAATGCAAAGGTCCAACAAGCAGGCAGCAACAACAGGCAACTCATAATTCTCCCTTGCTATGAAGAGGGTTTTCTTGGCCAGCTTGGCAACCCAAAGCAGCATTAGCGCATGAATTTAGGAGAAGAGGATAAAGGAGACATGACAGCATTGAGGGAGAGCTGCCAACTAGAAAAAAACAAGATATTACTCTAGTCTGAAACAAAAGGACTGTTAGAGAAAGGAGGCAGATTCATAGTAAAATTATGTCTTCTATAAAGATGTAGCAGGGTAGGGATGTAATATTTGAGAGTAGAAGACTTTATCTGGTTTTGACCAAAGAGTAACACAGTCCAGTCCTCCTTTATGGAACAGCAAACACTATGTCATCCACAAGCAAACTTCACAGATTATTTTAATGTTTGTCTTCTTATTTAAAATGTTTCCACAGCTGCATTGTGGGTGCATATGCAAAATTTGATCATCACAGGAGCATTTTGTCTGTGTCCTACACATCAAATTTTCCAAATACCACCCAAATTCTGTCACCTTACTCAGAAAACATTGCCAAATTATGACCTAATCCCAGAAGGAGCTGCAGAAAGCCAAGTATGAGTTTTTTTTATCTTGCCCAGAAGATAAGCATAACCAGACTTTGTTGAGTCAGTGGAGGGATTAAACTATCTTCATTACAACTAGCATCTTAACCAGACCACTTCCAATAACTTCTTCTGGCATAGCCCACGGAAAGAGAAGGAGCTCTGCAAAATACTGCTGGAGTTCTCCAGGATATCTTAAACTGCAATTGGTACAACACTGCAAAAATACAGTGCCAGTATGATGCCACTTCTTGTGAAGCACCATGAAACAAGACCCAGTTTCACCCTGAACTCTTACATATTTTGAGAAGCTCTGAAATTGTAGTCCCATTTACCAGACGTCATTTGATCTGAGCAGTGCACCATGTCTTGCAACCTGTGTGAGACATTTCTTTACCTCACAGTGAGTCAAAAATCACCACATCTGAACTCTGCCACCAGCTGAGAAACAGTCTGTGACATATATTATCATCTTGGGTCACCTGCCTGAGAAGTCTTCGTGAACCATCCTCTTTCTAGTATCCGTCTCCTTCTAAATAGGCATTTCTATCTGTTAGACCCAAAATGCGATTAACTGCGACATCTGCTACAATGAGGTCTCAAGGATTTAATGTGTGATGTGAGCAGGCACAATAGGACAGACACAGCAAAGAGCATTTCATTACTGAGGATGTATTTGGAGACCAAAGACACGATCTCCCGAATGAGTATTCATCTCTGGTTTCTGCCACTCCATGAGACTCCATGAGGCTCTCAGAAGCAGCTGAAGATCCAGTAACATCCCTTGTCTTCAATCTGAAGTCTCAAAACCCAGATCTTTTCCATTAAATGACCTCTGAGCATCGCTTGCTCCTTGCTTTGACTGATAGTTGTCTTGCCTTGACATTACTTGGATGGTCTCTAGAAATGGAACAAAGCTGGAAGAAACAGCAAAACAGCCCACATAGCCAGCAAGTTTTGTGTCAGCCATGGCAATGATCCTTTCTTTTTACTTGGTGCACACAGTTACATAACCTAGTTTTGTGTCACACTCTTCTTCCAATGTAACGCTTTTAAAATTAGTACTCTAGAATATTATTAGAAATGTTTTCTTCATCTTTCCACTAAAAGCCTTAGGGAATAAGTTGGATAAAAGTGTTCAATCAAAGCAGCTTAAACAAAGCTGGAATAAACACTTTACAATCAAATGACAGACCAAGATGTAGTCACAGAAATTTGGCGAGTTGTTTTTAATCATGAGTACATTTGGGGAAAACACTCAACAGGCAAGAATTTAGGGGAGAAAAGATTTTGAAATCAATTTCATATCATGCTCAAGAGGAATGTTTTTCTCAATTTAAAACTGACTCTACAACTGTCATTATTTCCTAAGGTCCATTCAACAAAATTAATATACAAAAAGGGAAGCAACTTATTATGAAACAGATAAAAATGGAAGAATCAAAGGGTAACCTGCTCATGAATAATTTTTTCTGAGTTTTACTGATGAAATCTATGTAGTACATACATCCATTTATTAGATTTATGGCTCTATTAGTAGAGCTGTTTTCATATTTTTTTCAGTTGTCTTTGCAGCTTTTCTTTGTTCCTGTATCTCAAGTCTTGGCTTCAAACAAACGCAGGCAAATGTTGCAAAATAAATTAAACATTCACCTAAAATGAAAGGATAAACCTATTTCATCCATAGAAGATCTTTCAAGAGGCACCAGCTCCACTTGTCCCTAAAACCATGACAACTCAGGGAGAGCTGTGTAAAGATTTTCCCATCCACAGTATTTATGTCTTTTTTGGATATTGGCTATCTTGTCACTGAGTAATGTGATACACAACAGCCTTTTCCCTTGTGACTCCTCTTGTCCAACTGTTCACAATGAAACGGCCTTTAGGGCCAAAGCCTTCTTGGGACTTAATTTGGTAAGACTTCTACAACTATTTATACTGGCACAGCTGAAAGGTATATTGGGATTTAGATCCACTTAGCACATGGGTAAGGAGTTTATGCCTTTAGCTAAATGTTGCCACTGACTTGTCTTCCTTCCAGTATGAGGGAGGATTTTTTTCCTTCATTTTCTCAGTTGTAAGATTTCTTTAAACTGGGTGTTTATAGTCTTGAAATGTATAAACAGAAATTAATGCTGGTAGAAGGAAATGGTGGAAAAAGGAAAAAATATTAAAACCTACTAAATAATCCAGCAAAAGATTGTGACAGAGACCTCATTGTCCATACCTGCACTCCTCACTTTAGGCCCTGCTAGCATTAATCTCCTCTGCAGCACATGTCCCCAGGCAGTGCAATGCACTGATGCCCTGCATCATGCTCAAGGAATGTTTAGTGTGTATATGGATTAATGTCAAGGTGGAAAGTACACCTGCATCTAGCACAGTGCTATTGGTCCTCACAGGCTGAGGCTTCTCCCTTTATTTAGAGAATTGTGCTTAGATGTCTTTTGCTCCAAATTTTATTGCAGCTTTAAGAATAAAACCAAGGCATTCCAGCAAGATGAGGTGCAGGATTTAACAAATACTTTTTCTTGTTGGAATGTGTCTTCAGTTACTCAGTTCTACACTCTCATATATTCAATTAAAAGAAAATCTATAGCTGCTACCCCATGGAATTCATTTAAAACAGAGCTCATTTTAAAAACTGAGAGTGAGGGGAAATTGCTTGCAAACCATCAGAAAGTTACCTGTCAGAGACTACAGGATACCAACGCTATCAAAAGAGGTTCACCCTTGGAAACTATTCCTTCCTTGTTACCCTTCCCAGTGCTACAGAAATCTTGCCATTGATTCAGCATCCACGCTAAAATGGATGCAAAATTCAGTACCTGGGGTTTGTCTGGTTTTTCAGCAGCAAAACACCCCATGTCCCCAGCTAAAGTTGTGTCACCTTTTGGGACACAACCTGTCCCACAACTTTGACTCCAAGTTCTCTTATGGGGCCATTCTTCACTTCTCTATGGGGAACACCCTTCTGGTTTGGAGGCATATTGCCAAACACAAGGGGATCAAGAAGCCTTGCACCACCTAGATGCAAGGTGCTAGATATTCTAGGCTGTAGTCCATTTGTTCCCACTGCCTCATTCAGCTCAGGTATGAAACTTTCCTTTCCTTATGAAAAGTATGGCACCATAAGCCATCACAGATTATTATTTCCAATACATACAGCAGTTTAATGCCCTCAGGGAGAACAGTCCTCAGACTTCAGCTGAAAAACAACTACTGGGAAAGACCTTCTGTGAACTTACACTTTCCAAAATTCTAATTTATGTATAATGCTCCAAATTTTGCACATCTGTCTTTACAAGGAAAAAAACCACAAAACACAGAAAATCACTTCTGCGTCTGCAAATTCCCTCTCACATACACTATTCAGATAACAACCTCATAATGTTACCATCAAAAGCATATGCTTCCTTCTTGCAGTACTGTTCTTCATTTAAGACCTCATAAAAGATTATAATAATTTTAACCAAACAAGCATGGTAATACATGAAGCAGATGTAGATCCCCTCCACCTAACTTAGGTGCTGAACTTCTGCAACAGCACAAAGAAAAGAGACTCCTTCACCTAAGCTGCAGACATCAACTGGATGGTGCAGGCACAATGGAGGCGTCTCAAAAGAAATCCACTCTCTGCCTAATTCTCTGGAGACCTTCAGAGCCACCCACTCATCTCACCAACTGGAAGGAGAATTTATGAACTCAAGTCAAAATAACAACACTTCATTAAATGCCTAAAATATAGGAATAAGTTAGGAGCCCAAGTTAGGGAGACTAAATCTCTCCTAGACAGTTCTAAACCCCTCTGATTTTCTTGCTGGGTTGCAAATAAAAGTGTTGCCCTTCAACAGAACTTCTCTTGTCACCTGGAATATAGATGTACACATGAGAATAAAGTGGGTGGAAATCTAATTCAAAGTTCCTATTCTTTCCCTTCTTCTGACCTTCTGAAAATCATTTCCTTTCAAAACCAATGGTGACTGAAATGAGGGCATGAATTCTGTTTTGTTGCTCATTCTGAAACCAGCCAGTCAGCCCCACAAACATGATAGCATAAAACATGCTCCTCTAATTACACTTTCTAAAGTGCTGGGATTTTTTAGAAAGACAGAATCAAAATGTGCCATATGCGCCACCCTCCTGTTATAAATGTGATGAAAAAGACAGTGAAAGGGGGGGAAAAAAAAAGCTCTGAATGTTGTTATCGCTGTCCTTCTGGGCCTCCTGAGCCCTCCCTGCTTCCTCCTGCCAACAGCTCAGACTACCTCATGGTGCTGTCAGCAGTGCAAAGACGTCGCCTTTGCTGCACAGGGAAGCAGCAGAAACACAGGATTTTTCTCTTTGAAGGCTGATTTCAGTCTGAGTGAGGAGACTGCCCCACAGCCGCAGTGCTGGAAAGATTCCTGCTTTCTCCAAACCTCGAGAAGTTATTAACGATGGGCTAACCACAAATGGCAAGTCCTCCAAGAAAACAGTACCTGTGGCCAACCACAAGTTCCTATGATCCCAAAGCTGAGGTGACTTGGATACCACTTCAGGTATGACTGATAGCATTTTCCAGCAAATTAAACAGCTTCACAGAAATATTTCTGACCAACACTACCTCTGAGCAAGATTACATGGAGTCATTCAGCAGTCAGACACCCTTCTTCTAGGCTATTTTCATTAAAGTTTAATTCTGTTTATAAATCAAAATAAAATTTTTCCTGCTGCCACGTTATACAGTATTCCATGGTTTTATTTTCTCTAGGGAGGTCCTGGCACCTATGGACAATAAAGACTGCGAAGTGTTAGCTCAGCTAACTGCTTCTTCACTGCACTCTGTGGAGCTGAAAAACACATTTACAGACCTGTAAGTGCATTTACCCTGAAAAGCAGAGGGTATTTGCCATTCTTACTGGGCCCCTTGCTAATATTTCTCATTGCTTTTCTAGGCACTGAGATATTTTTCACAGAAAATATCTACAAAATTTAAAAGATAAAAGGATTGTGGCAGCAGGAAATGAGAAGAACTGAAAAAAAATCTTGTATTGAATGGTATAAGAGTTGCAAAGTGGCCCCTCACTCTCCTCCACTTGTATCTGCTAGGCAAGGTGAGGAAGAGCTCACCTCTGCTGAACTGCTTCTACTGTGAGGTCCAACAAGCCACAGCATCTCCAGAGGGAGAGAAATTCAGGTAAATAAGGTATTTTAGATATGTGCATTTATTTTTGAGCAAAACATAAATTGGGTCAGCTCTTCGGTTTCAGCGTGACCGACAGTGACACAAAAACATGAGCATTTCTGATCAAGTCCAATCATCTGCTTCTGTGCTGTAGCTGAGATGCTGATCTTCCATGTAACCCTAACCCAGCTTTGCCTTCAGCAAATCTTGTATTTACAGCTTAACTACTTTCTTAAATAAACATCCCACTGTCTCCTATTAGACTTGCCCTGATAGCAAAGCTAAATGCATCCTTTTGATGCTAACCCATATTTTCTTCCTAACTGTATCATCTGCGCCCATTAAGAACAATTTTTCCCCATCCTGAATGTCTAAGCACATAGGCAGAGTCCCCCAAATCACTGATTTTGGTTTCTTCAGGTTAGGCTAAAAAAAATAAATGTTTTTATTCTCTCTGTGTGGTTTTGTATCCTCAATACACTACAGCATTTCTTTACTTTTCTTTGAACCCTCACCTTCTAAGATATAACATATGCTGTTGGATAGCTAACACACATATGAGTTCACCCAGGGTTAAGCAGGACTGACTGAATTATGGACACTGAACACTCTAACAGTGATCTTGACCAATCTGACTATTTTTAAAAGTTTGAACATATGAAGATATTTCTTTCTTGCAATTTTGCATAAATTCCAAGAGCCAGAGTAATCGGTTCCCATATGCAACTTTCTCTCCTTTAAGTATGATTTTGTGATGATTTTTTCTGTCTCCCAATAATATCACTGAAACCAGTTTTGTTCAATTTAAAGTAGTTGAAACTGTTTGCAAATGTTAAATGTGTATTTCCAACTACATAGGAAATTTTGCTCTTATTTCCATGCAAATAGATTGCCTCAGAACCTTTTGAACCTTGCCTCAGAATTTTTTTTTTGGGCCCCCCAAGCATTTTAGTTAACTGTGAAAGGAAATCAAGTGAATTTTAATTCGCTTGGGCAAAAGTGGGACAGTTAAAACTATAACAAATGATTTTTTGTCATGAGAGTAACCTTACAAAATGCACTTGTCTATCAGATATTAACATAGTAGCTCATTAACTCCTTTTGGAGGGGGACAGACAGAGAAGTATTTCCTCAGGATGACACTCTCTAAAGATGCATCTGGTTTACAATCCTGCCCTGCTTTTGCTCAGTTTCATAGCTGACCTGGTAAAGGCTGAAGGAGGTCACTAATTTGGCTGAGGTCACGTTAGCTCTTTGGGTTTTACCTGCCTTCATTCCTTTCTCCATTACCTGAGGTTGGCTTGTAAGAACTTGAAAAATACCTGAGAAGATATTACTATAAAACATAAGTCCAGAAAAAGAAACTAGTTGAAAAATTATGACCCAAAAGGATGACATGATGGACAGAAGTTCCCAAAGCATGGAACAAGTGCTTACTTCAGGTAAGCTGTGCTAGCCCAAGTCAAATACAGAAAGCAAAATAATACCTGACTTCAGGTCAGGTTCTTCACCATCACCTAAATTCTAGTCTGCTAATTTCAATGCACTCTAGAAAGACAGTAAATACTTCAAGAAGGATGAAAATAAGGCACAATAAATGGAGGATGACTCTACAGCTCTACCAACAGGACAGAAACAAGCTCCACAAGACTCAACCACTGGACTCTGACTCTCACACGCAAAAAAACTCTTCATATGTCTTCTACACTGATAGTGGTCTCAAGTTGTGTTTGGAAATAACCCTTGTTTTCCGACAGAGACCCCATCAATAGAATATATTTGGATCATTTCAAACAAAGGAGAAATCTAGCTAGGAATAAATTCAGTCAAGGACGAAATAATACCCAGGCACAGCTAAAATTCAGATCCCTTTTCTTTTCTAAGGGTAACAGAAACCAATTGCTCCGTATCGCTAATATTCTGTTCCCTTCTCAGCTCAGATACCTCCAAACACTGAAGACACATGAGAAAAAGCAGTAAGTTGATCAGAAATTTGTGTTTTCTTCAGTTGTCCAAGCTGAGGTAAACAACAATTAATAAGACAAAAGGACACTACAGAGCTTATCTTTTTTAAAGCAAACATGCAAACAATTCTTATGTCCAAGATATAAGAATACTCCCCAGAGAGGAAAAGAAAAGATATACTGAAAGAGAAATGGACATAAAAATGACTTTAGTTTTAATTGTAGAAAGCTGAGATTATCAGTGAAGCTCAGGAATACTTTCTCCCAGTGAAAAGACATCTTCCCTTTCTTTAAAAGCTCTTTCCAAAAGCTGAGCAGGTACCTAAAATTCTGATAAAATTGCTCGTGCCGTGGAGACAAGATTGCCTTACCAGGATCATGTGACCGGTGGAGATGTCCATGTTGGACTGGACCGGCTCCTCACACCAGGACGATGTGCTGCTCCGGGCGGAGGGGCTGGGAATGGGCCCATCGCTGAACTGAGAGGAAACACTATTTATTCGGGAAGAGTGGAGGGGCTCCGGGCGATCAGAGGTTTTCACTGCCATGCGCTGGCGGCATAGCTCCTGGAGAGGGAGAGAGAGAGAGGAGGAAACAACCTACGATTAAGAGTAATTACAGGATAGAGTCTACTAAAGACATATGATTTACAATATGTTTCCAGGGCTGGAAGTGTTTTCGCCCTCACTGCAGTAATTTTTGGGAGGCTGTCTGTTCTCACAGGCACAGCTACAAAGAGATGCTCAATGAAATTACTATATGATGACTACCCTAACCTTTCAAAAGTGCAATTATGACTGCACACACATCTCCTTATAGATAACCAAAACTCATATTTTGGAGCTTGACTTCTTTAGCAGATAGCTTTCTTTCTCCCCCTAATATCACCCTGTGTTCGGCAAAGCCACTTTTGAAACGTGCAACCTCCTGAAGTTAATGGGGTTGCACGGGAGTAATTGAGAGCGCTGCTTGGCCCTGGATATGCAAACTCAGCAAGCTCACGGCAACTGAATTGATGTGCTCTCCAGTGTAAATCCTAGTTGATAGATGCCTCATTTCTCTTCATTAAAATAGCAAACTTGCAACACTTCCTCCCTGATGTGGGGCAGAGAGGATGAAGAATGACATTAACGAAGAATAAAAGCAGAAATCTGTCATTGTATTGTTTAAGCAGCTTTGGCGAAGAAAGAAAATTCAAGCTATCACACACACTAATGCAAGTCATGTTAAAACACTGAAATAGATAGCACTGGGAATACGTATTTTCAGTTGCTCTCATGCATAGAATTTGTGCAAAAATACAGAATTCTGGTTAGGTAACAGAAAATCCTGCTGGCAAATCCAACTCCTTATAGTATGAAATTCCTATTCTAACATCATAAACAGATACATTGTCATGTTATAATGTTTTTAGTGGTGAAATCACAGACATTAGAGCAAATTATCATTTTTTAACATATGACTATTGTTCATGAGAGATACCTGGCTGCCTGTGGTGCACAGCGAGACTGGATAGTCTATAGTATGCGGACATATTGCACACACAGTGTGGTTACACATTTGTCTCAGATTACTCATTCTGCACAGACGAGTACTGGGAGCACAGACTCTTGCCTCAGGCTAACAAAATAATACAGTCTGAAGAATTCATACTGTTGAAATGCCAGGGCTTTTGTTTTCTTATTCATTGACAATATAGTTGCAGCCCAAGTGCCATCAGTATGGTGATCTGAAAACCATTATTTATCAAGTGCAATAAAATCTTCTTTTCAGACAGGAGTTAGAAATATAACTTAAGACGGTTTGAGGGTTTTTTTAACCTTGCAAACTTCACGACACTGAAGAAGAAACCTAATCCACGCAGCAGAGAGCAATCAAACAAACTCACGAAACCATCACATTGAGTCTCTTCTTGTCATCACATGACAATGATTAAAGACACCTCCAAACATTTTTTTCTATCAGTTTCTGTTTGACTTGCCATTAGAGATGCTTATGTGGAATTTTACTATTTGATGGTGTGCAATATATTATATATATATACATGTATACATGTATGTGTATATATATGCATGTAAAAATTAAAATATACTGAGACAAAATTTATGTCACATAAACAGGATATATTTCACTGTCTATTACAAAAAATACAGGCAACAGAAGCTTGGGAAGGACAGATTATTACTTGCATGTGGTGTCAGTTGTTGGAATAACTGTCCTGATAGTTCCAAGTGAAGCTGTTACCTGATTCCATCACTGCACTTTGTATATTTATTAATTTTGCCTACACCATGTAAGAATTTTTCTAATTTTTACAAAAAGTAGGGGTTTTCCACACTTGAACAGTATGTATTCTGTCCCTCGGTAGCTTTGCTACTTCCTACTAACCTTAACACAAAAAATATTAGGGAAAAACAATTAAACTTCAAAAAATGCATTGAACTGAGTCATATATATTGGTGTTAGGCCAGTTAAATTATCAGAACTAAACCCCAGACTTTTTAATGAGGGAAAAAATATTACTGATTTTCTTGGTTTTAAATACAGGAAAAAAGAAAACCTCACTTTCTCCTTTTCTCTGAAGGGTCACACATGTCAGAAGAAAAGATAGCAATAGTCCACACTGGCTATTACTAACCTCAGAATGACCTTGCAGTAGTGTCATTTCAAATCCCTGCTTTTAGCAGATTTTGGGAAAAGTATAACAGAGCAGAAACTTTTTAGACAGAAAAGTAAATCTACAGAAAACCAAAAAGCTGTTCAGATGTTTAGATATCAGCCATTCTCAGAGGGAATGGTTTACTGGACTAAGCAAAAGTATAATAAGTAAAGGTATAGAAATATGAGGTCTAGCACATAACTACTAAAAGGATGTGTCTTCTGGCTAGCATGTCATGTGGTGCTGATACAAATTTATTATATTCTAATAGACATCCTGCCACTTGACTCACCCCAACTCTGGGCTAACAATAGCATTCGTACTCAAACAGGATCTTTGTTTTTAAGTTGATCCGTTCCTGCTGTTCATATCCTGCCTCAAGTCATAATCCTCTGCTTTTACAAGTGGTTACTGTGGAAAGGATTATAGACGTCTGCTAACAAAAACGAATCAAGATCAAGTGAACTCTAAGAAATTAATACACCATTTTTACACAAATTATAATAACAAAAGAAGCAATACTATGACCAACTGGTTCTAGAGTAGATTAACCCCAACTAAAAAGGATTTTTGGATATGTTACTGGGAAATGTTCTTTTTAAATTGAGTTTATCATCTTCATGGTCCTCATGGAAGAAGGCAAAGTTGAGAAACATAGCCAATATAAATAAGTTAAAAAAAAAAAAAAAAACCGCATAAAAAGAAAGTAACCTGTTCTCGAATATGAACATATTTCTTTCTCACATATATAGAACCAAAACAATTTTTCCCAGAACTGCTGCAACTGTCAAATACCTCAAACAAAGCAACCACGTCACTGCACTCTGCCATAAAAAAATCTTCAATGTAAACAGGAAGGTCAAATCATAGCTGAAGCAAAAACACCACTGAATTTCTTGATTGGTGTTTCAAATCTCCATGACAATGGGTTTTCCCCTGCCTGTAAACAGAAGTGTTTTGTTTGAATTTATTTCCAGATTGGTCTAACAGACTTTGACTGCTCTTCCTTCCCCTGCTCCCAGCCAGCCCAGCCCTGGCTGAGGAACCTGCCCCATCCCCACATACACACCAGCAGTGTCAGGACAACTACAGCTTCTGCTTCTCCAAAGCCACCTCTCTGTTAGTCCAACCATTCCAGCTGACAGGTGGGTTTCTAGCGTGGCACTGTAGGGGGAACATGGTTAAGACCACCACGTATAAAAGCTTTGATGCATGGGGTGTTTTGGGGAGCCATACGGGTTCCTCCAGGACACATGGACTAGGGATGCCCAGCTCAAAGCAGGGAAATGTCTAAATGTGGAATTTGGGTTCGTTCCATCATTGAGATGGTCCTCGGTGTTCCCTTCCTTAGGAAAGGCACTGGGAATCGTGGGGTCTCAGCATGTAAGATGCTTCACACTGAGCGCTCTCAGGGCCACGTCATCCCCAGGCACTTACTGAGGTGTCTGCTACCCGTACACTTCTCTGTCCTGCTCTCCAAAATCTTTACTCCCATATGCATTTTGCAAATCAGCCATTTACCAAACTACAACTAGAACTCAAACTTGACTAAAATGTCAAAGCTTCAAACTGTGAGAATGACACGAGCTGTATTTCTGTATCATCTCAGCACTTACACCATTAAAAATATTTTCTAAGAATGAATTCAATTTACTGCTGCAGTTCTATATTTAGCAACGTGGATGAGGCTATTTCTGCCGTACTGCGACTCAGTAATGTCTAGCTGTTGTTTGTGTACAGCTCGAGTGCCATTCTTCATTTAAAAACATCATTTACACCTAAAAAAGCAAGCATAATGCATACAGTGAAAGATGAAGAAATGATCCTCCTGACCCTTCAGGCTATGATCTAATGGATGGGTTGGACATAAACATTTATTTAAAAGGTAATTTGAAGTTTATGACATTATTTCCCTTCACATGGGAATTGCTATCATACTGAGGCACTTACTCTGTTTTTTATTTCCCAACATTTATTATCAAACTTATGTGGTGGTCACATGCAGTATATAATGGAAAAGTAATATCGCTGGGTGACAAAAACTGCCATAACCAAGACAAATATTCTGTAAATAATGTCGAGTTAAATGAGTTCAAAGTAGAGCACAATGATCATCTGTAGTGAGCTTTTTATTTGAGACATAATTGATAACCCGAAACAAACCATAAACAGCGTTCTTCGAAAACCTCTGGATCTGTTCCAATGAGGTTCTAAACTCTTCCCAATACTTTGCTGTCCACACAGAAGGAGAAGCACAAAGCACCATTATTTCCTCAGGTACAACAAACACATTTTCAAAACCATACAACCCACTTGTGAATCAACCACACTGCAGCATAAATGTAGTTTATCCACAGTTAAAGAAGGGCATTAAGAGAGTTGCTGTGCCTCCCGGACAAGAACACACACGGATCGAGAGCCAGTCTTAGCACTATTTTTTGTTAGACGGGTCTCTGAACTTGAAGAGGTAATAAACTCTCTTCTCAACCAAGGAGGCACTAAGTCTGTTCAGAAATTAAGCCCACAGACACTTGTCCATGTCTGGTTTAGAAATGAGACCTGATTACCAGCAGATGTGTTAGGCCACCTCTCCTGGAAGTCCCCAGCCAGTGACAGAAACTTCACTTGCAGCCACTTGGCTTTGTGATGCCTGGCAGCCACCGGTGTCACAAAAGGGCAAGACAGCAAATGGCAACGTAGAGAAATTTTTATCTTTCATCAAGTTCAGCTAACACAGAGGGTGTCTGGAAAATCCATTAAGGCCACACAGTTTACTAAAATGTTTGTGTTTAGAGAGAAATCTATGTCTATGACCTGGTAAAGACTAAGAATATAGGCAACCATATGACTAAAACCAGAGGGCGCTAAGGCTTGAATGATTAATATTGAATCTTTTCCACTGCTTTATTTGCAAAAATGTAATTTGAAAACCTCAAATGACACAGTACAGGCAGGAGACCTGACTGGACCATCCCAGTTAAGAGATGGCCAGCATTCACCCTGACTTTCTGGTTATTGAAGATGAGCCACTCCACCTCAAAGCTGCCTCCAGAGAGGATGCTGCTCTTTATTAAAATATACCTACTTAATGCAAATGCTCTCTGCAACATCTTCAGGTAGTCCAAGTTCAGTCAGCAACCACAGCACATGAATCATTCTCATCTAGCTGGTACCAGGCACCTGATAAATGAAGTTGCTCAGCCCAAAACAAATGAAAATAGCTTCATATCTAAAACACTGCTCTTCTTCCCCAGTCACTGTCATGTCAGATCTGCCTGGAATCTGATTACCAAATTTAAAGAAGCCCAAAAAATTAAGTACATGAAAGAGGACTAACATTTCCACACTTTAAAAAAATCCTTTGTTTGACAATTTAAAATGGAAATCACCTGAGTTAGTCCAGAAACAATTGTAGCACAATCATTTTCAGAATGAACAAAATATAAGAGAGAATAAACTCTTCCATGGATAATTAGTAAGAAAATGCAGAGACACTAGACAAAGAAATTACTGTTTATTAAAAGTGATAGCTGAGTGTACACCAAGCCCTTTCAACCTGACCTGCCTAATAATATATCAATCAGAAACAAATCCACTTAAGCAGGCATGATCACAAGAACACTATGCTCATTTTACCTGCAAACCAAATTAATTTTGTAGAAATTTTAAATTTAAAGTGCTGACAATTCATTCTCTATGATTCAAGGCTATACCTTTTGACAAAACATACAATAAAAAATAAAAATATGTATACCTATATGCTAGGTATGTAAGAAAAAGACCTTTAAAATGCTTGCCTCTTTTCCCGACCTTCTTCTTTAATACATTTAATTAAACAGTAATCTCACTTTCCTTTTCAGGAGGCATTATTCACAGGATGAGCTCAGGTCTGCTCATACAGCCTGGATTTCACTGTTCTGCAACGGATGCAGTCATAACAGAGTGAGAGTTAAAAAATGAAAAATTAAGGTAAACTCTTTTTTTTTTTTTAACAAATGAATCTAGGACTATAAACATCATTATTCTCTAACTAAATTTGCTTAGTGTTACTACAGGGTGAAGCTAAAGTCATTTGGCTGCCTTTGTTTTGCTTTTGTATACTTAATATGCTTGCAGGTGTTATAAATTTAACTTTAACTTATTTACTGTATTTGTAGCTTTGGGGATAATTACAGCTTTATTACCATTTATTTTTGAGTTATTGAAATGTACTTTCAGGCTTTAGTTTCATTTTAGCATACTTTTTCTCCAGGAGTAAAAGAGATGTTTACATACATGGAATATTTGTACGTATATATTCTATCCCGGTCAGAAAAAAACAACTACTGAGATCAGTGTGCCTCCAGAGAAGGAATAAAGGGAGATACTGGAAAAAGGTTTGAGAGTAATATTTTGAGAGACAAGGCATCAAAGGTATCATTACACATCCATACTCTGTACGATTCATATTTATCTGGACTTGTGTGTGAGAAATCTTGGGAGGGGAAAAAAGAAAGAGAAAGAAAAAGAAGAAAGTAAAATATATATATTTGATTGTCAATACAACCTCCATCTGTCCAGTTGAATTCATTACCTGCCTTCTTGTACATCACACACTCTGTATATCTGAATAGAACTCTGAAGCTCAGGGTGTGGGCGGGTTTGCTTTGTTTGGTTTCTAAATGATCTGAAAAGCAGGGCTGCTGTTTCTCTTTGAGAACACTGCAGGACAGAGACTCATTCTCCTAACAAAACCCCAATTCTGATTATGGCCTGGGAAATTAAAAATTTCAATTATTTTAGCATTGTGTGTGTTTCCTGGTGATGACTCATGTAATTACGATTCCCCTTTCTTCATGTACACAAAGAGAGCAGAGGCCATGCAGAAGGGGAAAGGCAAAGAAAGCATGGCTAACTTTATATGAGAAATTACTTTTCTTTTATTTGTGTTTATTTGTTTTATTTATCGTTATATTTAAGCATTTGCACAGTCTTATCCTACCAAATTAAACAAACAAAAAAGCCACGCCTGTCTTGTACACATTCCTAGACTTCCAGTAGACGTGTAAATTTCTGGCTTGCACAGAACCAAAGATGCTCTCTATACAATACAGCTTAATAACATACTTTTATTTCCATTCTTTCAGTAACCTCTCATCAATGAGGTAGGCATCTAAATGGTCCAGGAGCTCCTGAAGGAGGGAGACATCTTTTACACGGCTCGTGTCACCAAGAAAGACATGACAGCATAGCTCTAACGAGATTTGCCTGAAATAAAGGTAGTGTGCTCGCTATCCATGCACTGCAATCCATGAGAGGAAAGCACAGCTATCTTTGGGGATACTTCTGCTTTCCAGAGGGTCAGTGAAACTTGAAGACCATGTTTAGGTTGCTCAGCTGGTGAATATTTGCCTATACAAAAACACAAAAGACCACTCTAACTGGAGCTGTGTAACTGAGTACGAGAGTTTAGAGCCTTGATTTCTACAAGAGGAGTTTTGTGAAACAGATGCCTGACTTAATGTGACTGCAGCACACTGGGCTTGATAGACAGAAGATATACAAAGAAAGGTCATGTTTCTTTAAACTGATTTGGAAGAGTATTTTCCCTGCATGATGACATCATGGTGGCTTCTCTGGAGATTTAAAGAGACTACCTGGACCATTTCTAACAGGAAATATCTGCAAATTGTGGGTCTGAGATCTGCTGCTGCAAAAGCAGGCAATATTTTTTCTCAGGGTGTCCCTGACAGTACCTGAGCATTACTAGCCTTGCAGTTCAGACAACAGTAATTCTGAAAGCAGTGCTACATGAGAGTGACCCACTTGCCACACACACAAAAAAACTCCCAAAAAACCAAAAGCCATGCTGGTTCCTAAGCTATATTTCCCACATTTCACCTGTGGCTGCATGCAATGTTCTACAAGTATATGACAAGTATAAAGCTGGGACAGAAAAGATTGCTTAAGGAGTAACTAGACAGAGAAAAAATAACATGTAAACCAAACTTCACCTTTTCCATATTTTGTTCATCTTAACTAACTCAAATACATGCTCACAAGGGCACAGCTGCTTCTTAATCTGAATTTGCACAGAAAATTCACCACTAGCATGGCGAGAGCCACGCAGCACAGTATGAGTTACAAATAAACCACGGCAACAATTGAATTAACCTGAAGGGCCACGCAGAACCGTGTGCAAATCCATCATGCATTTTGACTTTGTCTCACCCACCCAAAGCCCAACCAGCTTCCAGCAGATGCCAGTGCTCCTAAAGATAACTGCCACAAATGCTTCCCTTTCACTCCCAGCGTTTATAGTTGCCTGGGGCCCAAAGCAGGCAAAAAATGCAGTCCCAAGACAGCTGTACTTTCTCAGGAAAACGATACACTAAGGCTGTGCAGTAGTCCACTGTTTTACTGCCCTGCAGCACTGAAAATGGGAGATCATTTCTGCTAGGAATAAGAATTTCCAGCAGTCAGCAGGACTCAGCATGCACTTCCAGCCTGGAAGGAAAAAAAATAGCCAGTAGTTGATGCCTAAAAATGTTATTCTACCCCACATTGCAAAGATTAGTTGTTGTCCTTAAGTAGTGTAACTGCATTTGTGGTAAGAGAGTTACTAAAAGCAGCCAGAGAAATAAAAAAAGAAGTCCTAAAAACTTCTAAAAACCTCAAGTGCACTTCTTCCCCACCAGAGGTGATGCAGGAATGAGGAAGTATTTATCAAGGATAGCCATTGGTGACAAATTTTTTTCATAACATCTATCAAAACAGTTGAAAGTGCCAGTCATTGCCCTCTCCTGATTTGAAAATTTAAGTCATTGCCTTTCAAACATTCTCCACTGAAAATAAAAATGAAACCACTCTTCAGCTTTGCTAGGGAGAACAAATGCAGATTTAGTGAACAAGGAAACAGTGTTAAAAAGGGATCTGTAAAGCACAAAGTTGCTAGTAAGTCAGAGTAGCTTATTATGAGCCAAAGCTTTGATAATACAGAGAAACTCGACTAAACAATGGGAAAAAATAGCATGGATAAGTTCCCTCGCGTTTCTTAGTACAGACATTCTTTCTATCACACACCATAGAAGTCTTCACGGATTAAAAAATGTTGGTCAATATTTCTACACTTTTACTTTATTAGTGTCACAGGAGATACTGGAAAAACTAACAGGGATTTAGTACTCAGTACTGATGGTCAGAGATAAAGAGAGACCTCATAGTTTGGAGCAAACAGCAACAAGAAAACCACACAATTTCCCTTGGGCTCTCGCCCGCCTCTCTGTACAACCACACTCTCAGCTGGATCAGCAATGTGCCCTGGCACTGCCTGCCCCACCACCCCTGACCTGCCCCACAGCTCTGCTGCCAATAAACACCCTGCAGCAAGGAGTTAATGAGTGTGTTTGAATTCAAAGAAGAGAACTTCCCTGACCACTACCGAGGCTCCTGGCTCTCCTTTTGCCAACTCATCCAAGCAGAAAGACCACTACTACACCATGGAACTCTCCACCAGGCACCAGTTTGTCTGCAAGAAGCACCATTGGAACAGCACAGGAGAATACATTCAAGGTAAGCACATCCTAAAATGCTCATATCTAATATTTGGATTATTTTAAGATCTGGGGTATGAAGTTACAGACTTCTTCTAAAATATCATTAGCTATTTTATCACTTGGAATATTTTTTTCTTATGTGCTCCTTTGGTTTTAAAGATTCCTGCTAACAACTTGTGCATCAACAACATTCTGCAGAAAGTGTTACGTGTTGCAGTTGTATTCTGCTGACAGCTTTTCTTCTGTTACTTTTTTATTTTACATATTTAATATGACTGAAAATCTTTGCCCTGGTGCTTGGCAGAAACCAGAATAAGAGTTTCACTCTTCCTTCAGGTTCTCGCTTTATATATATATATATTTTTTTTCTTTTCTATACTGCCCCTTGCTACTATTTTAGAAGAAATAATCTGTCTTTTCAATCTCTCTTCATATGAGTTTTCCATGCCCTTAATCATTCTTGTCACCTTTCCCTCGCTCCCTTCATTTCTGCAATGTTCCTTCGGCGATGGAGTGACCAGCACTCACAGAAGCCTCAAGCATTGATTTATACTTAATTAACTTCTAAAGCCCTCAAAGAAGCAAACAGAAGTCTTAGTTAACAATGCCTGCAGAGCCATTGGGTTGACCCAGGCCTTCAGAAAGAGGCTGAAATTTGGAACAGCTTGCTAGGCAACCCTTCTGTATGTTTTAACTTCACACCCAAGAGCTTTCCAGTGAGGTTAATTAGGAATTGCAGCTCTTTATTTCATACTTGTGGGTGACAGTATATGGAATTTACATGCTCACATTCCCACTTTACTATACATATTGTTACCACAAAGTACAGAGGGAGATGTTGTATGACATAATTTCACTATATAACATAAAGTTACATGTGTACATTGGTTTTGCTCCCAAAACTACATTCAGCTCCATCACATTTCTCCTCCTATCTGGTGTAGGTAACCAGTCACTGGCACTGTTTGCTGTGATACATCGCAGCAAAACCTCTTCACTCCACTCAAGGTATCTTTCTTTCCCAGGAAGCCAGAATGAGCTCCGGTTGAGAAGCTGAAAAAAGGTAAAATCCAAGTTTCTTTTCACCGTGCTGTCAGAAAGGCATCAGCATACTGCATTTTACCTTTTCATCTTTCCCTAGTTCTTATCTTCATAGTTAGTGGGAAAGATCTGTATGTCTCCACCATGTGAATATTCCACCCAATACACTTCTGAAGATCAGGGGGATGTTCAGAACAGCAGTACTAGAAGATGGGTGGCTTTGGTATTCCGGGCTATGCAGTGGTATGCAGCCCACTTCAAACCATATATGTCTGCTGTTGTCAGACAGCACAGCCAAGGAAAAGCCTTCTGACCTGCATGAATCCCATATATCTCCAAGCCAGGTAACATTTGATGAGGGGAAAGGGAGTGATTTTAATCAGTCAAGGTAAGGGTGTAATCCCAACACCAAAACTGAGTTTTATCATGATAATGTTGAGCTGTTCTCACTTTGGAGTGCAAGATCAACCATTTCTGAGATCTCTTGAGAAGCTGCCAGAACAGAGTTCTGCAAAACAGTAGCAGTCCTGTGTAGAAGGAAAATGCTGGAACCATCAAGAAACCTGCAACTATGCCAGCTAGACAGGAAAACAGAAAAATAAACCCTGCATCAAAACTGAATAGGTTTTTATCCATCTGAAATATTAAAAATTAAAAAAACTATTTTCCCGATCAAAGTCTGTCCTTGTTCAGAATGCAGTCATGCCAAGCAAGCATCAATAAAATATCTCTCATCTGTCTTTAGCAAAAAGTCCAGAAACTGGTCAGCAAAGCTTAGAGAAAACCTCACGCATTCTCTTCCCTAGATAAGACACCTACACTAAATTTGACTTTCTCTTATTCTCTCCCACCCTTCTTCAAATTAATTCTGGTTCTTTGAAGGATTTAATTTCTAGGATCATCCTTTTACAGTCTCCCTTCTTCAGTCTTGATTTGGTTGTTTGGTAAGAATATAAGTGATGAAAACTGCATGCTGAAAGCTGAGAACCTGAACTGGAATGTGAAGAGCTGCAGGAATGCCCCAGCTGACTTACACTGCAGTGACAGACACTGATGCTGTGAGAACCTGTTACAGCAAAAAACACAGCACAAAAAAGTGAGGTGAGTTGTCTCAGTCCCTTACCATACCTTGCTGCTGGGCATTAAATCACTCAGATTTTCTTTTACAGTTCTTTAAACTGCTAGGAAGCACTTAAGTCTCTGTTGTGCATGCAAATACATGAGAAGAAAAATATCTTGCAGAGGAAGCCCCCAGCCCTGGAGGTGGAGCTTTTTCTGTGTTGAGAGAAATGAAATGGGGCCTCTTGTCCAGCCAACACAAATTACATGCTCAACATCCAATTACAGCTCAGCACACAGGCCACCCACGGGTGCCCTTGTTCACATGTGTCACACACGCTCCTGAGGCTGTTCAGGATGGCACCTCTCACTGGTGCCTTTAGGAAGACCTGAGTAGTTGAGCAGCATGAACCAAGGAGAGCTCCAGTCTGCTCTACCCAAACTTGCCTTAGAGTTTATACCACAAAACACGCAAAAACATCACAATCCACTCTGAAAACGTCACTTGGCAACATCCCTACAAGAGTCCCTACAGGGCTACAGGCAGATGAAAACTGAGGATCTGAAACCTACTTTTGTTCATCTGTCCCACAAAACAGCCAAACCCATATGGGTTTTCCTGGGTAAAACCTCAGGCAGCCGTGGTCAGCCTCAAATCCTTCCCTAGAGGTGAAGCACAAACACACAGTGCAGGAAGGACTAACATCCTTGAAGGCAAGACCTTGCTGGTTTGGGCAGGACAGAGACCTGCTCCACCAGCACACTGCCAAGCACAGCACGTCTTCCCTGCACACACAGAGAAGGAGAAAGGAAGCGACACAGCATTCCCCATTCCTCTTTCCTTTGGCTGCCCACCGTGTAAGATGGGTGTGCAGGAGGAACAGATGTACCCAGAAGAAAGCAGTAGGAAGAATGTTTTTATATACCTTACAGACTTCAGAGAATAAACTGCAACCTCTTCCTGCTCGCAGGCAACACAGTCCTACAAGAACTGACAAACACCATCTACCTCAGTTCTTTATATACATGAAATTAACTTCTACTCTCTTCCAGAGACCCTGGCATAAGAGTCATCCTGCAAATAAAAAAAAAACCAACTTCCCAGTTACAAACTTTAAGAAATGTACATTTTTTTCTCCTAGTGCAGCACTCTGGAGGAATGTGAAAGGCTCAGCAAGCCAGATCACAGTGTTAGCTGCTGAGCATTCAGAGAACATACAATAGAAGAATGTGTCAAATCTGAAACACGATAACAGAGCTGCTGCAAAAGAAAAAGGAAAATCCTAAAACGGAAAAAAGGCAGAAGTGTGTAGGAAAGACAGGCCTGATTATCCTCTACATTACATCAGAAAAAAATGCCACTGAAGAAAGTATAGTTATTCCAGAAAGAAATCGGGACACTTGAGATGATGTACAGCCTGGGACTGCAAATCAAATACTCTCCAGCCCATTAGGCAAGGCTGTGGTTATCTTTGGCTTCTTTATAACGTATGGGCACTGGGACATAATCAATTTACCAGGGGGAGACAATCCATTGTACTTACCCAGAACCAGCCCACGCGCAGCTGGCAAACAGCCTGTGGCACCGCAGGGATGGGTGGAAGGGGCTCTGAAGCAGGAGCAGGATGCAGGACAGGGAGTTAGCGCAGATAAATCATGAGCAATTCTCACCCTCTAAAACCAGGTGACTACAGCCAATTTATTAATAAAACTGCCTATTGAATGAATTTATTATTATGACTTTATTAGCCTGTGCTAACTGTGCTAAGAAACTGTTTGAGAAAAGGTTGGGTAGCTTGACCAGAGATGGTGCCAGGGCCATTCAAACTATTTACTGGTTTAACTTACCAGACGAGATGCAGCCTGTAAGTCCACAGGACCTCCAGCACATTTTCTAAGAAATGCCAGTTTGGGTAAGGACTCTGGATTTCCCCATAATTAAAAATGAGTCACTAACTTAATTTCCCCTCCTACTATTTTTTACTTAGCATTTTCTTACACCCTAAATACACAGAAGTCACATTGCAAGATGTTTGGAGCACATTTGTCCTTGTTTCATAGACACTGAGCTCAAACACCATATTCTTTAGACAGGGAAAAATAAACAACGGTGGCTAATAGGAGAGGGCCAACATCACCCTCTCTCTGCCGCTTTGCTCTAGTCCCATGCAGATAAATAGACTTGAAAAAGATGGGTTTCTTTATGAAAATGTAAACCCATATAGCACCTTCTCAACAAAGCACACCAGGAGTAGCATTTCTCTTCCACAGCTGCAAAAGCCTCTCTCTCCACCTGCCCATTCCAAAGTAAAGGGTGTTTTAGTCCTCAGTGTTTCTACACTGCCACTGCTGCAGCAGCCAAGGATCAGGTAAGGGCTAGTCCATCTCTCCAACACTGAGTAATTTACAAAAGCTATACACAAACAGAGGAGAGCTGTCTGCAACAAGGCAGCAAACCCCTCTCACAGCCCACATGGGATGTGTGTGCCAGAGCAGCAGGCAGGGCAGGGCAGGGGTGGAGGTGACAGCAGAGCCCCAGCTCCTCACAGACACAACACACACTCAAACATCAACTTCCCAAAGTCTGAAATCTGTGCCACTGAGCTTCACCTCTTAACATGGGCATTTCTCATTAAGCAGTATTTTGAAGCTGATTTTAAATGCTAGGGGTTTGTCAGCAAATGCACTCTTATTTATTTACATCCTGATCTATCCAACAGGCAAGTTTGAGACATTTCTGCCGACTTATAAATTCATACAGTATTTTGGAATGCTATTTTGAACATTACTATCATTTAACTCATTTTATGGCTACCACAGGAAGCAAGGTTAGGGAATTACAGAGTCCACTGCACCACAGGAATTGTGGATTGCTCTGGACACTAATCAGATAAAAAAAAAAGACTAAAAGTTAAATCCAGATTTGTACACATCCTGTTTTGCCTCATTCTGCTCTGGCCATTCACTGTCAGTAGTCATTCACCACAGTGAAGTGTTTAAACGTCAGGTAAACTCTTCTTCTAATCACCTTGAAACACTCTCCACTCCTTTTCCTCTCCCAGTATTGCTATTACTGCTGTGTTGTCACAGTACACTGTGAAAACTATCTCACCTTAAAGCACAGCGGTTTATGTAACCACATTACATACAAGGTATTTGCAGGTACCTGAGAATCTATTTTAAGACAAAATGCTAATCAAAGATAGAGAAAATTGTTCACATATTACACAATAAGCAGACATAAGTGGACAAGAACTCTTCTAAACCATATACCTCCCCAAGTATGGTTTATCATAAACAACTACGGTTTGTCCTGTTGTTTTACACAGGCACGAGATTACCTTTATCTTTTCCCCTTTAAATAAGGACACAGGAAAAGAAAAGATTAAAAATGTGTTATGTCCTTTGTTTTCCCAGAAGAAAACAGAAGCAAGCCCTTCACAACATTTTGCCTTAAGGCAAAATTTTCATGTATCCAAAATCCTTGCTAAATGTATTCCTTCTGAAATGTTTACTAAATACTCATGTACTGAATACACGTCATCCTCAGTGGTATCTTTTGTGCTTACATGCAGGAGGGTCCTTGAAGACTAAGTTTTATAAAGCTAGGAGGTAAAACTTTATGGTACTGATTATGCCCAGTTTACCAGCTTTCTCTGGTCCCAATGCTGATGTTACTTGGACTATTACTAAGACCCAGATAAATATGTACAGCAAAATTTTCCTCCCTGCCCCCCAATTTCACTTAGTCCCCAAAATTCCATTTTTTAAGAAGTGGATATACAGTATTACTATAATATTAGAAGTTTAATACTATAATAAAAAGTTTGCTTATGAAATTATGGCATGGTAAAATATTAAGCCATATTAGAGGTAATGAATTATCTGCATTTAAACGCACAAATCCTGCAAGATGGTTAAGTAGAGGGTTTGTTTCCAATGGATTCTTTCAGCTGGAGCCTTTTAAAATATTTGCAGCAAAATATTTATTGTAATTGTCATAAATACTATGCTCTTAACATTTCTAATAAAAAATACCAGCAGGAACAAATCTGTAAAAGCACAGAGAAGTTCTTACAGGCTTTGAATCCTGCAGGATCATGTAATTAATAAGACTGTATTTGACAAAGGAATATATAATTTATATATAATACAATACATGTAATAATGTAGAATTAAACATATAATTTACAATTATATGCCTGCCAAATCAAGTTATTTGGACAAGTTTTTTAAACAGTTGATGATGTAATCCATCTGCACTGACAGTGCACGGCTCATGTAACCTTGAATACTTCAGGCAGTTTAAGAAGGAACTTCATTGTAAACTGTTTTGTCTTTTCCCCCTTGCTTTTTAGAGGAAGTTCTTTTGGCTGAGATGAAGGAAAATTAAAAAGAACATTAAATATTAACATAAAATATTAAAAGGCAAGCTTGCTGAAGCCAGCTTCAGAGCATTTCAACTTTTGCCTTTAAATTCCATTATGGACAAGGTTTTCAAGCATTATCAGTGATGCAGAAGACCATGCTCATAGGAAAGTTCTGAAGTGCAAAGGATAAAATATGCTGATGATTTAACATCTCACACAGCCCAGCAATCCCCACACAGGGGTCAAAAGCCAGGGTTCAGCTGGACTCACAAATACATCACCGTGAATCAAACAGAGCATCCCTAAATAGCAGCAGTCACTAACACACACTCATTACATTAATAAATTGCTTGCTAATGGGAGCAGTGACAAGTAAGATGTGCACTTAGTGAGCTGCTCGCCGCCCGCTCCCGATGCCTGAATGCCCGCTTTTTTCTGGGTTATGTTCTAAAGTCTTCAAAGTGCATGAAGAAAATCTGCTCAGTGTTGTGAAATAAATCAAAGAGCGTCTGCTGAAAATTCCTAAAACGCTTCTGCCCTAATCTCCTAGACCAGAGAGTAGGCTTGCAGAATGCTAAACTTGCTTTTCAAAGAAGATCAAAGCAACAGCAGCAACAATTAAAACCAGGGGTGCAGGTGGGCGCATGCGCAGGGGCTCCGCGGAGGCACCGAGAACCTCTTTTTAGTCATCCCTGAATGCTAACACTGACTTATCTAATCATTACACGTGTGGTTTGAAAGGACAGGAGACGTGTTTATAAAGCACACAGAAACTGTCCGCCTTTATGTATAAAATGTGTTTTATGCACATGCAACATTTTACAAGATACGCTGTTTCCATTAATTTTGAAAAGCTCCTCAGCGTTGGTCCAATTAAAGAAGCCTGTAATTTTGTTGTTTAGCGATTCAAAGATAAATGAAGTCGCAATTGTGTATCTATCCTTCCTCCTGTTACTTAGTCTTTCAAAGGGTATTCCCAGCCCCTACTTCAACACTTTGAGGGCCGGCTGCTTGCCTCACCCAACACCTGAAGAACCAGGTATCTTGAAAAGTGTTGGGCCATCTGACAGCTTATCAAAGGCACTGCAGGGATTTTATTTGCCTGCTTCAACTTTTACATGGTAGTGGCTGTCCTGCCTAAGATAGGTTGTTCCTACATGCATTTACACAAGAAATACTTGTGTTAGTAGCTGTATGTAAGGACTGCTCGTGCTGGCAGGTGAGTGCCTGAGGGAGGGTGATGCTGCATGACAGGTGCTATGCTTCCAGTATGGGGGGAAGACTTAGCAGCCAACCTGCTATTTCCCTGAAAACATGGTTTGTCTGTTTTCTCCTTCTGGCATTTCACTGCACAAACCAGTGAGGGAAAAAAACCAAAACCAAACGAAAACAAAAACAAAGCAAAAAAAAAAAAAAAAAAACCAGCTACGGGAAAAAACCCTTCAAAGTTCACAGGGTGAGTAAGGAAGCAGTAAAACCCCATATGAACTCTCCTGGCTGAACTGGGTTAGGATGAAAAATGCTTCTGCTAAATGCTGAAAATTTAGGTCAGTCTTGTTTATGTGGAGATATAAACCACTGACATTTTGAGAAGCATGTGAATCGAAGTGATATTTCAGTGTTGACTCTGAATCACATTGGGCCACCAGGCCCTTTTATACCACCCAATTTCTCCCTCTTCAAATTAAAAGAAATAAATCTGAATTGTCACGTCAGCTTTAAGCAGCAACCCATTGGAGTACTGTGCTTCAAAGCCTAGTGGCAGCAGCCCCTGAAATATTTCCTATTTTTGAAATACACTGAATAAATTGAGTAGCTACTTGGGAAACATTTAACAGAAGAGAACCAAGTAGGTACAATTTTAAAAGTTACCTGCTTTTTTTCTGCCTTCATATTAATACAGGTTACATGCTCCCCTGCGAGCATCAGAGAAGATGAAAAAAAGATAGTGGATGCTTTCCTGAGACCTAATTGATGTTATTCAAAACACACATCACACCAGATATCCATTACATTTAACACAGCTCAACATAAGGCAATCCTGACAATGTGAACAGGGCTCAATCCTATTTCTCTTCACATCCATGTGAATAGTTTATTATATACAGATCCAGGCTCAGTGATTCATTTTGATAAAATGCTACTTAGCAGCATCAAAACCGGCTGAGCATTTTGTCTGCCTATACTAGGGCTTCCTACTGCTGCCATTGAAACAAATGGCAAAATTTCCATCTACTTCCATAGGAGGAGAGCCAAGCCCTTGGAAACCTTTGTATTTAAGGAAAAACATTTTTCCTCCCACTCATGACTACAGTTCCCCTGAAAAACCAATGGAAATGTTTAAGAAGTCAGGTGGTTAGGACAGGGCCCAGAAGTCAGGAACAAAGAATATTAATACAGTCTTGCTACTGAAAAACTGAGCAGCACCCTCAAAGCATTGTTTTTGTTTTCAAACAGAAAGTGTCACTCTCATATGTAAACATAAAGATTTTAAAATACATATAAATCTATGAAGAAAAAAAAGGAAGCACATATTTCATTTAGTGTCTGGATTACAGATTCTTATTAAACAAACCAGAGCTCATTATAAAATCAATATCAACGACTACACTCCCAGGAGAAATGGCAAAAAAGGTCAATCCAAGAAATTCAAACAATTTTCCTGCTGGAAGGGCACGATTTTAATTACAGATACTATTAATTAGAGCTGTCAGTAGGAAGATTGTCCTGTTAATTATCACAAATTCAGTTTCAAGTGTGGTTTTGGAACCTGGAGGGCTTTTAAAAAAAATTATGAATTCTTGTATTCACATTTGACAGAAGAAAAAGACTACCTATTGCTTCTGTGCCTTAAATAAGCCAACAGCAAGTTCCCTTTTAAAATCAGACAAAAATATTTATGGCCACAGTCTCATTGACCAACAAAACCAATAAACTGCTGTTTTGTTCACACTTTAGTCCAGAGAACACTCCTTCTTTTTTCTACTGGAAGTGCTCTTGCTCTGTCTTGCTTTGGAAGGTGTTAAATTCAAAGATGTAAAGCAATTCATTGTTTTCTTTTTTAAGAGTAAACGTTTCATTTGAACTGAAAACCAAAACCATTGCTGAAGATACTAATTGTTACAGAAACATTCAGATATGTCGTTCTGTACTAAATTCTCCCTAGACCCAGCCTATAGAGATATATGTTAAAGATGTAATTTATTAAGTATATGAGATACAGATAGACTCAAACTTTGTCAGGAAATATGAGTTTATTCCCATATGACTCTCAGCTGCCAATCTGAATCTACCTCCGCTGCAGGATACAGAAAGGCCAGAATGCCTGATTCTAAGCAGAACAAGAAAGTAAAATAAAACTTGAGAGAAAAGTGCCATTAGCGAGGCCCTGTGGGTGCACAGCAGACATGGGTACTACAGAAACAATGTTTACACATTCTCATACTCTTTTTTCCTGGTCACACTCCAAATATTTTCAGATAGCAGACCAGGGATGTGTGGTATATGGCCACAACGCATTACTACACCAACAGCACATCAAGAAAGAAGCTTCATGAACTAAAACAAACTTCAGGAAGATGCAGAGTATCTCTCCACGCAATACTTTTGAAACGGAAAGTTTGAGATTTCTGATTTATTTCAGGAAAACTGAGTGCAGTCCTCCAGTATCACTGGGTACACATCTGCTATCATTGTTCTCCCAGAACCAGTCCTGGTTTACCTCTCCATCTATCAGCATTAGATTTCATTTTATCTGAATAATGGCAGAAGGTGGCAACAGACCGGGTCAAAGGCTCTTTTCATATCAGACCCTGAAGAAGTCGATTACTCAAAAAGAGAGACATCTTCAGATAACTGTGCAATCCATTCCTCATAAATGTTAAAGATTTTTTGTTATTAATAGTGGCAGGGGTGACAGATTATGGATGTTAATGTTATTTTTCTGAGAATTTCAATGGCGAGGGCTTCTTTTTTCTTCCCCCCCCCCCCATTCTTTTTAATGTTTCTAATTAGGCACGAATTTACAGCAACTACCAGCATAGCCAAGATTAATCCCCAGCAGTAAAAAGCTACTACAGCGAATCCGCGGGACTATGAATGGAGCTGGAAGGGGGGCGGAGCGGGGGGAGCAGAGTTAGAAACAAATCCACCTCCGCGACTCCCCACGCGAGAAGGGCCCCCCCGGGGCTCTGCCGGGCACCGGGACACAGGGCCGGAGGAGAAGAGCTCGGTTCTTACCTGGTAAGCAGCGGGCGCGTCGGAGCCGGAGTCAGCCCCCAGGGCCGAGAGCTTCTCCTTGAGGCGGTGGTGAGCGCGGTGGCGGAGGCAGTAGGCGACCCCCGATGCCGCCAGGACCCCGGCGATGCAGACGAGGGAGAGGAGGGTGAGCAGGAGGAATTTGGCGGATTCTGCCTCTTCCCCGCGCTGCGCGAGCGGCGGGACGTTGCTTTTCTGCAGGAGGAGAGAGAGGCAGCGCCTGAGTTGCACGGTCGCGGAGCAGCGCGGAGGGGGGACCCCGTCGGGGCAGGGGGACACCCGGCAGCGCTAACTTTGGGCCGAGGAGGGGGGCAAAGGGAGGGGCAGCGACAGGACCGCTGCCGTGTCCCGCTCCGTCCCCTCCCACCAAAGTATCGAGAGGCGGAGGCGCTGGATGCGCGCAGGCACCGCGGCTCCGCGCCCACCCCCAAGCACCGCATCGAGGCGCGCAGCAAGGGAAAATCCGGTACTGTACTTTTCCCAGTGAAAAATAAAACACAGAACGACAGGAAAAAAGAAAATAGAAAAAAAAAAAAAAAGAAAAGTAGGTGGCGATCCTTCCTTTTGTCTGTTGTAGAGGGAAACGTCTAAGGAAAAAAAAAGCCCGATAGTTCCAAACTCCTCCAGATTACTATTATTTTTTGCAGCAATAGGAGAGAATCCTTCTAGTGCATTTCACTTGTCTCCATGTGCTAAAAAGTTGTACAATAATTTCCCCTCATTAGCTTCATTATAAGCTATATTAGCAACAATTAAAAACGCAACATGAAAATGAAAAGACCAGGCGCGCAAATTGCAGCAAGACTCATTTGGCCTGCATTCCCCCTTTCACAATTACCAGGGAAATGAATTGAAAAGCACGCCCCTGCCTCAGTCCTGGTTGCTACAAGATGAGAACAATTAGCAAACTCCTTTCCACCACCTAATTTCGCGTGGTAACAAAATGGATTTTTCCCCATGAATGCCTAGCCGGCCTATTCATTATCTCTCCTCTATTAGTAATTTTCTGCTCCGTATTCAGCTAGCCAGCTCTTAATTTCCTCCTGTCTTGCAGTGTACACAGTGGCTCTTATGTCAGGCCCGGTCCATTTTTATCTTGTAATCATAAAGGCCACCAAAGCAATTATCGCTGGTCTTGACTGTAAAAGCTTGTCATTAATTAGCCTCCTTGCCTTCAGTGCTGCGGATTAGCCGGGGCTGAGGCTGAGTTAATGGAAATGCAGGTTCAGTCAGACTCCCGGATTTTCTTGCCTGGATGCGCCGCGCGGAGGAGGAGGAGGAGGAGAAGGCGGAGGAGGAGGAGGCTCTCCGGTCCGTGCGCCCCGGCGGGGCGGCGGGGGGCGGGCGCGGGGCTGGCCGTGGACACCGGCCATGTGCCGCCCTTCTGCGCGCCCGCGCAGCCACCGCCGCCTAGCTACTCGCCTCGCCTCCCCTCCCCTGCACGGCGGCCGGCCCCTCCTCCAAATCCCAACAGCCACCAGGAGGAGGGGGCTGCACCGCACACCCCCACCCGGCTCTGGGGCCGCCTCCCCGCCACCCTTTCCCCCGCGGCCCCAGCCGGGCACCTGCCCCGGCTACCCCGGGGGGAGTGCAGCCTCGGCCCGCACCGCCCCCCGCGCTGGGCGGGGGAAGGGGGAGCTTGCGAAGGAGACCCGCGAGGGGCAACACCGACGGCAGCAGCCGCGGGGTCGCTACTCCCGCCGCCTCGGCTCCCGAGGGGGTAAAGGGCTGCTGCGCTCTGCCATTAGCATCTCCCTGAAAGGCCCCGTCCCCTCGGGGCCAGGGGTCGCAATCTGCATCTCAATAGGCGGCTCCCGCAGAAGTGCCGGCGCCTCCTCCCCGAGCGCTGCGCCCCGGGACTCTAATCCGCCTCGCCGCGGTGTTTTGGTCTCCCATCAGCCAGGCAGGGACATCCCCCCATCCCTCGGGCTCCCCGGACTCGCTCATCGGGCGGCTCGGGCCCCGGATGGGCGCAGAGGCACCTTCGGGGAAGGAAGAGGCTGACGGGCACCGTTCCTGAGTCTCTGCTTTCTCAACCACTGTTTAAACGATTTTCCTTCTCCGGATGCCGTGTGACAGAGCCGCACGAGCACCCGGGGAAAGGGCTATGCCAGAGAAACGATGACAATGATGGGAGCAAAGTGCTTCCGTCAAATGCCCCGAGTTCACGCTGGGAAGAGAAAGAGCCCGCCGCCCTTTCTCCCGCTGGAGTTACAATGATTATAAATGTTGCTTCCAACTTCGCCAGGCAGTTTTCCCCGCAGAGCCGGGGCTGTCGTCCCCGGGCTGGCTGCCCGTGACAAAAGAAGCGTTCTCCGAGCCCCCCAGCACGCCCCCAGCTCACGGCTGCACTCGGGAGCCTGGATCACAGGGAAGAGTTAGAAACCTTCCGTGGGGCGTTCGGCATTGCTTACACCTCGGTAAGCGCCTGCCCTGGGGGAGTCAGCATAGCCGTGTCCCTAGTGACGGGCTCCAGGAAGGCTCGCAAAACCCCTGCACGTCTAAGGGGAGCGGCGCCCGTGCCTTCCCCGACTCTCAGAGCCCTGGAAGGGGACGGAGTCCCCGCAGTGGGAGGGCAGGGGGGAAAGGGGCACGGCCGCTTCCCTCCGCTCCCCCTGCCCAGCAGCGCCCACCACGTCGGAGCGGCGGAGAGGGAAGGGAGAGGGACTGTGCCGCACGGCCGCCGGCCCTTGTCCCGCTCCTTCCCTTCCTCCCGCCTCACGGGGAGCACCTCCGGAGCCGCTGCCGTCGGGGCACGGAACATTCCCTCCCTGCCTCTGGGGGTGGAGGGGCTGGCGCTTCGGGTCACGGCGGGCAGCCCCCACGCCGCTCCCGAGAAACACCGTGGCACCGAATACCCCTTCGGCCGCGCCTTCCCGCAGGGACCGCCGAGCGCGGCCGATGGCAAAGCCCCATCGCCCGGCTCCGGCTCCGGGCTGGGGATACCCGGAGCCTCAGAGGGCAGAGAGGCCCGGTCCTCCCGGGTGCGTCCCATCTGCAGACTTTCAGGAAACAGCCCCCACCGCCCCCAACGCAGTTGGAGAAACGCGCTGCCCTTTCATCCTGCTAGATGCCTGATCAAACATCACATTATGAAACGGGTGAAAATTAATCCGACGTGTTAGTTACCAGCTCCCTCCTTCCTCCCACCTCCCCGCCCCCGCTCCCTCTAGCCAGGAGCACAGATTTCCCCACTTCGCCTAACCCCCTGATTCTTCCCTGCAATAAGGCCCCAGCCTGAAACGGAGCCCAGGGTTAATTAGAGGCGTCCTGTCAGCCTTGACTTGAAATTGAAAGAAAAGTGTTTAAATATTTATGAATTTGACATTTACAGTCGGATGTCTTTTAAAGCAGAACACCTCTCCCTGTGCTGGTTGGGGCTGCCATGGTGCATGTGCCATGGTGCGTGTGCCTGGGGTGGAAGTGGAACAATAGCTGTTGCATAACAAGAAAAACAAATTACCTCCCCACCCAAGGCTTAACAAATAAATAGACCACATAAATTACACGCAATTAAATATTAAACTCAGCTACATACAACTGTGCATTTCTTAATATAACAGAATATATTGACATTCCTCTGAATGATTTTCTCCTTCGAAAATTACGGAGCATCTCAGGGTCCCAACGAAGGAAAAACAACTACTTCCTAAATGAATGGTTTAGAAAGTGACTCTGAATGAAAAAGCTTTGTAGGTGTTCATCGAGTCTTGCTTTAAAACAGCCCGACTTTAATTTAAATGATAGAAGGCAAAGAACAACGTTGCACCTAACGCGCTCGACAGTGTTTACTTGAATACACTGTTTCTGTGCGAGTCTGTGGGTTTTTTAAGAGGGAAACAAAAATGCTTAGGTCTGATCTCATGTAGGCTTTCCCGGTCCCTCGACAGAACACATTTTATGTACACCCAAAAGTGAGTCATTAACTAGAGCAGCCATAACACTGGAGTCACAAATCACTGCTCTAATCAAAGAGCAGCGTCCCGTTCCGCGGTGTCATCCCATGATGCAGCAGAACAGTCGACATTTCAAACGAGTTTCAGGCAAATGTCAGTAAATATTTAATGTACACTTTCATGTAAATAAGTTCTCACACCTATGCTGGAAGTGTGGGAAGAAAGTCTTTGTGAGAGCAGAGAGGAGCTCCCCATGCAGTGATGTGGAAGCTCACCTTTCAGATGCCTCAGCAGACTTACACTTCATTATTTACACTAGGACACAGGGAATGACTCTGGTCCTTGCAAAACTGTAACTGAAGTTGAGGCTTTGTTTTATTTCATAAATTTAAAAAGATATTCCTGAATTAAAACCCAGTTTGCCATTACTGCACCTGACCAGTCTTCCAGTTTGCAAGGGAAAAATCACTACAATTGATTTTAAAACAACTCCACATTAATTTTTTTTGCAATTTTTGCATGCTTTGATTTTTACACTTACATTACAGAGTTGTGCTTCTGAGCAATAACAAAAAAATGAAGATTTCTTAGTAAACATGGGCAAAAGGAGGAACTTAAGAATATGATTTGTTTCAAAATATTAGAACGTTAAGAAACTCAAGAGGTGCTATTTTTAATTTGGAATTCACTATAGAATCTAATAAATGAGAGAAGTGAGGCGGAAATAATCATGTATTAATTCTGTGCATTACAAAATCTTTTCAGAAGCTATTATCAGAGCAAGAGGCATTGTGGTTTGGATTCAGGGTGGGAGAAATCCTTTGTGCAACTGAAAGCTATTGTTCCTCTGTGCAGATGAAATTGTACTTGCAAATATGCCATTCAAGGAGGGAAAAAAGTACCTAGGCAGAAGAAAAAAATTCTACAAGAAAATCATTATTCTTAAAAATAAACTTCACTAAAATAAGTTTTAGTTCATTGTTTGTTTGCTTGTTGTCTAAAGAAGATTCTGTGTTAACAGTCACAGTCACTGACACTAAAACAAAACAAAAAGGATGTTTTGCAATGATGCATTTTATTTCCTTAATATAGAAAGCACGAAGAAAAGGATGTGTGTGGGTGTGTATGGAGATATACATATCTACATATATATGTGTTCATATATATATATACACACACACACATCAGTGCGTGTCTGCTCATTTATATAAATACAAACTTCAATTCACTTCTACTAATTTCCTTATTACAGAGGTTATCTGAGACATAGGTTGAGATACACTCTGCTGATTAAGTTTTGATAGGTTACTAGAAAATCAGAGAAACACTTCACATCAGGAGGAGCCTAGCTACCCTAATCTGTCCAGAGAAAAGCTACTGGGATTTTTCACCTTTCAATGAAGTCAGAAAGCAAACAGAGGGGAAAGCAGCATCTCCCTCAGTTTTGGTTCATGTGTCTCCTCCCCTACCTTGTGCTACCAGTCAGGTTAGACTGGGGCAGCAGGGCCTGGGGATGTTCACCTTTCATGCATGTAACATTCCTTGTGTTCAGCACTGCACTTCCAAACTGCTGGGTCCAAGCTACTTGTTGGTGTTTTAAGGTACTATCTTTAGAGTTAGTAAGAGATTTCTGGGGCTGCTACCCTCTGCCTCCCCCTTCACACACTCTCTCTCTCTGGGAAAGCTCGCCTGATGCCAGGATCACTTTCAGCAAATGTCAGTTCATCACCTGAAACGAGGTCAATTTAATGCTTTTACTCGGGAGGATGAAATCGGATGGGAAGGTACTTTTTGCTTCTTTTAGGGGTCGGAAAGATTAGACAAATCGACCAACACAAAAGGCAGATGGATTTCTGGGAACTGCAGCTTATTCAAATCACTGAGAAAGGTCACTTCAAGAGCCACAGATCTATTCATCTGTAGGGGTACAATGATCTTTCCGCAACCTTCAACACCACAAAGCACTCTGGAGCGTCTCTATACCTTTTAGTAGGATTAATACCATGAACAATGGCTGAATACAATCAAGAATTCAGTGAGTTCAAAGATCCCTTGATCAGTGGTAGATATTCTCTTCTGGCTTCCTAAAGGCAAATAGAAGTGAAGTTTCTGGTTAGAGTTACAAGAAATTATAGCTATTATCCTGAATCCCACTATAAGATGATGCTGAAATGCCAAAATGTCCAAGTACCCCGAAGAAGTTTGTGGCATGGAAGGAATAAGGTTGTGAAAGAGGAAATTCAATGAGTTTCAAGATTTTCCTGAGGGTTTCAAGATTTTCCTGAGGATCTTTTTTTTTTTTTTTTTTTAAGTCAGCAATTAGATAAAGAGTAAAGCACAAAAGCCTACAGCATCACTGAGACACTGTAGGAATAACACACGACTCAGGAAACCGGACAGCCACATCCATGCTTGTGGAGGAGGTAGATGAGTCGGAGATGGAGGAGCACAGCCCATCCTGCCCGAAGCCACACAGCGCATTCTGGGGTGGCAGCAAGAAGAGAAGGGTGCGGAGACACCAAGGTGAAGAAACTTCGATTCCTGTCTCTAAGGACTCGGGAGCAGTTAGGGGAAAGCAGCAGACTGGAAGCACCAGGAAGCAGGTTTCCTCAGCAGCCCAGGCTTTGTTAGCCAGAGTGAAAACGAGAAACAGAGGGATTCGGCAGGTCTAAGTCACAGTGTCAGAGCCCGAGCCAAGAGGACCGTCAGCGATAGCCGAGCTTAATCAAATGTCTTCAGCAAGCAAGAGAAACACGAGCCGCAGCGCCAGCGCTGATCTAATGCTGATGCTGAAGGCACATAATTTAGGGATTAGATAAGGCGCCCTTACAGCCGAGTGCCAGCGAGCGAGCCGGCTCTCGGAAACGCTGGCAAGTGCCGGAGGACCCGTCAGCGGAGCAGCCGGCCCGTCACGCAGGGCTCTGCGGCCGTCCCCGCCCGGGAATGGGGCTCCGCGGATGTCCCCCTCCGGGAATGGGACTCCGTGGCCGTCCCCGCCAGGGGATGGAGCTCGGCAGCCACCCCCCTCCGGGGATGCGGCTCCGCGGCCCTTGCGCGCACCCGCCGCCGGGGCCGGTCCGAGGGCACGGGCACGTCCTCGACCCGCAGGGCCCGCCATCCCTTCGGCCCCGCGCCTGTTCGACGGCCCCGCATCCAGGGGCATCCCTGGGGCTCCCGGGGCTTTGGTTGCCGTGCGGAGGCGAAGCGGCCCCCGCTCCGACGCCCGCGCCGCTCCGCGGAGACCCGGCCCGGCCCGGCCCGGCGGCAGCGGCTGCCCCCATCCCTCCTTCTCTGCCGCCCGCCCCCGCACCGTGCACAGGGCGCTCCCAAGCCCCGGCCGGGCCGTCTGGAGAGACGCGGGCGCTTCCCCCTCCCCGTCCCCCGCCGCATGTACCTGTGCCGTGCCGGGACGGGCGCCTCTCTGCTAGGGCTCGGCGCACCTCGGCGGGCTCCAGCAATCCTCCTCCGGTGCCAAAACTTCCCCCTCTCCCCCTCCCTCACCTCCGCATTTCCCACCTCAAGCCAACCCCTCCACCGCCCCCAACCCTGTCCGTGCGGTGGCTCCGGGGCTGTTCCAGGAGGCCGAGCCCCCGTCCCCCCCCTCACGTCCCTCCTCCCTCTCGCCCACCTCTGTCTGGCTCCGCGCTCGCTCGGCAGCGGCTGCCGGCAGCTCATGGCGGTGCGGGGGCTGCGCTGTGGCCCTGTGGGGTGTGTCCGGGCTCTCTGCGGGCTGTGCGGGGTCTCTGAGGGGAGGGGGGGGGCAGTGCGGCCTTCCCCGCCCGGCCCTTCCCTGCCGCCGCTTCCGCCTCCTC
>JAWWMP010000081.1:8332993-8364679 GCA_035047865.1 Dendrocincla tyrannina
CTGGCCCCGCCGAGGGGTCTCGTCCCGGCGGTCCCCGCGGGGCGCGGGCGGAGGATGCCGGTGCGCCCCGCCGCTGCCCTCCTTATATCGGGCCGCTCGCAGCCCCTGCCGGCTGCCGCACATGGCCCATCCACCGGTTGCTATAGCGATGCCTCCCCTCCACATGTTGCTGGCAGCAATTGGCTAAGGAGGTCTGGGCTGTGCAGAAACCCTTCGCCGGAGTGCGGCGATGAATGGACACGGGCTGTGTCACTCATTTGGAAAAGCTGTTTGGGGTTTCTGTTGTGGATGTGCGTTTTTTTTTCCTTTTGGTTGATTTTTTTACGCGCACCCTCCCCCACCTTTTTCTTCTTATTTTCCTTTTTTTTTTTTTTTCCTGGTTTCTCTTGCAAGATGGAAGTGGAGGGTAGAACAATGATGGAAAGACAAAAATAAAATCAAACAAGGACAGCAAGGAAAACCTACATATCATTTGCATGACAATACAGGAAAGGAGCCCGCAACGCTTCTTCCTGAAAAGACTTTCCTCCTTAAAAAATATGCCCACTCTGCCAAGCAAAGGAAATCCAAACTTTCTCCCCTCTCGTCCTGGTTTTCCAAATGACACACGAAATTAGGAAGGAGGAGTGCGCTGCGACCAGCCCTGGGACAGTGGCGAAGTCCAGTTCGATACATCGCGGCAGGCGCTGCTGAGAGCCGGCGCGGGCGAGCGGGGCCGGCTGTGCCCGGCCCTCCGCACCCCTGACTCCCAGTTAAGGACACGTTTCCGCGCAGGTGCCCGGGGCAGCATCGACCCTTAAAACGAAACGGACCCCACAGTCTTCCCCATCTCCCTCAAACTACTGCATGCCGCCAACAAACACCCTGTGGGGCACTCCCAGAGCAGCTGCCCATGGAGTGCCCCGGCTGCGGGAGCGGGACAAGGGCGAGCGGGGAGCCGCAGACAGGCTATCGGGTGTGGGTGACAGTCCCTTCAGTTCTCCTCCCCGATGAAGCGCCCTCCTGCTTCCCTCTCCCCATTGTTTCCCGTTGCCACTGCGACTGGGGATGGCAGGCAGGGAAGAGCCGGCTGTCTGTCCGTGGAGGCGGGCAATTCTTTCCCCTTTCCCTTTCCCTTTCCCTTTCCCTTTCCCTTTCCCTTTCCCTTTCCCTTTCCCTTTCCCTTTCCCTTTCCTCTTCCCCCTTCCCTTTTTCCTTTCCCTTCCCTTTCTCCTCCCCAGCCGGCCCGCCCCCGCTCTGTGTCCCGGCCTCCCCCGGCGGATTCTCCGGGACAGAGTTGTGCTGAGCCGGGGGACCTGCACACACCACAGAGCCCCCGCCTCCGAGGGGACCCCCAGCCCCGCCCGCCCGTTCCGCAGCCGCGGAGCGGCCTCGGTGGCGGCAGGACGGGGCGGAGGGGGCGGTGTGCGGGAGTGGGATGGGATGGGACGGGACGGGATGTGATGGGAAGGTCGGCCAGTCCCCTCCCCACAACTCCGCTGACCCGGCAGCCGTCGGGGGCACGGCCGCTGACTATCTTCTGCCCGGCCCCGGCGGGCTTTGCTTTCCCGACGGGAGCGGGAGGTCGGGGCTCCCCGTGTCCGGCCCAGGGACACTACAGCAGCGCCGTGTCGCAACTCACTTTTTCCCCGGGCAGTATTCATCCTTCCAGCGGAAGGGCAAGGGCCACCTGAGTCCCCAGAGGAACCCCCCACCCCGCCCCGCAGCTACACTTAAACCTGTAGGACAGCACCGAAATGTCATCACCATCGCCTGTACAAGGTGGTTCTGCCACGTTCAGCGCAGTGGTTGTGCCATGGGCTCACCCCGACTAACCTCGCACTCGCACCCAGCCTTCCCATTCCAGGGTGAGGAAGGTGCTCTTTACATCACCACCCCTTATGACCAGGAGGTTTCCAGGCAGAAGAGGTACTCCTCACTCTCCTGCCTCCTGCCTGACTTCTGCTCATGGAAAATCCTTCACGTTCCCACAGATTAACAAAAACTTGGCTTCTCCAAACATTTCATCAGCCACGTTTGTAGTGCAGGGTATCTTCCTATTCCTTTATCAGTTTGTCAGCCTGAGAGCACCCCTCTGAAATCCTCCTGCCCCCGTAAGAACTATAGCATACATAATTTGCTCACTAACCTGTATTACTTAAGTTGAAAGATAAATGAACCCGCCAAGAGATTTCATTAAAAAGGACATGTGTGTTTGCATATCGATCCTTCTAATGAACTGTCTGAAACTGATAAATACGTCCATTAGCTTTGTAGTTGGTATTTCTTGTTTACAAACATATTCATTACCATTTCCTGGGCAAATATTGCATCTTTTCCGAACTGCCAGGTACTGAATGGGTTGAGCAGGAATTTCATGGGCCAAGTATCAAGAGACAGCAAAATAACTACTTAAAATCTGTAATTTTTTTTAACAGTAACATTTTGAGAAGTTTGTACTGAAATTTAAAATACTTTTCAGTTTCATGTAGTTTTCATTACTTTTATCAAGTTCTAAATATGACCTTTGAAGTGATGGCAAATATCTGTGAGGCTTATGTCACAAGGAGAAATTATTTAAATATGCTATTCATTAAAAATGCCTGAGGTATTGCCGGATAAAAGTAATAATTTTTAATAATTTACTAATTTAAAATTTAAAACCTGTTTTTAAAGTACTCATAGCACTGTTACTCACAGTCCTTATTGCTGAATTGACTTACTGATGCCTGATAATTTTTTTCATATGATTTCATTAATTTACAAATAGAAACCCAAAAAATCTGATATAAGCAGCATTTCATTATAGAATTTCTAGAAAGTTTCATGTCTTTTTCCTGGAAAAAGGTTGACATTGAAAGTACAAATGACTTTGAGACAGTTTCTTTGGGTTTAGCACATCTAAAAATACCGGTATTTTGAAGATTCGCATTAACATTCATCCGAATTCAAGAGCTGTATTTGAACTATGCCTAAACTCAAAATATTCTAAATCTTACAATTTCAATGAGAATGGTGCTGAAACATATTTCCAGTTTGCACAGAACAAAACTCTTGTCTAAGAACCAGCAATGTTTGTCAGGCCTCCCTAAAAATCTGTTCTTCATAACTGGGTGCTGAAAACCACACTGACCTTTTTGCCTTGGTTTCTGACTACAGATCTGTCTGCACTGCTAAGTTTAGCCACTTCTTTCTGCAAATGCATATACGATGTATAGCATGAAATAGATTTTAATTCTTTTAAAGAATGTATGATAAAGCTAAAACATCACTTAATTTTATTGTTTTTTTAATCTAACATCTTTTGGAGCCTTGCTCCTTAAATTCAAACAGATTCAAACATTTTGTAGAGGATTTTCCACAGATTTTTGGTCCATGGAATCTGAAAATCAAAGTTGAATTTTGTTCCCTTCTATGAAAAAAAAAAAGTAATTTCTAAATATTAACTTCCTACATCACATTTTTTGAAATTACCTTAACCTTAGGAATACATGTATTAAGAAAGAGCCAGAACCCCCATGTCTTGAAAACATCACACCTTCCTTATAAATAAAACCAACACTTAGGACCATAATCTAAAGTCGTCTCCGTAGATTTTAACCACTAGACTTCATTAAATTTTAGGTCTTATCTTCTCATGATCATCTGTAAAGATCAACACCAGACACATTCTACTTCCAAGCAAATTCTAGAGCTCTTAGCTTTATTAAGAAAATTATTTCATTCTGGCTAAGATTTGAATCTAATTAATCTGTCTTGCAGTTTAAAAATTATAACTAAATGCAAGCTGCATACTATTCTTCAGAGACAGCTTAAAATATTAATTAAGTAAAGAGTGCATTTTCCATTTATTTTAATTACATTAATACAGTTTCAATAAATAAAATAGTTCTATGCTTCATCAAATCAAACAAACTCAGATGCAAATTTCTCTATTGATTAGTTCTCTGTTCACATTGTCCCTTTTGACTGTTTTTAAATATGAAAGAGATGCAGAAATATTTGGGGTTCCCATTAGTGAATGAGGTCCAACAGTCTGAAAAGGTCAGCTCAGCCTTCTAGGAGGCTGATGTAGTCCCGTAAAAGTGGCACTCTGATAATGTATTGCTTATAAAGGTAATCACTGAGATAAAACTGGATGCGTTTATAGACATTTTAAAACAAATGAAGGTTTTACTTTATTACATTTTCCCTAGTAAGCTAAAAAAAATCCTGTTAGATCTCTCTGATCCACTTGTCTGTGATGCTTACTGATCCACAGACAAAATATTACAAGACAAGTGGATTAATTGCATTTTTAATATTCAATTTAATTAAAGCTGACATGTTCTAGATTTGCAGGTGCACCTCTTTCTTGAGATAAAGCATAGGACAAGACAGTGGCACTTACGTCAAAAAATAAAAAAGTGTCATTCTACCTAATTCAGTAATAATTCTATCATTCAAATATTTGAGCAGCAGCACCAGCAGAAGGAAAACTAAATATTGGAGACGAAGTTTCAAAATACCTTAGGAATCACAGCAGGTGTTTTGAAAAATGTCCTTTATACAGAGCATGTGGAGTCACTTTGTAATGTAGGGCCCAATTCAGCCCACTGCATTGTAAGAAATTAAATATAAATTAACAGAATTAATCAGAATAGCAACTGGAGCACAGTAGTAAATGTTTTCAGGGTCGGACTTTATGTAAATTGGTATTTCACAATAAAATGACTGCAATATTGAAACTTTAATTCCAATGTGATTAGGTTTATGTTCACAGAATATAGATAAAATATTATCTTTTAACATGAGACTAAATAGGGTTATTACAAAAGCCTGATTAAGAAGTTTCTATAAAAATGCCAACTCAGAACCTGTTTAATGGTAAAACATTATGAGAAATGCATGATTTTACACTGTCATCTTGTTATGACAAAATGTGGTTATGGTTGAAATGATGGACTTATTTTACACATCAGTACTGTGCATGCCAAAAATTCAGAGAACTGTTAGGTATCAGTTTTCCCTACTGCAACCTCAGCAGGTTAGTTTATTAAAGTGCTATTTGAATATTGTCATGAAAAAGTTGTTTATTTCTTCTTTCCTGAGATGAAAATAAACTAGTACATTTTATATATGAAGAAGTATTTTCAGAATAGTAGCCAGTGCTGCAAATCTGTAGAAGATCTGAAATCAAGATGTGTTTTCTCTGCCTTTGACACAGATATTGCTCTTTCTATCTTATCTTCTAATACTGGCAGCCTCAGGACAAACATAGATTACGTTAGAAAATTGCCCTTCATTATATTGATCGAAATTCCCTTCCAAGCTACCTCAATCTGATGTTAGAACATTTTTATTAGCCTTAAATTGTTTTCATTATAAATTTAAAATAATAAAATGCTTTTATAAATAGTTTAAAGTTCTGAAGTAGATGGCTTACAAAGTTCTTATGTGCTTCATACAGTCCCACTGAGTTTTCCCTTTCATTTCTGACTGCAGAGAAAGACCATCTCTGTAGGATATTCAGCAACCCCTTCCATATGAAAACATACGGAGACAGCATTTCAACTGGTGTACAAGGTTTTAAGGAAAGTCAGAACTGTAGAGCACTGCCTGACCGACTAAAGTTCATGTACCTGTAGTGCTCCACTTTATTTAATATTTGTAGTCCCTGCTACCACTGCTTTAGTGTCCTTGATAAGGGTCTTGCTTTACTTGTGTGGTGACACAGTGGAAGTCTGAGCAGCATTAGTGATACCACCAGTAATACCCGTCCTGGGGCTGGGCTTTAATGGATAATTTGGCAAAGATGGCAGGCACCCAGTAAAATTCTTCTGCTTTCACCATATCTAATAAAGATACCACCCCCACTCCCACCCCAATTCCCTATTTTAGAATGCATTTTACCAGGGTTTTCCTCTTTTTCTACCTCTACTGAAGAAATGACAAATGTCCCATCACTGGAAGCAGGCCCTTGGCCAGTAAAGCAAGTGGGCACTATGTATGTGGCATTTGTAATATAACTAGAATGCTGAAAGTATTAACACTTACCAAAAAGAGAAAGAAGACTCTTACACTTAAAGGAAGGAGGATAGAGACCAGATAACTTTCACAAAGTCCCTTTCTTCTCTGAGTCATACAAGCATTTGAGAACACTGAAAAATTTTGCCTTTTCTGGCTATAGAAACAGGAGGGTTACCGCATGGGTTTATGCAACCACAAGGAGTAAAACCTAGATAAATAATCATGTGTGATAGCATGCTAAAATAAATGTATCACACACTCATTTAAAAAATATATGCTTTAAATTCATAGCTTCACATTACATATAAAATCAGAAAGGTTGTTGAAAAAGCACTTATCCTATGTTTTCCATGTAATGAGTCACGCACACACACACCCAGTAGGTTTTTTACAATTAATTTCAGAAGAGTTCCATAGATTTAAGATTCCATTTAAACCAGTGAGACTTTAGAGTCACTACTTTACTGAAGCATGCATGTCAGTTTACAGTGAATGTAGGTATGGTCCCTGAGCCTTTTTCTGTTCTCAGACACTTGGTGCTTGAAGCAATTACCACTGAAGTCTCAATTTTTTAAATGGAAGAAGAAGAACAATGGTGCTGATTAATACGGACAGAAGCTTTCACCTTTAACAATGGTCTTACAAGTGACACCGAGAGCTACATCTGCATGTCAATCACTCTATACCCATAACTTTCAGTTTTGGAAGGGCAAAGAGTGGTTGGGTCATCATGCCAGATAAAATGTGCACTGAGAAGCCTCTCATGCAAAGCTAATTGCAGAAGGAAAGTCAGAGCTTATGAAAAGATCTTCTGTTTATCAGTTTTTTGGGTTGTTTTTTTGTGATTTGCTCAGTCTTTTGAAAGAAAGACCTTCTTGCCTTTTCCCTCCTTTTAATCACTCACTCTGTGTATGATATCTTTGTAGAAAAAGTTTTCCAATAAATCTCCAAGATTTCTCTTAATCAAGATCAAATTTTAAATTGCCAGTGATGCTAAAAATGCAGTCCTTTCAAACAGAGCTCAGGAAAATTTAGGGGTTTACCATCTAAAGCTACCTATGGAATTTACTTTTCCACGATGAATTAGATAGTCTCCAGCATAGCTGTTCCTGAGGTTTCCTTGTGAATTCAAGGAAATTAATGAGAAACAGTACTTATGGAAAAACTTCCTCTGGAAGTCCTTCCAGCCTCCCTCCGTTCCTGGCCTCAGAGCTCCTGAAGGCACCGTGGAGATCTCAGGATGTATTTTTAACATACCCAGGGAAGAGCTACAGGTTTAGTGCCTGGATCAATTGTTTTGTGCATGAAAGTGTAACTCCCCCACAAGCACCTCAGCGGCCAGGAAATGTGTGCCAGGACCAAAGCTTACATCTTTTCCTACTACCTACCCTTGCTTGTAGGAAAACAGCACACTAGGGCCTGACTTCACAGGTAAAAGGAAATTATGCCTGAAAGTATTGCATTGTTTCAAAACATATATGTACCAGAAGCTTTTAGAGTTATAACTATGATTAATAGAAACATCAACTGCTCAGCTCTCTGAGGAAGTTGAGAAGACGCTGTTGAGAAAACAATGTGTGAAGACATTCTTTAAGGTCTTCATTTTCCTATGTCATTATCTTTAATTCACTAATTTTAATAGTTTTGCTTCTTTGGCTAAGTAAAGCCTTAGGATTGATTATCATGTCTTCTGCTTCACTAAGCCAAACATTTGATCTGGCACTACTGGGGACCACTTTGCTGTAACCCCACTGTTTATGTTCCCTGACCCATGATGTGTCTTCCACCTGCTTCCTTGCTTCCAAAACCCCAAGTCACGGCCATGAGCCACCAAAAGTCCTTTAGGTCCCCAGTTAAGGGCTAAGTAAAGTGCAATCAGTAACTTGGGCTCCTGCTGGTTTGAAAGGACTTATATAATTTCTTTTCTTTTACGCTCAGTATTTTAGTTACTCTACTGTTGATCACAATTAAAAATCAACTGAAAAAATATCATCCCTTTAGAAAAGTTACCATAGAAACAACACCAGAGAATTCCCTTTAAAAATGTCAAGATTTCCCTCACATTTAAATACAGACTCCCAGGCATTACTCATGCACCATTAAAAACTGCAACACATCCAGTGAGTCATTAGTATAAAAATATATCTATAAACATACACTCTTTTAGGATAAAGATGTTTTTGTCTCAATAAATGTACTTCATGACATGACCAACTTTTGATTTTATCTTGTTCTACCTTATGTCCCCAGAGAAAACTTGAACACTGTCGTCTCTTGTTCAAACACCCGATTGAGGAAGGAGAGAACAAAAATGAAGAGTGACAAAATACACAGAATGTGAGAAATGCCAGCAAAACCTACTCGGAAAGGAAGAATAACTTTGAAAACATATTTACATGGTAGTAGACAAGATGAATGGAAAGAAAAATGTATGAAATGAGACACAGTGCAGACATTCTCCACACACAGAGAGAATTTTAATGTTGTATCTTAAAGTAAGAAAATTTTAAATTGAGAAATTTCCTAAGATAAAATAATTGAGGCTATGGTACTCTGCTATATCAGTTAATTTTCATTTCTTTGTACCAATTGGTAGCATAACATTGATCTCACATACTATTCTACTCCATCCTTCTCCTGGGGCATAGCTAGAAAACTCTGACAGATTTTGGCAGAGAAGAAGAAGGTCCTTCTGCATTAGACACTTTGATCATATGAGAGTAGAAGAAAATATGCTGGAGTCAAAGTGAAAGGTTCTCTGCAAGTAATAATAATGTAAATTTGAAGAAAATTCAGAACTGGTCATAAAGAAAGCTGATAAATAGTTTATTCACAAACTCTTGCATATTTAGAGGAGATAATATTATAAAGGCATTGTGCCTTCCCTTTGCATTACTGGCTCTGCTGTAGATAAACAGCATGGCTGAATGGAACCAGATTAATGATAATAATGACAGTTTTCTCATTTTCTTTGTAGTACAGCCAACCTGAAAATGAGGAAAAAACAACAAAATTGAACTATTTTTTTGTTCTTCAGGCTCTTATAAAAATCTTTCATTTCTTTCATTTTCTTCATGTAGGGAATCAGAAATTCACTTCTGATTTTTTAGTGGTAGAAATCATTCTCTTTTTGCTTAGTCCTCTTTCCTCCTTTTTTTTTTTTTTTTTACTTTGTTTTCCATTTTTCTCTCCCTTACTCAGAGAAAAGAGCCCCAAAACCATTGAAGGGCAGCTAGAAGGAAAGAACAGATACAGTTAAGAAAAAGCACCAAACAAAATTATTTCGTTTCTGCTGAGCATTTATATTTGTCAAAAATGCTTCAAATGTAATTTTTTTCCTTTACACAGAATTACAAGATGGGGAAGGTTGGAAGGGACCAAGGGAGTTAGGCAGGTTATACTGCAGTATATTACTCAGGATTGTGTCCACACAGCTTTTGAATATCTCCACAGGAGACTCCACAGTCTCTCTGGGCAACCTGTTCCGGTGCTCAGTCACCTGCACAGTAAAGTTCTACCTCATATTCAGGTGGAACTTGCCACTACCCACTTAGTAATTTATATCATCATCACAGTCTGATAATTAAAATATATTTTTAGGTGGTTTTTTTTTTTTAACTGTTAGAATTGTGTTTTCTGTTCCCACTTCAACTGTATGACATGGAAAAAAGAGAATAAACCCAAGGAATGAACAGAGATTAGGTGAAGGTGAGGAGCAGTACAGCATCATGACAGATGTATGTAGAAGACACCATCAGAGAAACATGTTCTGAAAATGATCCCACATTTTAAATCAACTTAGGGATTTTCCTTATAAATTTCCTGCCAATCAGAAAGACAAACACTAGTAGTATCTTCATCCTAAAACCAGGAAGGTCATTGCATAATACAGCTGTGACTGAAGTATCTTTACTATCTTCTCCTGGTTTAATTTATTACTGCTTCTAAAATGAAAGGAAAGGGTTTGGAAATATTTAGATATCATTTACATTTAGATACTATTTTTGACCAGCATCGATTTCATAAGGAGTCACATTCTCACATTTACCCCAAACTGTACCCCAGCCACACTGTGATAAAAGGTTTCTAGCACCTCAATAAGCATCTATCAAGAGGCAGAAGATACCATTGCCAGCACGACTGCAGGGAAAGGTTTAGTTATGAAACACAAGCATATTGTGTTTTCAGCTGGAAGTTGATTTTAAATCTTTGGTAATTATGTTTCTGTTCAGTGCCACGGAAGGAGTTTCAAATAGCAATAGATCTGTTTGTTTCAAAACCAAGTTGTTCAACATTGTCTGGATCAGCAAAACACATTTACTCGTTTATAGACTCAGTGCCATAACATTCTGGGGTGCCCATGAGAGTTGGGCTTTGCATCTGGCTATCAAAAGTAGGTGATCAACGTGCTGAAGCTGCCCTGGCAGAGAGCTCCCCACTGACCACACATCTGAGCATGGGCTATTTCTGTGTGAAGCAAGAAATTTGCTGAAGGGAGGTGCTAGTTTCTTCAGTAGCCCTCCTCACCTTGTTTCTTCAGCAGAATGTACTTACTTTCTCTGTTGTGAGAATTTCTCTGTATTCACTTCATCATTCATCTGCCTTTAGATAAGAACAAATATGAAGTGTGACCAACACAAAGGCCTGAGGGACAGTCCTGAAGCCCCTTTTGCAACATATGCAAAACATGCCTTGCCCTAAAATCTGTATGCCACTTCTCTGGTCCTCTCTCTGAAACACAAGTCGTTGAAGCTGTAACAATTTACACTGGGGAAGGTCTGTCCTAATCTATTTTTATTCACATGCATGAATCACACTTCCATGCACCACTGCTGGAAATAAAACAGTAGTCCACCTCAAAGGTTTAAATTACTTAGGGCTTAATTAAGAGTATGATAGAGCAGATATGAAATTTAAGATGCAGTCAGTGGGTAAATTAATGTAGACACAAGCTCATGTGTCTGCTGTATACCTCAATGTGGTAGTTTCATGCAGAACAAATTTCCTACTCCTTTTTTCCCCTAGACATAATATAAAGTAGTATAAGAACCATGATTACCATTATATAACAATTAAGCAATTTTGAAAATACAGGGTTTGGAAATATGACTATCATAGGTACAACAAAGAAAATTCGTATCTTTCTGCATCAGTTTATCTCACACAAGAACAAGTGTTGAAGCTTGGCCCACTCCAGTTGCTTTGTGACACTCTGCACTTTTCAATCAGCCTCAGGGCTGGGGTAGGCAGGTCCTTGAGCATTCTCCTGCATCAGAGAGGCAGAAGAGTGGCTGTGTATTGATTCCTCCCCACCTGTATAGAATCACCACTCCTTCAGCATAGGAATATCACATGAGTGCCTTAAAGTAAGAACATCAAGCTTCTTTGCAGAGAGCCCCCTTCCACTTTTAATCAGGGTTATGCTGAGTAAGTAGTCCCTCAAAATGAGAAATGTCTCAGGAAGAAGACCAATGGTCTCCTGTCTTATCCACGTGGGAAAGCCTTCGAATCCCACACACTATTCCCGAGTTTGAGCACTAACCTGCATGGAAACAAGAGACGAAATAACGTTGCAAATGACTTCTCATGCCAGCCATTTGATCCGGCACTTTTTTCAACAGGACTCCTGGTTACAACTGGGATCTTTTACAAGAAATTTCCTGGTTGCACTTGGTTACTTGCAATAAATGCAGAGCTGAGATAAAATACAGTATATTTTCCAGTTTCCCTGGTAGCACTTTCGTTCTGTCAAAGTGTTTACTCCAAAGCCCAGGTTACTTCAGCTGATGGAGCAGCACAGGGGAGATGCTTAGGAACAAGCTCTGTCTCTTTGCCCTTACAGACAGTTTCTAATAGAATATCAGACCAGTTTCTAATTTCTCTTTACATTTCTTTCTCACCACTTACATCTTTGAAACAACCTCTCCACACCACTTTAGATTTTAAAAGGCAATTCATCTGCCTGAAGGATAATGAGCAGAAAATCAAACAAACAGATCATCAAGATCATTATTTATTTTTAAGCTGCTGTCTTTCTGTGGGTTTCCTACAGAGCCCTAACTGTGCAGAACAGAGTTTAAGGAGAAGACTATGGATCTGAGACTATGAAAGACTGTTGCTTTACACCCTACTACAACACTAATGAAGAGATCCAAAAGTTAGGCTTTAGTCCTGTTTGTGTGTTGCTGATGACTTGTGCTAAGGAGGGGAAGAGAATTTCTGAAAAGTGTATTAACAAAATACAGTCTTGATTGCAATTTGTTAACACATTTATTGAAATGCATGTTAAACAAAATAAACTCAACATCTGGCCAGAGAGCTGGACCTCATTGTAATCAATGAAACAAGAGTGTTATAAATTGCATTCCAGTGGCTAAGAAAGGGAATAAATCCAAAGTGCTTCTTATGGGAGATCAGCCGTCTGTACTATTTCACAGTTACAGTGTATGGTTTAGGGCTACAATTACAAATCATAATTTTCCAGGGGTGAACTCCCCGTTTGGAGAACACAGGCTGAGTGACTGCGTCCCTCAGGTGCATGCCAAGGAAACAGAGTCGGCACTCCAGCTGCTGCCCGGCACCAGCGGGTCACTGCTACTGGCAGGGCTGTGGAGCGATGCTGCTGCTCCCCCCTGCGCGCTCAGAGCCGCGGGCACTCCTGCCTTCCCGCGCCCTGGCGGTGTTTTGCCGGGGCAGGGCTCCTTAGGTACTGGAGCGGTGCTTTCTTCAGGAGCGAGAGAAGGTTGCTGGAAGCAGACGTGATGCTGCTCGCAGGGAGGGGAGTCACGACTTCCAGGAACTCGCACATCCAAGATTAACACTGCGCTGAAGATGGGAGACAGCAGGGTTGAAGGCAGAGTCTGCAGCCTCCAGCCCGCTCCTTCTCCCTGCTCATGGAGGCACTTAGAGCAGAGAAGAAAAGCATCACCTCGGCGCCGTCCTCTGTGTCTCCAAAAGCTGCTCTCAGCCCATGCCCAGACCCTGAATGACTTTTTGTCACATGCTGAGACTCGTGCACTGCAAAACTGTGTAAAGGTGGAGGGGGAAGAGCTTGTGCCTTAGCACGTCTGCGAGCTCTCACACACAGAACCGGCCGTGCCCGAGTGCCGGAGCCCATCACCACCTCCTTGCAGAGACATTGCATGACCATCACAGGGCAAACCGGCACGGAGACCAGATGAGGATGACACCAATAATTGCAGCTGGTGGAGTTATAAAAGTTGATCTTTTCTTATAAATGCCCAGACTGAGTGTGGGTGCTGCGCTCTGGAGTGCCGCAGACAAACCTTCCCACAGCACGGTGTGTGCCGGGCAAAGCCCAGGGCCCCGGCACGGTCTGCATGTGACCACTGAAGACACCAAACACAAATGCTACAAGACCTTCATGATCATATAGAGATATGTGTAATGAGAGGCAGATACTGGAGGAGAGGGAAGTGAGGGCAGCTGGACTGCAGTTTTGGATATGGAAAATTCTCACTGCAGGCTCCCAAACTGAATTCACTGCACTGAATTCAGCCCCAGGTTTCAGGGCAGCACCTGCATTATGCATTTTCCTCAGTGTCAGCTCTCAAGCTTCTTAGAGTAGGGACATTCATCATCTACAGAACTATTGGATTATTTATCACTGAGGAAAATCAAGCACTCATACGTTAATTTAAAATATTAATATCAATCTATTTGTCAGCAAAACTCTAAATGGTTATGGAATATGTGTGGTGCAGCGGATTTTACTTACAGGAACACCAAACCATACCTTAACATCTCTTTTATTGGAATTCAGTTATAAACCCTCTGACTAAGATATGCTTTGACTTTAACACCTCTCCAGTGGCTTGCTGCTTTTCTTTATTAAAAAGGATCCCAGCAGAATATTCTTTCTTGTTATAGATCACTTTTGCCCCTCACAGTAGAAAATGTGTGCTCACACTAATTTCTATATAGCAGATTATTATTATTTTTTTGGTGTTCATCAGATCTGAACAACTTGTCCTGGCAGATTGATTTATGCATCTCATTTTAATAAGAATAGGCCTCCATTTGATTTTTTTTTTTCTTTTTAAACAACTGAATTTAAGAAGGATTACCGAGATCTCTGGAAAAAAATGAAAGATGCAAACATTTTATTTACATTTGCCTAATAATATCATCAGCACAACAACCACCACAGGCTTATTTAAAAGCCTAGAGGTTTTTAATAAAGTTGATATCATAGGTTTTTGATGGTAGGCATAGGCAAGAGCTGCTAGCTGGGCCGATTTAGACAGGGAGGAGAGGAAATGTGGATTTTATGGGCTGGTTGGGACACTAGAAGGAGAAATCAAGATGACTGTCTGGGATCAGGTCAAGACACCTTCATGGAAAGCCCTATTAATCCTCTTACAGCCTGGCCACACAGGAAAAATCATGTTGGCATAAAACCATCTCACAAGTTGGAATAATAAATCCATGATGGGTTGGTACCAGTGCTTCTACTCCAGGAGACTGGGGACAACCCATACCTCCTTTAACTACAGGCTTTATCAGCCCTCTCTGAAAACTCTGTGGTGCTCATTTCCAAATTAAAATATTTATTTTCATACATTATCATCTCCTTTTTAAACTAAAATATTTTGTTGGCACACATCAGGTCAGATGGAGATGAAAGGATGAATGGGAAGAGGACAGGGTGATTTCCATCTTCAGAATCAGGTCAGATCTCATCAGAGCAGCATAAAAAGCCCCCTAGAGCTAACAATGACAGCCAAGCATTTTGTTCTACAGATTTTCATATGTTTTTGGACCTTTGGAAGGTGAACTGATAAGTGGGCACAAAGTTTCTAGTTTTTTTCCCATGTCTGCCCATGACACTTATAATCTTTCTCAAGTTATTACATTTATCCGTTCCTGAGTTTTTGTGTTTGTAAAATGGACATAGCAGAACTTCAATCCCTCACAAGGCTGTTGTAGAGCTCAATTCATTAAAATTTATAAGATGCATTCAAGTTTTTAGCCAAAAGTTACTGTATAAATTGCAAAGATTGTAACATCTGTTTCCCTACACAGCTGAATACAAACCAGAAAAAAAAAATCACATATACAGGTTTTATTGTGCTACCATAGACATTTTTTATATTTTCTTTTTTTTATGGCCCAAGTTGAGAATTATAGGTGGGTGTTCACAGGTGGCAATGCTTTTTGAAGAAAGTGTGGCTCTCCTTTGGGACCACCAAAAGAGACCTAAGTCCAGACTCCATGGATTTCCAGCTAACAGAAGTAACATGAACTCACTGACTGTGGGTCAGATCTCCAAGCTCACCGCAAGACTTCGATACAATACTGCTAGCAGGAATTTGAAAATTAGACCAGGCACAGAAAAAATAAAATTAAATTAAGCAAGACGTCCAAGTATTTTTTCAAGTATTTTTACCCTGGATGAACAGTAAGCAAGAGGGACACAATGCACTTAATTTCAATATCACAGCTGATAGACAGATGTTCAGACAGATTCCTGTAACAAATGCCATACAGCAGGAATAAACAAAGGTGGCTTCGTGAAATATGCCAAAACCGGAATGATAAGAGACAAAACCCATTTTTTTTTCTTGGGAGGGTTTTGTATGTGAGAATTCTAACTGGTCTTTAGGATGCCTCAAAGATTACTTGTATCATTGTAGTGCCAACACTGCAATTTTGTGGTCTTCCTAGGATCTTATATGCCATGGATATGCAAAGTGAGACAATTTATCTCAACTCCACCCATAAGATGAAAAATCTAGAGTTTAACGAGATGGCTGCTAAGGGATAGTCAGCTTCATTAGAACGTGACAACAAGAACAACCTCCTGTTTCAATGTAGTCTTGGGGAGAAAAAGAAGGAATTAAGAGATAATAATTGGTTGGAAACCCCCAAATACATGAATACCTGAACAACAAATTTATCAGGCTGATCAGAGGGATGAACTGCTTGGTCTAGTTAGGAAAGCCTGGTATCTAATGACTTCTACATTCCAGTATCGTGAAGAAAAAATACCCAGCCCCAAAGCAGGGAAGACATTGCATATAACCAGTAGCAAATTTAAGTAGGCACCAGAACGCTCAGGCTCTATTACTAGGTCTTGACTTCTCCTGGGCATGCAATTTAACCTCCCTATGGAAGATTTTTCATAAGCACCTGAGGGATTAAGGAGTGCAACTCTCATTAATTTTTATTAGACTTGTGGAACCCCCACCCCTTGAGTCCTTTGAAAAATCTCCCTCCCTGTGTTTTATAGTTGACTCCCCTGTTAAATAGGGATAATAATTACAACTGATCAACCTGTTTAAATAATACAGTTATAATATCACTATTATTTTCATAGATTATATTCAGCACTGAAATAAATGCAGCACAATAAATAATGCAGAACTTTAACATCTGTTCTGGTTAGTAAATAATTCACAAGTCAATAATTAATTTTCTAGCTGTTCATTTATAATTCATAAATATTTGCCAAATATTCAGAATCTGAAAATTTTTATCTGAACTATTATGTGAACTTTTCCTTTTAATTATTACATACTTGCTACTTGTGTCATTTAGTTGGGCATTTAATTAACACAGTATTATGTTCCCTATCCTGACCGAATGAGTGAAATTTTTCAAATGTTGGAAGGAAAGTCACTGTCAACACTGAACCATAAATATTCACTCAGTATGACTTTTCAGTGCCCACAAAAACTCACAATGCTTTGAGGACTCACCAGCACTTTCATGAACAGAATGATTTATGGAGTCAATCTCACTGTAGTTACTCATATTACTTATCCTTGTACTATTAAACTTATCTGTCAACTTGCCTCCTTCCCAGTTGTTCCATTAGCCAGTTCTCCATTTTACTCCCAGTGCTTATCTACTTGACTAATTAATATCTACATGATAATTCAGAGTTTGATTATCAAAATTTGGGTGGGAATATTTTATTAAACACAAACAGTTTCTACAGAAAAAATATACATTTGAAATATTTGTTCAATAAGTCCCCTAGAACTTAAATGCCTTTTACAGCCCTGTCACGTTAGGAAATGTGACAAAAGCATCTTTGGCACATCAGACTGTGCCTGTTTTACCAAAACCTCCAAAGATCCCAATGCTCAATCACTGCTTTTTATTCTGAAAAACATGCAGTGCTAAATATTGCAAATAATCATTACCACCAGTGTGCATCTGTAATGGAGCTTAGCAGCAAAAGACATGAACGATTGAGATTATCCAACCTGAGGCACCTTCCTGGCTGGTTAAATTGGGTGATTAGTTTCTGTAGGCTGTCTGGGCTACAGGAAGTAATGACTGTGCCCTGGCTCTGGGCTGGAGTGTTTTGAGGAGACATATCTTGTTTTTTCTCCAGTGATTCCACACAGGGCCAGAGCAGCTTTGCTCTTTAATCACTTCATGGAGAAATTTAGCCCTTAGCTACTGAGTGAAGATGTTCTTGTTGTTTTAGAAACAGGACAAACAAATATTCACTTGCTACCTTCCCCTTGAAAGGGATCTCTGATTCACCAAATGCTCCTGACTAGCCCTCTGAAATAGCCCAGGATCAAAATAGATAGTTTTAGTCTTATTTTTCAGAGGCTGCAAACTACGAAACTATTTTACATCTGGATTTAAATGCTTGTTCAGAATAACATTCTGCATGCAGCTCATGTCTGTGTGGGCACATGGGTAAAGGTACAGGGGTTAAAAATGTGTCTGGAAGAGAGGCTCAGGGCACAGCCTTGTCTGCAGCACCAATGGCTGCACTTCTTCCACTAATTAGACCTTGATCAGATTAATCATGTATGCAGTCCTGCTGAATGCAATGGGACTACTGCTGGGGACAAAAGTAAAAAGCAAGTTTAAGTGCTGCAGGTGGTTAGATCATCAATATTGGAGCCAGAACCTTTCATACAGCAACTCAAGTAGGGAGAAGCTATCTTCTACCCAGCATTTCCATACCTATTACTTCACCAGAACCATTAGGATTGTTATACAGTGAATATCCCTGAAACAGCAAAGTATCATTATAATGGATTTTTTGTTAAGAGTTCATAGCATCCATAAGCCTATTCACACAGCAAGGCACAGCTGCAAAGCTTTGAAGAGTGGGGTTTAGAGAGTAGAAAAGTAGCACAAAGGTAATTCAATAAGATGTTGGTCTCACAAACAGTATCAAAAGACTACCTTTAACATAGATTGTGACATTTACTTTTAAAGCTAAGAAGATTTTTTTTCTTGTTCATATTATTTTCATTAGGAAGCTACACTTGTTATGGATTTTTTCTCACTCGGGCACAGACAAATGAGACAAAAAGCCAGATATTTAAAACATTAATATAATGGCCTAATAGCCTGTAAATAAAGCTTTGTTGATTATCCATTTGCTTTAAGTGTCTCTTTTGTTAAGCCATCGGTTTTTAGGTCATCTCTGCAGTTTAATCCAAAGTAGCTGTAACAGGTACTAGCCCTTGAACATAAGCATCACCTAGAGATGTAGGAAGCAGATGGCAGGTGTGTTAATTATACTGTGCCAGGAGGATTTTTGCAACTTTTAAAAGGGATTTGGAGCAACTTAGGATAGGGTCTACATTGTCATCAATGCTAAAATAAATTAAAACTACTTTGAAACAACAAAAATACTATAAAAGCTGTAAAAGACACCGCTACAGTTTCCTTCTACCTTATACTGATCTAGTCACCTGTACACTTGTTTAGCAATGGACACATACAGAGCAGGGGGCTGGAGTCCCTCTCCTATGAAGAAGGACTGAATTGATTTTTTTTTTTTTTTTTTAAGCTGGAGAATAGAAACCTTTGGGAAGATCTTACTGTAGCCTTTCAATACTTAAAAGGGACACTTAAGAACGATGGGGAAAACAACTAGTGATAGGACAAGGGCTAATGGTTGTAAACTAAAAGAGGGTAGATTTATATAGAATATAGGAAATAAAGTTTTTATGATGAGGGTGGTGAGACACTGGAATGAGTTGCCCAGAGAAGTTGTGGCTGCCCCATCCCTGGAAGTGTTCAAGGCCAGGTTGGATGGGGCTTTGAGCAACCTGGTCCAGTGGAAGGTGTCCCTGCCCATGGCAGGGAGGGTTGTAACTAGATGATCTTTAAAGGTGCCTTTCAACCCAAATCATTCCATGAATCTATGATTCTATGATGTTGGCCCCGAATAATAGCCCAACGAATATTTAAATATTCCATGTACAATGCAACAACTTCAACACAACAGTCTGAAAGAAGGCATCGGACAATGTGCTGGTGAGTTACAACAATTTCCAGGAGACTGGATATGTCAGTGTAATTCTCAAAGCATGGAAATTGAATCTGGTTTTTCCATGCCCTTGGTGATCTACAGGACAGAAGATAAGGCATTGGCCATTGCCTCCAACTTCTACTGTTTTCTTCTTTAAAACTGGTTGGTGGATAAAAAACTACTGGCAGAATAATGTTCAGGGTTTTAATTCCTACCCAGATCTCCTGTTTTTCTGTGTTTCCTGACAGATATGTGTCTTAATCCTCTTTGGTCTCCTTATGTGCACCTCCTTACTTCCCTGGTCATTGTGCTAGTTTTATGGTTTATCTAATATATATGCAAACCCTCCCACACACTGAATGAGTAATCTGCATGGTGAATTTCTCAGATATTATTAAACTATTTAGTTATTAAATTACTATTAGGCTTTTTTTAATAATGAGTAGAAGAAAGTTACTTTCAGAAATAGAGCTTATGAATCATGTCCCTGTTATTCTAAGCACATCAGTGAGTTAAGGCCAAAGCAGGATACACCTCCTTAAATACGTGTTGTATCTAAAGGAATAATCTAAGTCACAAAGACGTAACTTACTCCACCACCTGAAGTATCAGGATTTTTGAAACCAATTCACTATACATTCTGAAAGTATGCAAACTTCGGTAAAGAAGCCTACTTCAGGCGACAGTATAGGCAGGCTGGGAGTGAAGGAATTCATGACACTTGCCCAACCTTTTCCTCTCATTTCTTAAATAATGCATGATTTGAAATGAGAACAAGTCAACATCTCATTATCTGATGGACCCTCCTCTGAAAAGTCACATCAGCATGGCAGATTCCCAAAGTGTCAATTCCCAAGGATGCACAGACTTGTCCAAGCTGTTATGAATATCAAGAAGCATTTTATACAACATGCTATTGGAAATAACTTTACACACAATGTCAAGTTTATCCTAAGCATATTTGATGGCAAGAGTTCCTAATAAATTATAAGACTAGAGAAGCCTAAGGAAAAGGAAGTGCTGCAAGTCCTTTGCTGCAAGGGACTAGCTTTTTAAAATTATTTTTCTGAAACCATGACATTTTGCCTTTGGATGATTTTCCTGGCAAATACGGTAGACCAGTGTCAGAAGGGGAGGAGTAGAGTGACTGTACAAAACTTTCTATTATATGCATCACACAGTGGCTTTTGGTTCAGTAGACATAAACAGCTTTGAATTTCAAGGCTAATTCAAATTGGATTTTAGAAACACAAAGTCTTAAAACATTTGCACCAAACTAAGGGATTATGCTCTTATCTTATCCTTAGAAAAGCTTTTGAGAAAATATGGTATCTCAGATTTTAAATTGGGTCTTCAAAACCCTCTTGTCTGTAGCTGTGTCATCTGCTTGGTTGCCTATTGTCAAAAGGTAAAATGTTGTATAGAGAAAAGGATTTGCATAAATTGCTATCACCTGCTGGCCATCCAGGTTAATGAAAGTGGGGGGAAAAAAATAAAGGCAGGAAGCTTTTGAGCCTAATCTTTCTTGACTATTTCTGTGCCAAAACAGATGAGTGAAATATTACTCTGGTTGTCTTCTTAATTTGCAGATCATTTACAACCTGGGCTTGGCCTTGCCCATTGCTGTCACTGAAATCTTTATCTCTACCTGCTGAAATTGTGGAGGAACCTTTTGCTTACACAGATGTTTTTAGCCTTCTGTTCCCTGCATGCACCAGAAAAGATGTAGTACAGTAAACTGTGGGAACAACCTGTACCAAAAGAAAATTACCCCTTAGTGGTTTGAGCAGAGCATACACAGCAAGTGAACACTCAGGCTAGAAACAACACATGAATAAAAAGTATATTAGGGAAATGTTTATACTCTTAAGTTAATTGAAAGTTTGGTAAAGAGGGGTTGAAATGGCAATCTATAACAGCCTTCAGCTACCTAAGGGTTAGTTAAAAAGGTGGCAGAGCCAAACTCTTTGTAGTAGTGGTAGATGACATATGAGGGCAGTGGCCATCAGCTGTGGCCTGGGAGATTAAGATAGCCCAAAAGAGGCCCAGGAGTTTCTCCCCTTGGTGGTTTTCAGGACTTAGCAGGACCACACCATGACTGATCTGAGAATGTTGGTGATAGCTGCAGTGTGAGCTAGAGATTGGCCTAGACCTGCTCACATCCCTTGCATTCACCATTTCTGTGATCCTAAATAATGTTAAGTGAAACTTAACATGGTGAATATAACTATTTACACAAAAGATAATAAAAAGTATAGCAATTGTGAAAGCAGTAATTTTGTTCCGAGGGAAAAGGAATGGTTCTGACAAATTACTACAGCATAAGGAATTTTACCAGTCATGTCAAATGAATTGTTTTTTATAGTGCCTGTTTAGAAAATTCACAGGAAACAACCGCTGATATTCATGGGGATTTTATATTTACAACAGAAGAGCAGATAACAAAATAATAGACAACACTCACCTACAGGTGAGACTCATTTCAAAAGGAGTCTCCGCAGTGCACTCTATTGTCTAACGTAGTTTGCCAAGTACGACTTTCCAAAGTTTACTCTTTTTTGGGGGGGGGGCAGCAGAATAAAGGGAAATTTGGCTTCTTGTTGAGGATTTTTAAACAGCTGGTGAGATTGACCAAAGCATTGTCTGGAAAACTAGGCACAGGTGGCAGGCTATTCTGCTTTACGTGCTATAGCAAATATATTGTCCCATATATTAAAACACGTTGAACTATGAATCATTATAATAACAAAGCCCTGGATTATGGCCTGTATAGTTGATCTATACATGAAAAAGGTGTCTGAGGTCCATCTGCATTCTTGCTCATGGCAGATCCACTATGCCGTGCTGGTATTCCTGCCTGGTTGACCTCAGATGCACCCAGCCCACTGCACATGCAATGCAATGCAATGCATGTATTTCTTTCAGGGAAATCTGATTGATCTTAGGTTGGAGACTTATACCTGACTATTTGAACAAGTATAAAAAGCAGTCTTGTTATACATGCAGTGCAAGGGATGCCCACAGAAGGTTAATCCATTCTTAGAAGTTGCTAAGTAACAGTATCTGGAGCTCAGGATCACTAATTACTTGACAGCTCATCTCCAAAGACTTTGACTTGTGTTTTACTGGCTGAAACCCACTATTTCTTGGTAGTCTATTTAGGCAGTATGGGTTGAGGGGAGAAGAGAAAGCCCTGAGTAGATTTAAATCAGTGGAGAAGCTTATTTGTCTCACAATTGTGAAGTTTGAATTAACATCTCAGTAAAAACTCCCTAGTCTGAACTCACTGACTTCTGGAACAGTTTATACTAATATACCAAACATTATTCACTCCAGCTACAATAGTACTATCTCTTTAGAATCCTAAAAGTTCACTAGAAGGCAAGTGAAGCAAATTTGATTTTGTCAAGCTATCAGTTGATTGCAGTATTACAGAGAGAATGGAGCATACGTATGTTTTTCATATTCTAGGTACATTTTTTTCTGTTTGCTGGAGGTAATTTTCTGTCTGCTAGGGATTTTCCTCCCCCTTTTTTTAAAGAAATAATCAATCAAGTCCCCTCCCAGCATACAGGTAAATAAGTACCTACCAGCAACAGGATTAAGGTCAAAAACATAACGCATGTTCTTCTGTAAATACCCTAGATTAAAATAAATGCAATTTTGTTATTTCTGTTAGAAATGTCTCCAGCATCTGAACGCTGTGACATTCGAACAATAATAATTTTTTGGGCTCTCACTGAGATGTGCATTTTTGTCAGCAAATACTGTAATACATGGCTTTCAGGTTCAAAAAGTTCGAGCAAATCTTTACATAAATTAGGAACAAGACCAAAGCCAAAGGACCTGCATTTGGTTCACAGATGCCATTCTAATATTAGTGAGTAATGATGTACAGAATATAATCTTAGTTAAAGCTTATTTGATGTAAACATAATAGCTATTTCAAAAGCATTTAAAAACAACATGAAAGAAAACAATTCATGTAAAACATAATGAACATGCAATTCCTTGTAGTGAAAAACATATTTTACAGGACTTTGGCAGAGTGTGTCTGTAACTGAAATAAAAATCAATATAATTTGTTGTATAATTTAGACATAGCTTTATCCTCTTCTACTCAAATTAATATATGGGTTAGCAATTTATATGTCAAGTCTCAGCTCTCAAGGATTAGAAACAGCTGAGATATACTGCAACATTGAGGTTTATGATATGAAAATGCTGACAGACTCAAATAAAATGGCCCTGCTGCTACATCAGGTTGGAAACTTGATCCATGAACTATTGCTGGCTGGGTATAAATGCCTGAATCCACAGCTTCAGTCTAAAGGGCTCAAGTTTGCCCAGGGGATGTTGCCTAGCCTATATCTCTTTGTTTACAGTACTCTCCAAAGTAATATTGTACTGTAAGTGAGCTTCAAATCAGCTACTTGTAGAAATACTATGCTGTAGTGGATCTCCAGCACAAGGCTTGCATGACAGCCGAGCCTGCTTAACACCTTAAGGAAGGGATTAACAGATGTATTTTCTCAAGCACTGTGTGTGAGCCTCCTTCCTTCTCCCACGCTCCTGTCTCCATGTTTGCAGCACTGTGGTTCCTGCCCTGCTGATACCCCTGTGCCCAGCACACCTGGTTATTGCAACCAGCGCTGCAATTCAAAGGCATCCCAATGAAAAAGGACATTCTTCCTAAATACAGTTTTTTGCTGTAGCCTTACCCTGAAGCTGAAATGCCTAGATTATGCAGACGCTCACAGCTAGACCTCAGGCTAATCCCTCTGGATGAGGGTGTTGTGGCTTTCACCCTGTAAAGCCTGTTGTCAAAGTCATTTTACAGTGCAGGATGTTCCTCTCACTGAGGAGCCTGTTCCGTGAGTCCTGGCCATCCTGGGCAGTTAGAAGGGAAAAACCCAGCTGCAGTCACTGCATTTGATCCCCACAGAGATCATTATGTTTTACAGTTTCCTTAGGCCATGGCTAAATAGGGCTCGTGGTGCCTTGGGAGTGTGAAGATGAATTTTTCTTTCAAGACGCATCTCTGCTTTCTACAATACTTCTCCAAAGTACAGAAATGAAGCAAAATAAAACAAACTATCAGGAAGTAGGCTCTGAATGCTGTACTAAGCATGAAATACCCTGAGGTGTGAGGTAATTGCAGCACCTAGCTGTCATGGTAACAGGCACAACTGCAATTAATAAAATTTAAAAGTGTGCTAGCTGTATGTTAGGTACAAGCTCCATGAGCCTGTTTGTTTAAGGCCACTCCAGCCTTCCCGCTTATCCCATCTGAACACTCGCCTGCTGCATCTCGGCCAGGCATCAGATTTCCTTCAGGGATTGCAAACCTTTGTGCAAAGCCACTGTCAGCCGCTCATAAACAGAACGATACTAAATTTCTCTGCCCCAAGGAATAATACCAAACACTTATAACTCAGAGAACAGAGCCTTCAGTTTGCCATAACGTGTGTCTTTGAATACCAGGCACTAATGAAATACGGCGCAAGCCTCCTTTCAGCAGCCATCACATCAGCAGGGTTCTCGAGCCAATGTCATGCTGCCCTGGAACCGCGAAAATCAATGAAGGTTAAAATCACACACACGAAGGCATTGTGCTGATCTGCACCGCCATTAATTTAAATCATTTGGGGAGGCTAAAAAGCAACGTAATTATTTTCTATTTGCAATTCTAGTGTAGGGCTAATACACAGAGCAATACCCAGTATATAAGGAAATGTAAACCTGTCAGTTTGCTGCTAAGTGACCCAGCTTATACAGATGTAATTAGAAAGTTATTAAACCAGAGTCCCTTTAGCCATGGCTTCAGCTGAACAGCTCTGCTACTAATACTATCCATTAAATTGCATCCATTTATAGCTGGAGCACTATCACTTTTTAATAGCATTACTCCTAACAATCAACCAGCATATGCTGCTTTGAGCATTAATCCTTGCCTGCCATTGACTACTTATAAACACAATATACATTGAAATTAAATGAACTGTAGGAGCACTATCTTCACAGGTTATGATTAGGAGGCATCCCCTCTGCCTGAGGTGTGCAGGTGCCAAGGACCAGACCTGATCTCTCCTGGCCAGAGCATAGGAGGCCAGAGGGACTACAATGTGTCCCTGGCTGTGGTAGCTCACCCAGGGTGATGTTCTACCTACGCAAAGGACTGTGCCGTGTCACCTGCAAGTGAACTGGAGAGCACCTTGCCAGCTTTGTGGTAACAGTGATGCTTTCCTTTCATGCCTTCACACCTCCTTTTAAGAGTCTGTGACTAAGAGAGGGCAAGGTTTAGCACAAATTAGCCAGGTAACCCTTACATCAAAGTGTAGCTTTTTTTTTTTTTTTTTCTGGGAGCATTTTGCCCCATACTCATCCTTTCTGAGAACAGCCATGAGATCACAGGGAGAACCTGATTCAAAGAGTAAGGCAGACTTGGGGATTTGTGTCATGTAATCAGATACCAGGTCTTCTCTGTCTAATCCTTGAGAAAGGTTGAATCCTGTCCCTGGAAAAGATATTCTCATTCCACTGACCCCTTTGGACATTTTTGAAATTCACACCTCTACACAGCCTATACAAGAGTTCATTACATACACACAAAACCCCTTCAAAATAGGTTCAACTGGAATGCAAATGAAGGCCTGTAGCAAGAAGACAAATTCCCTCTTTTTGAGCTGACCTTTTTTATTTCCATCCACATTGACTGATCTGTATTAGCATGAGAAATGGTATAATTTCAGTTGCAGTACTTTTTAAAACCAGGTGTTTTCCAAACTCCCTGCTCTATCTGTGGGAAAGTACATTTACTAGAGATTAAATCTAGAAGTATCCAAGCTTCCGAGGTTGTACTGCATAAAATAGTCCAATTAGGTAATGGTACATCAGTATTTTTAGGAGAACCTTCATTTATTACATGGAAGTGATCATAAAAGTTGAATGAGTTCTGGAAATAACTTGTTCTTTTCTGAGACTATTCAAAACCTCATCTTTATTTTTAGATTTAAAAATCTGTCTTAATTTTAAACGGTATAGATACAGTGTACTTAGAACATATATAATTAGAAAGGAGAAGTCTAGATTGCTCTAGATCAGGAAGGGTAAAATTTTCCTTAAGCCTAATAGTGGCATTGAGTGTGGTTTATCATCAGAGACAAAACATTTCTTTATAATAAAACCACTTGCTTCTCAAATTCTTTCAGATACAATCATCCATCAGCTGGATCTGGTGGCTCTAACCTCAATTCTATAGATAGAGACAAACAGAAATGGAGAAATTCTCCTCCTTTAATAGTCTTTATCTAGTCTTTTCTCTGCACTTTCCCTCCTGCATAGGATGTGGCATTGAACTGTAAGCCCAAAGTTTACCTGAAGCACTTGTGACTGTACCCACAGGTCCAATGCACTGACAGTCCTGCACTTCCCATCCATCCGTGGAATTTCTTTCACTTCTCTAGATACTGTAGAAACTGTGTTTGTGGTCATGTAGCTTTCTGTATTGATTCTACCTGAAAGCTCACTCGTTTTGAACTAGATATTTTTAAAATGAAAGCATTCAGCTCCTAGACCCTGAAAGTATGAAACACTAAGCTGAGAGCCTGGGTTTCTTAAAGTATTCCTAAGAAAAGACTGCGAGTTCCAGCAGGCTCCCTGGTATTATGCAGTGGAAGATCTTAGAAACAACAAATCAAAGAAGTTATGCAGTGCTAAAATACTAATAACTGCACCAGAACCATGGGGTTTGGAGCACTAAGAAATATATGTGCACTTCATCAGAAACATTCAAGTGTGTACTGAAAATGTTAATGTGGAAAGAATCAGTATAGACAAACCTCAGTGTATGGATGACTTTACTGTCTTTAACAGTGGAGAGAAACAATCTTTTAACATAGGTGAGCAATCTTAATAGTCCTGATCTTTGAAATAACAGAAAGCTACAGCATCGAGCACAATATGATGTAATTAAAATTCTTGTACTGTTGACTCACCAGTACATGCTCTAGATGAGGCATGTATCAGAAAGGAAAATTTTTGTAGGAGAAAAGTCTCTTTTTCAATTTCTATTTGTTAAATAGTGATTGTATCAGCACTGAAGATGCTAAGTTTCCTGTTGAATTAGATGTTTTACGGTTCCACATTACGGCAGTTGACTATATATATCTAAATGATTATAAGTAAAGGACACAAAGGGTCCTAACCAAAGAGAACTCCTGAGCCTGCATATTACCCCATTATAATCCATATAACCAGGTCTGACCCAGTGCAGCATCTTGCTGATATATTGATGTAACAACTACGTATACACATTGTAATACAGTTCAGGCTATTACCAATAAAAATCAGTTATTTGGCCTCTGACATTTATACAAGCCATAAATATCTAGAAATAAGAAAGCTGGACCCTGCTTTCCTATTTCTTGTCTTCCTAATGATGCAGAGTTTTTTCAAATTTGTTAACAACCCTGGGTCCAAGTGCTGTTCAGCTTTATGCAGTCATTGTGCACATTTCCATTTGCCTAAATAAATGTAAAACTTTCACTGAAGCTCTTTAACAACAATTTCACCCTCTGTGCTTTTGACACCTCAGTTATATTCTCTCTGGGCTGTAAAATGAAAATTCTTAGATGGTTTGACTTAAATAGTCCAGTTTTGAAGTTTTTATTTCAATGTGCCTCCCTCCCAGGAATCATTTATAGTATAAAGCCAAACCTCGTAGAGCAGACTGAAATTGTTTTTTTTTTTAATATACACATTGCAGGTAAAATATTGCAAAATATAAAATAAATTTACAATAAAAATACATTTTCTTAAATTTTACAAAGTAGAAACACAAGACTTTTTTAAAAAAAACCCAAATGTCCTCTGTACTGGGTACACTGACATGTTCTGTTTTACATCAACTTCAGCCACTGCAACTGTCTTCTACCAGGTATCCACGAAAATTTAATTTTCTTCAAAATGTTTTAAATACTTCCACTCAGCCTTGGCACAGCGGCTCCTAATGTCCTTGGATGGTTTAATACATAGACTAAAAACATTTTAAGTCACTTTGTTCAGATAAAACCTGTGCAAACAGAGACAAGCTGTGTGCCACACTCAAACTGTCCAACTCAGCAGTCTGATCTCAGCACCAAAACTCACTCAAATGTGCCTGACTGTCTTGATTTAAAGAGCTGGTGGGACTGTGCAACTCCTCTAACCTGAGATATGGGGTAATGAGCACCTGGAGAATTAGACCCATTTCAACACTGACCCATCTTTCCAAGTGGCCAGTCACTCTCTGCCAAGTTAGGTAGAGTGGATGTCATCCAAGCAGAATTCTAAGCTAGCAGACAAACACAAAACAAGGATCTCTGTGAAGATCACTGCAGGAATTTGTGTCCTGCTTTGAAACTGATAAGGCCTTGACTGCCAGATTCAAACACTAACATGTTTTTCCTGCACTGCCAGCATTTGTTCCAAGTCCCCTTCTATCTTGCTGGTACCTGAACTCCTTACCTCATACCAGACCCCTGCTTTGCCCCAGAGTTTTACCCTTTCATGACTTGTCTACTTCTTGGTCTTGTTTGTCTTTGATTCAACTGAGTTTAACCAACTGGCAGGACCAACCATATTCCAGTTGAGACCAACTAAATCAAACCACAGCTTTATTTCCGCCAAGTTTGAGAGTCCTGACTACTGTAAACATATAATAAAAGAAACTTGTTGAGACTGGGAGACTCTACACTCTGCTCAGTGGCATTTTTTTCTATTTTTTTAAAAAATTGAATATAACATGATGAATTTCGGGAATGGCACATCTGCTCGCCTCCACAATTTCATGGGGAATGTTGAAGGCCAGTTGAAGGACGAAAAATGTATCAAAGGCTATTAAACACAAAGATACCATCTGTGGTCCAGGAAGTCCCTGGACTGGAAATCACTGAAAGATGGGGAAATACATCAGCAAAGTGACACTGGCCCTACTCACCCTGTTGTTGCCTGCAGTTGGACACAGACTTGCCTGGTTCAAGAAAGACATTTTTATGTTCGCAGGTAGCCAGGGGGGAAATCATCATAAAAATTTATAATCAACTGCTTTTTCGGCTCACACTGTGGGGGGAGGAGGAGTGGAGGAAGAAATCAGGAAAACTGAAGGTTGAAGTCTTACCATCTGCTTAGTAGAGCCGCTGCTTCAAGTGCCCCTGCAATTGCCTGAATGCCGAAGAACTGGCTGATGGCACCAGTGGGCATCTTCCCTTAAAGTTTAAGGCACTGCCTTTCCAAATGACCTGCTTCCTAGTCAGAGAGAAGGTGATGGAAGGGGGAAGAGGGAGTAAGCCCAGGCATTCTGTGAGAGGGAGGGCAACAGAGGACCTGCAGAGTCCACTGGATTAAATGAAGAGGGGAAAAAAGGGGACAAAGGGAAACAACCCCTCACCCTGCACCAACAGGTCTCACTGGTGTGGATTAGAGGCATCATAGAGCAAGCAGTGGCCTAGGCACAGAGGGAAAGCTGAACTTTAAGGCCTCTCTAAGCAGAGAAGACCTGATAGAACAGTCCCTGAGCTAGGCCATGAGCTTGGATGGCAGACGCCCCAACAGAGATGAGCGTCCTGATAGAGGATATATCCAGGGTACATATCTCTAGTGTCAGAAGATGTCACTCCTTCATGTCTCCCCACCAGGAGGTGCAGAATTAAATAACATGTTGTGGAAACTTGCTAAAAGGCTAAAGATCAGTCCGTTTCTGAACAGCCTGCAAAATACAGGGCTGGGCTGTGCATTGATGAAGAGGTGGAGCCTGTTTCAGCTTGTCACAAAGAAGGACAAGATCAGTCAGCATTTGAGCTGGGATAGCACAAATTGTGAGTCCTCAGTACTGTTATTTCTGAAGCAGATGTGTTTCTTTTATGCCCTGAACATGCTCTCTCCTCAGTTCAGACCCCAAGTACCGAGGAAGGGAAGGTGCCAGCAGACCCACACACGTGCGCAGGAGGTGCCTGGTGGCAGGTGCAGACACACCACAGCATGGGCGGCTGACACGTACCCGAGCCCAGAGCTATCTGGGGATAACCTGAGCATCTGGCAAGTCTATCTGCTGCAATGTTCTACACCATTTTTCCCAGATAATCTCTCCTCTCCCTCCGTGTGACTCCATGCAGTGACCTAGTGGACCCCTAGGAAGAGTCCAGCTCCAATGCAATTAGCACAAACATCAGAAAACGTCCCCCTGTCACACAACTCCATACAGCCAGGGCACAGCTTGAACATGTTTATTCTGTGCAAAGCTTATGAAGAATTTGCATTAGAAAACAGAGACAAATGGAAATTTTGGCTTTCACTGCTGTTTTTTAACACAAATGCCACCCAAAGTGCTATTTACCTATTATCCAAATTCTGTTGTTGAAAGCACTAGCTTTGCAATATGAATTTTTAAAATTTATTTTAAAGCAATATTAGGGAATGCATTTTACACCATGAAATTATATTAATAAAGAAATTTGTTTGATGTTCAATATTTATTCTTCTCTCCCTGTAATCATACTTTTGATGCAGCATACATATACAATGAAAAAATGCATTTTCAAATGTCTTCAACCTGGCTTTATGATTATTTGTTAATCACAATCCATTAAAACCTTAAGGTTTTGAGTGTAGGGTTTGCATTTTGGTGTTTTTGTTTCTTGACGGGTTTGAGTTTGTTTGTGTTTTTTGTTTTTGAATGGTCTGTTTTGCTTTGGTTGGCACAGTGAAAAGAGTAATTTGGGTTTAGCATATAGAATTTAACTAAGCTTTATTTATTTTATTGTCAAAAGTAATAATAGGGGGTAATTTAAGTACTTTGAAGATGTGCATTTAGTGGTCTTTGAAGCATAATCCCATTAAGATTAATAATGAATTACATCTGAGAAAGACTATGTCCTTTAATGCTAATGTCTTTTGCGAGGTGGATAAATCACTCAATTTAACAGCAAAGACAAATGTGCAGAGGAGCTGTAGTTGCACTGGTTTATTTGATGCTGGGAGGTTTTAAACTTTTTTGTTTCATTTGTTTTGTTTCGTTTTTTTTGTTTCTGTCTAGAAGACTCGGTAACTCATGGTCAGTGAAAGCAATGTGGTGCATCAGGCAAAGTAGCGAGGGCCAGTGGAGGGAGGGGATTGTCCCGCTCTGCTCTGCACTGGAGTGGCCTCACCTTGAATATCGTGTGTGGTTTCAGGTACCACAATATAAGACAGATAAAAAGGTATTAGAGACCACCCAAAGATGCTGAAGGGTCTAAAGGGGAAGCCATGTGAGGAGTGGCTGAGGGAACTTGGTCTGTTCAGCTGGTGGAGACTGAGGGGAGACCTCGTTGCAGTTACAGCTTCCTCCTGAGGGGAAACGAAAGGGCAGGCACTGATCTCTGCTCTGTGGCAATCAGGGACAGAACCTGGGGGAATGGCCTGAA
>JAWWMP010000081.1:8364832-8498286 GCA_035047865.1 Dendrocincla tyrannina
TTGTGTCAGGGGAGGTTTAGGCTGGATATCAGAAAAAGGTTCTTCCCCCAGAGGGTGGTTGGGCACTGAACAGGCTCTCCAGGGCAGTGGTCACAGCACTGAGTGACAGAGGCCAAGAGGCATTTGGACAATGCTCTTGGGCACATGGTGGGATTTTTGGGGTTGTCCTATGCAGGGCTGGGAGTTTGACTTAGTCACGGTGTGCACAGAAAGCCTGAAGCAGCCAAGACGGTCTGAAGAGCTAAGCAATGAAGAGAAGATACCTGCCTTAGTTCTAATTTGGCTCAAAGAGTTGTGCTCATAAGCATCCTGTGTGGGCTTTCACAGATACCAACTTCAAACTTCACTCAGTGGTGCTGCAGTGTCCCCAAGGGGACAGATTCTGCTTCTTTGCCAAAAATGGCAGAATTTTTGTGACATGCATAGCTATGAAGTAAAAGGTAGACAGACGTAAAGCATGGTTTGGCTCTTTCAAGAGAAGAAGAATGCACCCAAGGACTGAAACAGTCTGCAAAGGAAAGCCCTGAGTTATGGCTCATTGTACTGATCATACTGAGGAAGAAGCCATTATTTCCCTCTGGCATCCTTTCAGGTCCTTGTAGCAGGGACCTGGTGGGACAGCTCTCCCTTCCCACTCAGGTAGGATAAACATCCCTGGCAGGACATGAGGCAGAATCTCCTCCTGTCCCCTGCTGTTACGTGTTTGTCAGCCAGTGAAATCTTCATCCTGCTTAATTTATAAGAGCTAAAGAGATCATATTACACACTGGTAGAACCAAAAAATCAGTGCTGCTTTGCCCAGCAAATAAGAGTATATGTCGCTTCTGATTACAATTGGTTCAAGGTGCAACAAACCTCACAGTATGTGCAGCCTTCAAAGCACCTATTAAAAATACATTTTTATGTTGTAATTGCTTACTAAGAAAGATGCATTGATTTCTTTCCCCTCACATCTGAGAAGCAATTGCACAGATGTATTCAGAAGAATGCACATAATATACTTGAAAAACTAAGCGTGAAAAATCAGTTTAGATTTCACCGAGTGTGAATTTGGGGAGAAAAATTATCCCTCCACCTTCTCACTACTAATGCAGTAGGGTTTATTTTTGAATGAAGGCAATATGAGCTTAAATTAAATGTCAAATATAATTTAACATTAAAGCATGAAGCGGCTGAGCATGTGCGTGTCAAAGCTAGCAGCTCTTCTGAGTGGTTAATTGCTATCTACAAAATAATAACCTATAAAAAGATCTCTAATTTTCAGTAGTGAAGCTTAAATTTACTGTACTGGAATAATTTTAACAAAATAGAGCTTAGAAGCCTTTTTAGTCACCCATGCCACATGAAGACACACAATGCCAAATAAAAACATCTGCAATCTGGCTGCCTACTTCTCTGGGAGATGTCTAGACTCCTTTTATAATCAGCAAAGAGAAATAGACACTTCTAGGCTGTAGTTCATCTTGTCCTAAGCTAGATATCTAAAACAGGCCAGAAGAATCACATCTGAAAAATGCCCGTTTCTCTCCACTGACAGTAAAGGGAGCCAGCAGTGATTAATTCAGAGGCAGAAAGCTACCAGGCAATGTGTAGTTTTGATCATTTTCTGCCAAAAAGATCAACTGACCAGTGCAGCAATTATATATATATTATTATTTTTTTCACTGACACCTGCTAGGTAACTATTATTAGTATTAGAAAGAGGCTATTTTATGCAACTTGCTGCCCATGTCAGAAAGTAGTGAAATTCTTGCCAATAGAAACTCCAAGTCTGGGACTTGCACTCTAGGGCTGAACTCCAGAAAGACATTACAAGAGACAAAACAGCTAAAACTGAACAGAACAGTCCCACGGCACCTAACCTTCCATGCATTGGCTTAATTCTAGCCACACAAATAGTCCCATAGGGCAGATATAGACAACTCTTTAAATAATTTGATGGCTACCAGTGGGCAGAGGGCTGTCTGCTGTAGTGCAATGAACTGGATGGAAACCACCACTAAACCAGCTGAGCGCTACTTGAATTGCAATAGGGGAAAGCAAAACAGAAAGAACAACACATGCTTTTTATATTGGGAGACTCCCTTCTTAAGGCTATGACTTAATTTCCCTCTTTTTTTTTTTTAATGGTGTTTCTAAATATGTAACAGCATAAATAATACCAAAAATCTGACTCAAATGCATTAAGAACAGCTAGACAAAACCCTGATATGTGTGAAGTAAACAGCAAAGCTACCACTGACTTAAATTGATTCGCAACTTCAATCCTTCAGCATTTAGAACAACTAAATATCTAAGAAGGTTTCCAGAATATGAAATTACAATATGTTATTGTAATGGCTCTATACAACCATTTCTGAGAAAAGAAGGAGGAAGAAGTTTGAGATCAGAGAAAACAAGAAATGAGTTTTATAAAGGCATTATCATTGGGCTCAATGGATCTAAAACCAATAAACTATGATTTTCATCATGATTTATTGTTCAAAGTGACATATCCACCGACACAGAAGTTTCGATATATGAGTTGACAAGGGCCACGCAAGTTACATGATGGAGAGTGTTGGAAAGTTAACACAGTAATCTGAACACTAAATATAACATATAATCATAAAAGCACTGTTAGATTTCTAAATGCTAGATATAATATCGAGTGAGTGATATGGATGAAAAAAATTGAGGGTAAACAAAGGAGAAGAAGCAAATAATTCCTGTCAAAACCTTTTTACCAAAATATGCCACTAAGCCCTACAGATCTGACTTTTTATTTTATGGCTAAAAACTTCGAAACCCAAGCAAGACTTAAGTTTCATTGAAAATCACTGTTTTGTTTGCTCTCCAATGTCCAAAGGCAGCACAGACAGTGGGCAAGCAGCCCAACACGGGACAAGGCCAGAGGCAGCTCGTGGCTCTGCTGCCACAGCCACACTCTGCACAGCCACTGCCAAACGTGCAGATCTGTGGGAGACTTTTACACAGTGGCACGAGCCTCGGGCACGGCGCTGACATCCTCGGCTGCTGCCAGCTTGGCCATTGCTGGTGGTCGGGTGCCAGCCATGAGCTGTTCTGAGCAGCTCCCAGCACCTCCTGCCTGCTGTGTCTGAACTGAGGGGCTGCCACCTTGGCCATGGCACCATGGCACTGGCACGGCAGCCCTGAGCTACCCCAGCTGCAGCAGTGGGAGCACACGTCTTCCTTTGCCAAAGCCACAGTCGCTGCTGGTAGACGGAGAGGTCACAGCAGCCACAGGGGTGGCTCCTCAGCCCTGTGATCTCTGGCTGCGGAAGAGTGAGGACTAGGGCATCGTTTCAAGCCCCAGCAGAGTGTGCACAGGCCATACCTCCTCTGCTGCCAGCCTTCCCCTTGGCATGTCATGAACAAGCACAGAGGGGCTCAGGGTTTTTTCATGCTCTCAGGTAAGGTGTATTCATAATTGTATTCATAAGTTGGTGTATTCATAATTCCCAGTTTGGCAAGTGGTAGGAGCTTGCTGATGCGGCTTCTCCTCCATATTTTTAGCTTGTGTGAAGCTGTTTACAACCTGAGTGCCTTTCCTGCACCGTGACTTCTGCCAATCCTCCACTGTATGGGCTCATGAAAGGACATAAGGACTAACTATCCTGGCAATAGTCACAGTTCCACACCACAGAAAGTAGAAGCAGAAGGCCAATATAATCATATCTTCCTCATTTCAGAGGTATCCCACGTGCTGATACCTCTTGCCAACCTGAGACAGAAAAAGCCAAAGAGAGACTGGTGCTTTGCTGTACTGGGTGGAAAAAACATGTACTCAGATTACTGGAAAAGTGTAACATCCAGGGGACACAGAAGCACTATGTGGAGTGACTTGCACTGAACTTGCATTTCAAGAGAGGCAAGAACACCCCTGTGCAGTGACTCCAGGGATTAAATGGTAGGAACAGAAAGTGACTCAAAAGAAGGAAATAGTGGTAGTAAAACTGGCATGGCAAATGTCACTTATTCTGGCATGAAGTCTGCTGACATCAGACCAGCCAGGAATATTATCTATTTAATTGTCAGTGACTCTGAACTGGTGCAGTGAGATGTAATCACTGATTTGTGTCATCTTGTTGCTCCTTTTTCAGCAAAACTTTGGTTCTCAGACTACTGTAGAGACTTAGGGATCTCTACACCTGCTACCTGAAGTCTGGCAAACTGCTCCCATCAGTGCTTCGTTAATATAAACCATTCACCAGCGTCTCTGTCCTCTGTATATTTGACGTCATAATGAATGTTTTAGAATAAGAAATAATTACTTTGCCCCTCAAGAGAGGATCTGAATACCTTGTAATACTTATGGTCATCTTACTAAAAATCTACCTGCAGTATTTGTTGTGTGGTCAATCCCCTATTTTTCTGCAAATTAAATTCCATAGCAAATAATTAAGAACTTTGAAACCTCAAAGTCTGCTGATTTAATAGAAAAGATGGGTTGTAACAGATGAACTCCAGCAAATTTTGCTGAGGTGGTTTGGATGTTACTGGTCTCAGTTATTTTTCCCATCCTTCTGCCAAAGTTACTGCCCCTGGACAGAATGGCAAACTAAAGCCTGGGCCTATATCTCACACAGCTCCTTCAAACTACTGAGATATACGTCTGCAAAAGGACACCCTTAAGTACAGGTGTCCAGCCTTTTTTTGTTGACCCTGATTCAGTGCAGAGTTGAAATAAATATCTCCATCAAAAGCCTTAAAAACAAAATATAAGAAGACAAAAACGTACCAAAACTACCTCAGTTTTCTCTCCCACTTGTTCCCTCAATGAATTCAAGTCACAGCATTGCATCTCCACAACTGTGCTGTCTCTCTTAGCTGCTAATTTTAGCCAGGGGTCTCCATTATAGGGCAAGATGAAAAGGAAGTGATGAAAGAATGTGAGCCATAGCTTTCCTAAACCTTTTATATTTTCTAACTTACTCAGTCAGCTCCAAATACCTTTTCTGGTTCTCTCACAATTCCAGTATACAGAATGGAAACACAAAGTGCCAAACAGATGCAGCTATTTGTAAGAAAGAACCAAAACCTTCTGTCCTCTCTCAATGATCTCTGACTTTCTGAATCTTGCCTGAACACTCATCAAATATTCCCTTTGTCTGTTGTCATCCCTCTTAAATACATAAAGAACCCATTCATGAATGTATAAAGTTTAGTCAATCTCTAAAGTAAATGGATTTTTCTTTTAAAATGCTTTAAATCAAACTCACTCAGTGCATGGTGCTCTCTTCTGTTATCCGCCTTTCTTCAGAGACTGTGTCTGCTTTTGATCCTTTATTCCTGACTTCTCCCCAGCACTGATTTCTCTGTCAATTTGGGAGCTGTGCCTTGTGTTAATGTTTAGACAGAGTATTTTGATGTTTTTCCTGTCTCACTTTTTCAAAATATCTCTCTTAAAATTGGTGCTGATGAAGGTTAAAGATACTCAAGAGTAATGTAATTGAGGCTTTTGTTCTCCTCACTCTACACCCCATTATATGAGGAAATAGCCTGGTAACTGTTGACGGATCAGAAATTCCATTTGTGTTGCATCAAGCTCTGCACCTACAGAGGTAACAAACTTTGGTTCATTCTACTACATGATAAGGACCCAAACTCACTAAGGACCAAAGACCACAGTCCAGGAAAAAGTTCCTCTTCAGCAAGCAGTACTCAATTTCTGCATTTCCTACTTGAACTTATTGCAAGCTGAGGGAAACATACTCTTGCTATTTCTGTCATGGTGTGCAAGGAGACCAGCACTTTGGTTTCAGGAGGCATGACATCTTTCCCCAAACAACATTAAATATTCTTTGGACACTGCTTTGCATAACCTGTCTCTAGTGGCTAAATCACCTTTATTCTTCTACTGAGAAGACTGGCAACAAAGCAGAAGAGACTGAGTCAACTCTAAGATAGAACATAGCCAAAAGAGCAAAGAATTCTTTCTTTGGTGTATGTGTGTATATATACATAAGAATGCATATATATTTTTTATAAACTTTTGCATTACCCTCACTTCCAGAGATGGAGACATCTTCCTTAAGAAGCAACGGAGAACTCTGAGATGGAGTAATTGGAAACGTGTCCTTCTGCAGCTCCTATTCACCACTGATGTTCAGCAATAAAAAGAGAATTGCAACCATGAATCACAAACACTACTGTGCTGTCTTAATACTGCCTTTCAAGAACTGAAAAGACAAACACCACTTAGTCAAGGAGAAACCCTCGTATATCTGATACACCTCCAAATGCTCTGTGATTAATCTTTTTTCTTAAAAACAAACAAACCAAAACAAACAGTGGTTGAACAAAAAAATCTTACATCCGAGAATCCAGATTTCTATAGCTTTGATGGAATGAGGCCATTGGTGAGCAACAGTAGAACTTTACATAGAAAGAACCCCAAACACTCTCCTAAAGCTATCAAAAGAGCCATTCTTTTAGGTAGCTTTGGAGTAAATAAAACAACACTTACTCCTTTAAGTGATTTGTTTGCATTAAATGATTCATTTGCATTTATTTGTCTAATCCCAGAGAGGTTATTGTGCTGCAGCATACTCACACATTCAATCGGGCTATTCTTTGAAGCCAAGTGTTGTGGCTTCTAAAGTGGGAGTGTGGATGCTGGATAGCAGCAGAGTTGGAATCCACTACATAAACTGAAAGAGTTTCCTATTCTGTATTGTCCACATCACGCTTCCTTGTTGAAACAACATCAACCTTTCAGCAGTGGGAAGCGGGTGGCCTGGGGAGCAGGAATGATTCCTGACACGCTGCGTGGCCCTTTGGGAATCGCTGTGAGATGCGTTTGCAAAGGCTCTGCCACTGTTCTTCTGAGCACTTTTTGAACAGCTTCCATAAACCTCTTCAGGATTATGGTCTCAAAGCGCTTAACTGGAAGGCAGTGAGAGTTTCAAGTGCAGGTCCCTCCCCAAAGTCATGCAGCCCTCATGCTTCAAGGTGGGACTTGAACGTTTTTGGTTAACCTGGGTATCACTGCCATTTTTGCCTTCATGCTCTTGCTGCTTCTCTTGCCCTATCACTGGCCCTCATCTGGACTGGGGAGCTGAACAGGTAAGAGACTGTAAAGAATATAAAGTCAAAAGATTTTTGTCCATTTAGCACCCTGAACTGCTTCAACATGACAGATCTTGGGCTTAATGCAAGAAAGAAAAGGACACAGATAGCTGAGGCAGGTCAGAAGAAAGTTTTTATATAGGTTTAACAATATTTTTAAACCACACCCTCAGTCTGTCTATCTGTCTATCTATCTGTCTGTCTACCTATCTGTCTATCTATCCTTCTGTCTTTGCCAGGATTTAGGAGCTGTGGTTGAAAAAGACACTTACGTAAGTGCTAATGCAGTCTGAATAAATGGTGGCATTTAGGCAGGGGCAATGGTGGGGTTGAGGCAGCCATTACATAATGCAGCTGGAGAGTTATCCACCAGAGCTTTATACTTGGAGTGGGACAAACTGGATGTCCCAGAAACCAGCAGTTAAACAAACACTGAATTTGTAAACCCATTCAGAATTTGTAAAAAGCATTGTTGTTTTATTACTGTTATTTATCTTGATCGCATTTGTTCTGCTTAGAAGAAATAAAACACAGGCGCTCTTTGCCTTAATTGCTGGGCCTATTCTTTAGTAAACAATGAAAAGTGATTAGAGATGTTTTTTTGGCACTCACAGTCCAAAACCACCTAGTGAGAGTTCAAAGAACAAAGCAAATGCTTATTGGAAGAAATTACTCAGCTAACTAAACTTGTGCATCTTTGAGTCAGACATTTTTGCAGCATCTTTACCCCATTTATCAATGCACAATTACTGTCACTATTGTGTTGTGTCATTAGGCGTAAGGTTACAAGTGCCAGTCGGAATAAAAAAATTGCAGTAATGTTGGCATAATTTTTCATTATCATCTTCATTAACCACAGCTAGTGGGAGTAAGAGTTTATCCTTGCTGTTGTCATCGTCATGACAACGCTTCCAAAGCTTGTCTGCTGAGAGTTCACCAGATACAAAAAACTGAATGTCCTCATTATTCCGCTTCTCACACTCTCACCCATGCCAAGGGTGATCCGAGATGCACAGGGCCCTTGATTTATCCCCTGTGATTTCTCTTGACAGCCTGGTATGGTGTCTCAGCTTAAGGCAATCGGTCTGATTTCACAGTTTAATTACTGCTAATCTGAAGGAGCGTGGCCAATGCTAATGAGCCAGCAGCAATCAAAGCAATAATGGCTAAACTCACCCTGTTTCATTCTTCTTTTTTTATTAAAACACCCCTGCCCTGAAATAAGCAAGTAATTTCTCCTCTTCACAACTGCACTGAAAGAACAGATGAGCTTCACGTACAATTTGGTGTTCTTTCAGAAGCAGACCATAAGATTCCTTTGTATTTTCCACTTAAACCTCTGCTTAGTGTTAGTTTTCAAACAGCTTTGATACAAGAAAAGAACCAATAATTAGAAAAAACTCATTAGCAGATCACTAGCTCAACCACAGAACATCCACACTGGCACTCTGGGGCCAAATTCTGGGTGGAGGCCTCCTTGATACTTGCAGCTGGGCATCACTGAACTATGCAGCAAATGAAAATATCTGTACTGGCACTCCGAAAGAGAAGCTAGAATTCAGAAAGGCCTTTATTGTAACAGGAATTAATTACAAAACTGGTTGACAATCTACCCTGTAAAATGACCAGTGCACTCAGTTTACACCATCCAAAACCAGCAACTTGTGTGTTCTCCCTTTTCTTGAGCTTCTCTGCTGTTGTTGAAATAGATGAAGAAAAGCATAGAAAAAAAAAAAATCTTCAGAACTGATTTCTGTCAATCATAGCAGTCAAATACCTGGAGTGACTACAGAAAAATAAAAACAATTGGGCCCTCTATTTTGCTTTCCATACATCCATCAGCTGCATTTTGAGTTCCTTAATATAAATTTTCCCTGGTCTTTTTCTTGCTCAGAGCAGAAACCCTATTTAAAATATTTACCAAACTTCACTGTGATGATTTGATTAACATACAAAATCTTTCACATTTAATGATTCCCTGAACAGAAAGTAACTTATCAGAAGCAAGAGCCCCAACAGCAGTGTAAATCCTGGCTACTTCAGCCACCCTCATGCTATTCCATATTTACTCTAGTGAGCCTGAAGTAGACACTGACTCATTTTGAATTAAGCAGAAAATGTGTGTTTCAGTGTTACTGTATATGATTTATGATATATAAATAGAAGGTTAGGCAATATTTTGCTTGTTAAATGACATGGGAGGAAGAAAGATGGAGAAATCAGCTATAAATAAAAGGGTTTAGAGCAGATTCTGAAGAATGTGAACGGCTTGAGTTGCGCATGTCTTATGCTTGTCTCAAGCTTATTTGTCATTACTTCAAATTCAGTGTTGCTCAGTTAAGCTGAAGGAAAAGAGTTCTTTTGACAATTTTGTGGCACATGGATACCTGACCAGTGTGGAAAATCAAATCTTTGCAGAAAAAGGTGCTGAATAGAAGAGTAAGTATTAGGATGTATGATTAACTTTTTACAGCAGCACCATTTAAATGTGTAATACAGCAAGACAGTAACCCTTTATAGGATTAAGTATCTTATAAATCGTTTTGTCTCATCCATTCATTGAAGAGTTGTTCTATCAGCGATTGTTTCACATTCACAATGTTGTATATAAAAATAGAAAAATCCAGACTGCAATGCCACAGAGATCTTTTTGGGTTAGTTTGGTTGATTTTGTTGGTTTTTTTGTTTGTTTGTTTTGGTGCTTTTGTGTTTTTTTTTGTTTTTGTTTGGGGTTTTTTTGACTATCTTAGGATGAGGAAAATAATGCTCTGGGTAATCACAAAATATGGCTATTTCCATAGGATATATCAGACAAAGAGCGTGTCACAAGAAGAGACCATCATTCTAATAATATTTTGTACTTCATCACAGCACTGTCAGAAGATGCCAATGGAGATTCTAAGTCATTTTAAAGAACCACTTCATTTACAGGGAAGGAGTTCACTCCTAATTAAGTTGGAAAGCCTCCAGGGCTTTTATCAGCCTTTGCAATTCTGATTTCCTTGGAGAACTCCTGGTAAATCTAAGAGATTCAGAGATTTCAGTGTGATTAAGATCCTATTGACACAGACATTAAAATGGTGCAAGTCAAACTATGCTATAAACCCTACACAAAAAAAACCCCTGTCCACAACAGCTCAGGTAAACCAAACTAGAAGTCTGTTGGAATGACAGTAATACAGCATAACTATGAAGCAAAAGTGGTAACAAGGAAGAGAAAAAAAGAATCTAGGTTCAAATCGCTTATCTCCCTTAGTACACCTCATCAATATTCATCTACCTCAGCTGGCTGAGGAAGTCAGAAATCTTGGTGTAAGGTTAAAAAAAAAAAATCAAACAATTAAAGCTAGGAGTTGCAAAATTCAAACTGTGTATGAAAGAGTCACAATTATCTTCTCACTTAGAATGAATCTATATGGCAAGAATTTAATCTGGTGCCACCGAACTCATGTGGTATAGCTACATGAAAGACCTGATGCCCTGTAAATAAAATTGACATTTCCACATAGGGGGAAATTCTCTGCTTTGGTTCACTGAAAAACTCCCCAAACTCTATCAGTACAGAAGGCAGAAGAGAAGGAAGGTGGCACATACTACTACTATTACTTATTATTATTCTTAAAATTATCAGTAATAATAATGAACACATATACGCACACACCACCCTTGTGAGAATCAGGTCACCTAATTTCCATTTACATCCCTATTATCATCTTCTGAACCAAACTGATTATTTCTTACATAGCAGTGGGCTGACTGTGCATATGCATCCCAAAACAGAAGGCAAGGAAATCAGCACTCTTTATTTGTAGTTTCTCCATTTCAATTGAATATCCATCAGAAGGTCTAGGTTGATAAGAAGTTGTCACTCAAGAGTAAGTAGCAAACACAGGGACTTCGGCAAAATTGAGGCTTTGTAAATTTGGGTCAAAGAGAGCAAGTTGAAGTGAAAATAACTAATTTTATGTCATTCTGAATAATGGAAAGTACCACAGCCATGGAATTATCCTTCTCTTGCCATAAATGGGAATTACTAACAGATGTGTAAAGCCTTTTTAGTTCAAAAGTGTTTGAGGCATCAAGTTAGTGATGTCATTAACAAATGTTTGGTATTTTAATGAAGTGTGGTGTGCTAGCCCCTGTGACAAAAGAAACACAATGATGAAAAAATACTTCTAAAATATGATGCAGAGACACATTAGTCACATGAAGGCAACAAAACCCAAAGAACAGACTGTCAAGAAATCTCAGTAGATTTCCTTCTGGATGTTGTGAATTTGGAGGTCATCGATTTTGGCTAGCTGTGGATCTGGCATCCTGGTACTCTCCTGCAAAAAAGGAATTGCTCAGATAATTATCCACCAAAGAGGCCAGACCCAGAGCTGCTGAGACTGCATTTCAGGCACAGTTAGAACTGGCTCCATTTTTAAGTTACAATAAAGCAACTGCCTTCTATTATTCTAAAATAGTGTTGCTGCTGAGGGGTTTTTTTTGCAAGACAGGAGTAAGACAGCAATATCAGGTCACAGCTGTGGAAAAGAAGGGATCTGAAGAATCACACAGAAGAACGGGAAGAGAGGGCATTCGAAGTGAACACTAAGAGAGAAAACCAAAATGAATAAAACTGGAGTGATCTTCAAACAGAAACAAACGTCAGAGGCAAAGGAAAATAAAAGTAAGCAAACTTGGTTTGTTTAGCCACCAAGACTAATTCCCCTTCTTGTTAGAAAAGACTTTCATAGATCAAAGTATTAGAGCACTCTGAGTTTCACTTGGCCTATCAGTGATATCCTGATTAGATTTGTATTTAAACAGAATTCCCATACATTTCAATTAGTAGAATCATTGGAGCCAAGTTCTCTTTCAAGTTAGATCTAAATAATCCATTCTCTAACAGAAAATGAAAAGGTATACAATATTGATACCCAACAACGTTCTGTAGAGCCACATATACTTTTAGTAGTCATGAGCATAAATGGAAGCATTCTGTACTCTTACAGTTCCACTGCTAAACTGAAAACTTGCTACAGCACACAAGGGCAAGAATGTTCTTGGCTTTTAATTGCTTTAATATATATAGGATAGTCTTTCATCTGAGTCTTCACAAGTGTTCATCAGAATAATTCTATGGCCCAAAAAGAAAAAAAAATTAAAATGTACTATGAAAGGTACTGATTTTCATATGTTAGGCTAAGCACTTTCTAAAAACAAGTGTCCTTGATGGCATGCCATTTGAGGGTGCAAAGCCAGGTGTACCCCAAAACAGAGGCCTCTTTAAACACTGATCTAATGGTTTGCACATTTCAATATTCTTGCAGTGAACAGGAATCTAAATATTTATTGATACACCCCTGAAATATAAAAATATTCACTCCTACTAAGAAACAGCTTAATGGGTAATATCACCCAAACACAACCAAGAGGAATGAAAGATATTTCTATAACAGGGCTGGGCATCAATGGGAATTGTAGCTGTTGCTTAAATGCACAAGAACATATTCAATACATTCATTATTCAATTAAAAATCATCAGACTGTGACTTATGTAAATACATGGTACTCTGACTTAACACCTAAATTTTGAATCTAGGATTTAAAAATTACAAAGGCTCTTGTACTAGTTTTTAAATTTTGGGGGGTTTTGGTTTTTTGTTTTTTTTTTTTTTTTTTTTTTTTTTTTTTTTGCAAAGTTGTTCTACATTGTCTCAACTCTTACTTGCTACTACTCAGTAGACCCTAGGGGTCATGCTGTTACTATGTCTTATGTTGTCTATAAAATTATGACCTGCATGCAGGATAGTAGGGAAAATTCATCAACAAAGGTTTTCACTGAATAATCTTCTGGATCCAGAGAGCCACCATCCTCCTACCTTACAGAATTTTACTGCTGAAAGATGACTCTGAATCACAATACAGCAAAACAAATTTCAGCAGTGTCTGTTGCCATTGGGGACCTTTGTGACTGCTCCCATCCTCCATCCTCCCTACTCTGCCGCTGAGAGCAGTGTCTTTACCCTTGCTGTGTTTTCTCACAAATTCCTTCCACAGTATCTGTACAACATCCTATTTCTACTCCCAGACACTTTTTCTTATTATTGCAATTTTCTCTAAAGGATGATGCTGTCTAGCTCATCTGCAAGAAAGTGTAGACAGCAAAGATGCTTAAAAATGTCATGGTCATCTGGACATATCCTTCTCATGTATCTTCTCCTCAATGTTGTCCAGGAATCCCAGTTTCTGGGTAGCACTACAGGCAAGAGATTGGCTATTTCCCTATCTTACAATATACATCTTTGAAAACCTAATAATAACAACACACTATAACAATAAATACCAAAGACTACTTGTAACTTTCCCCTTGTCCTGATGAACTCACAAGTGAAACAAATCTACTAGATATCTCTAACATCACTCCAACAACATATCTGAATTATGGTTTTCTCTTGATAGTTTAAATAACTTTAGAAAAATGCTAGGTGAAATGTTAGGTGCACACCTGCTGCTTCCACTGAATACTTTCTCTAGAAGTAGTAACTAGCCCTACTCATGTTTGCAGGTCTCTTGCACAGAAAAATAAACAAGAATTGTAGAGTGAATTTACTGGTCAGGTTCAGGTCTTATTTTAAGAAGGAAAAACATCTGGGCTGGAAAATTTAGATGTAACTCATATGTGTCCTTTTGGGATCCTGTAGGGTGTAATTGTCTGTTACCCAGTTCTACCTCACCAGGTGAAATTTCAGACTCAGAACTTCATTTTGCTCCTCATCAATGAGAAACATCAAAGGACCTTCCATTACTAGACAGAAACAAGGTCATCATCATTATCAGCAATAACAGCTCTAAATGGATGAACAAAACCTTTGCAGAGTTGGAAATGTGGCACAGACAACCCCATATGCAAACAGTTTGGGGTTATCCAAAGCCTTTGTGCACAGCACTTTTCCCTTTTAACCCTTCTGTACCAAACAACAGCTCTTTAAAAGGATGCCAGTAGTTTTCCTGCCATCCCTGTGGCAATATTTAGTATTTACAGAGTCATGTTTTGAGGTGTCAGTAGCTGCAGCAGTCCTTATTTGCATGGTCCAAAAATCAGGTTTGAGTAAGACTTCTACTTCTTATATGCACTGGGAAGCCTGCAGCCCCCAAATTCAGCAGATGGCCAAGTTTAGCCAGGGAGCTATGGGAATGACAAAGAACAGGAACCCTCTCTCCTTGCATCATTAAGAAAGCACAATTCTGGACAGGGGCTCCAGGGTATTAATATATATATATATATAATGGGAAAATGGAAAACAAACGAAACCAACCAACCAAGAAACAACCAACCAAACAAAACCAAAAACAAACCACCAAAACATCTCTAATTCTAAACTCTTTAATCACTTTTAAACAGTTGAAACGATGGGCTAAGTCAAGCCATTCTACCTGCCCCTACTATTTAGTTCTCTCACATGACAGCTACTGTGTCATGCTCTGCAATAATCTCTGTAGGACAGGAAGAAAACCAAACACCCACCTTCCATTTCAAATTATTTTTAGTAAGTTACATGAATCATCTTTGTCAATATAACCCAGAGGATAATGAAAGCCTTTAGAAAGCTAACCCAGGTTACTCTTTCCATCACACAATTAAGCATGTCTAGAATTCTTGAAATCATGCTCTGTCAATTATTTTTTCAAATGTTGTTAAGCTTTGTAACCATGTTCCTCAAATAAGAAGAGATCTGATTTTTCTTACATAAGTTATTTGCAGACAAGAAAAAGATGCATAAGCAATCTTTAGGCTCTCTGTTTGGTATCTTCATTTGATTCAGTACACAGCAAGAGATGGTTAAAAACATTTGTTTTAAAATAGCTTTAGTGCTACCAAAGAATTACCTTTGTCTTAGGTATGTATTACCTTATATTTGCTCTTTCCCAGCTATGCTAAAACAACAGCAATGGATGGTAGCAGGCAGTATTATAAACATTTTATATTGTATATTAAAAAAAAATATGTATTAGCATTTACTTCTGCTCTTGTTTTAAATCTTCTTTAGCAGTAAAACAGGTAATATCATCCTAGCTGGACATCAAGTAGCTCATCACTGTGGTGAAGGCAGATTACTTCTGTCTTGTTTTAGATCATCTTCTGACTCAGACATTCTCATCTTTTTGTTTTACACTTGATTTGCCTCCTCATTATCTTTTCAACTGTAAAAAGATGTTAACTTCTTTGCTACTTAAATAGAAACTCTGGACATAACCAAACACTCCCTGCAGACAAAAAAAAAAAAAATAAATCTACATGTTAAGATGTTTTTAGTCTGCCTTTGCCCACAAAAACCACAAAAGAAGCCAGACTGCCCTGTAAGGATATTTCTCATTTCTTCTCATTTCTCCTTTGCCTTAAGCCAAAGGCACCTGTGCTACAAGTAAATTTCCCCTCACAGATGACAAACTCCAGAGTTGTAGTCTGTTCTTGTTTGCTACTTGAGCCAGTTTAGCTGCTTTTTAGCTCTTGCCTGAGGATATGCCTGTTCCTGCCTCGAGTCCTATTCCAAAAATCCTCAGCTCAACCTGAAGAGACCAAGGGAGTGTGACAAAAAGATCTAAAACAGGTATGTGAGAAACTGGAAAGACAGGGAGAGGAAAAACAAGTTTGTGTTTCTTGAAGTTTACCAGCAGAGCAGGGTGTGATAGGAACCTCTTCCCTTCAGAAAAAAGGGAGTATTAAAAATAGTAAAATAGCTTTCTTTGAGTCTCAGTAGTCCATTCTCACAAACGAAAGTGTGTAAAATATCCAGAAAACTGAAGAAAGATGAAAAAGGATCTTTTTACTAATCCATCCCCATTTAGCCCAAAGCTGCGAGATGATATTTCCCTAACATAAATGTCTAGTTTCTGTCATTTTTCCTGAACTGGAAGTTGTATCCAGATCACTGCATTTAACAAACTTTGATGCATTTTTCTGTCTTGAATTTATCTAATCCTTTCTTAAACCTCTTCAAACATGTGGTAGTATCCAAACCATCTTGCATCAATGAAATTCTCAATTTATTTTGAATTATGAAGAAAAATTATTTTCCTGCTGTCTCACAGTTTCACGGTAGCCCTACTTCGTATTCTGTGGTAGCAAGAGATGATCAACTCCTTTCTGCATCCTCTGGATCATTTATCGATTTGTACATCCCTTTACATCCTTCTGCTCACACCATTATTCACACCACAAGAATGCTTCTTCCCTGGGGTGAAGTGATTTGGTGCATTCAGTCTCTGCTGGTACAGAAACCTCTCAATTCCTCTGCTCAGGCTGTCATCTTCTCTGCAGCTCTTCCAGTTCCATCACATCCAGCTGGAGACAGGGCAACAAAAACTGCACAGAGCTTATGAAGCACAGGAACATCAGAGCTTAGAGCTGGAAGGTATTTTCTTTTCTGTTCCGTTCCTTTTCTGGTAACTACTTTTTGTTTGATGAAGTTGCATTTTTACAAGCTTCTGGGCTGTGTGCCAGCATGATGTGAGATGACTTGATGCTTTTAGTGTTCTTCTAAACTCTGCCTTCTCATCAGCCGTCTGTCCTGTGGGATAACTTCCCAGGGAAGGGGTGAATTGGCCATGACCGAAGTGTCACCGCTACCTATGTACAATCACCTCTGCTATAGATTTCATCTCAAAGCAAGTGTTGCTCTTCTGGAAAGGTCCCTCTGGGAGAAGGCAGGTCCACAGCATGGCTGAGCAGCTGCATTAGACACCACAGTATTCTAATGTAATTAGAAAACAGCTGTGAAGGAACAGTCAATTGTTTTTTGGCAGTCACGGCCAATTTTGCACCAATGCAAATGATGAATCAAATCCTGCAAGTTTACAATATCTGCTGAGAGCATGATGGCAGAAGCCATGCTAATGATTTTAAATCTTGTTTATGCCATTTTTGGCTGATGGAGTAGTCCCCTGTCCCCCAGAAGCCTCCAGTGCAAAGGGATTCCCATACACTGCACTATAACACCTACTGAGTAGGTGAGAGGAGAGCCAATGGGTTGGGTATGGAAATCAGGCAGCTACCTTTTAGCCACAGACTAAACATACTACATCCTTCCTTTCTAGAGCAGAAATTGTGCTGTTGAGCCATACATTACTCAGCCTCAGCAAATAAACATAAAACTGTCAAGAGAGAATAACAAAGTACTCAGTTACTACCAGGCTGCTCCTCCCTGACTATCAAGCCAGTCTGCCCACTGTGTAGTATTGCATCAGAAATACTCATCCAGGAGAACAGTGTTATTTCTTTAAATATGTTCCTCATACAAGTTCTTTTAACAAATATCTAGCTCTGTTAGGACTATCAAATACAGCCTGTAAATGATCATCTGCTCCTAAAAATGTGTCTTTACTTTACTGTCTGAACGATGATGATAATCTCTAGGGCCTCATTGTCTTGCTGAGGCCCCCCACATGATCTTTCAAAATTATTGCATGTGTCAGCTGGGATTGGAAATGCTTCATAGGAGGATAACTGCTAAAAACATTTTTGCATTTGTAGCAGTTCCTGTTAGCGTGAACAAATGGAATCCACTTGGCAATATGTCTGCATAAGTGCAAACTTTGAGATAAAGATGTTAGAAACAACATTTGAAAATGGCCCTTTGCCCTTCTTTTTCTGGCCCAAAAATAGCTGCATGTAAGTCTTCAGAAGGCAGTACTTTCAGCCAGATAGTCAATAATTTTAATAGAATTAGCATGGGACAGAAATGCTGTCCAAAAATGGATTCATGTTTAATCTGGTAATCTGATCCCATATGGCACTTTAAAGAGTGGGAGGAATTAGTGTTTGCTGCTTAAAGAAATTACCCAGAAAATGACTGCTGAAGACAGACCAAATAGTACCTCATCAGCATTCAGTGTGAAAAAGACAGGAACACAGGAACAAGAGAAGTTAAAAGGTGAGCCAGCAAAGAAAGCCAAAATTTGTTCCTGCATGGCTGGGAAAGGGATAGCAATCAGATGATAAAGGCAATCTCAAAAAATACTGGATATAAATAAAGAGGAATTAGAATTTATTGCACAGGAGGGTAGAAGGCAGTTTAAAAGGCAAATGTAACCATAAACCAAGCTCCAGCCTTAAATGCCCATTCACCCTCTCCACAGTTCTGAGAAGGTGTAAAGAATGCACAGTTTTGTCCCATAGTTATCTCTAATCATCCTAATAAGGGAAGCAAAAGTCTCAGGCATGAGGGCCATAATGACTGTCTTGGTCCTGACACTTCACTGTGCATCAGGTCACCATTTCAGGACACATTTCTGAGAGGCAAAACAGGTCACTCTTTCTGCCTTTGTCCCTCAGTCCAACAGATCTGTTTGTCTGCGTGACCTTGTGGTGAACTAGATTGAGAAACTCAACTTGCAACTAATCCTGTTTAAGAATTAAAAAAAGGACCGAGCACAGTTTTAATTCAGCTGAGGTCAACCAGTTCAACTGTACCCCTGCAAAAAGTGGCAATGGCACAACTGAGGAGCCACCCCTGGAGTGAACAGTTGGAGTTAAATGGAATAAACAGATGGAGTTGAAGAGGAGAAGAGCGGGAACAGCTCTCACACTGCCTTTGATGCCAAGAGCGATGTCCACAAAAACGCAGCCTCAGAGCTCCCAGTTTGTGCTGTCTCTGGAAGTGTGTTAATATCTGCATAAACACAGTAAATATGGACTTTATGCTAAAAAAGAATTATAATGGCCAGAGAGAATAAATAGAGCTGAGGGATACAATGTGACAAACATCTAAAGCACTTCAGATTTGGGCAGGCAGCACAATAATTAAATGATGCCTTTTCTGTTCTTCATCTATCAGGAGGTTCAGCTACTCTGACCTGCCCCATGATGGCGAACCTCCTTTCAGGACATTGGCCTTTCACTTGGCCCATCTCCAAAAACCCTACAAGGTATGAGGAGCCCTTCTCTTTCACTGAAATTCTTGAAACCAAAGGGCATCAAAACAATGGCTAGTGAAGTTGTAGCTAAACCAAAGTAGGGTTTGAGGGTTGCAAATATATTTAGTGTTTCTATAACTTGACATAAACATGTAGCACAGGTTAAAAACTAAAGAAAAGCTATTTTCACCCTTCACACCTCTCTGGAAAGGAAAGCATTTAGCAGAACAAAACTGCTGTTGTAAAATGAAATAAGATGTGACTGTTCCCATATGGGGATTACACAAAATACACCCCTAAAGAATTATTCTGTTGCTTACTTCTGGGGTAAGAATACAGGATTTATCTGTAAAAGCAGCTCAGACCAGGGCAGTGCAGTGGCTAATGAAACCCATGCCAATATATGTCCAAATCCTTTCCTTTGTGTCACCAGTTCAAGCACACCAATTTGTGACAGAGCTACGAAATGAAAAATCACAGCCCAGTGCACAGAGATAATATAGACAATAACTAAGCTTTTGCTGCGTGCTTATGCACACACGCAACACCCAGCATTCAGCTTAGGCAGAGCTTGGCTGGCTCACCAAAGCCAACAGCCCCGAGATAAAGAGTCCAAACTGAGAGGAGGGGGGAAAAAATCTCTTAGGTGCAGTCCTCAGGCATAAAAAACCCCACAATACATTTTAACTCTTATTCTTTGGTTCTGAACAGGCACAGGCTCTGGGTTCTGCACCAAAGTCCAATGGCAGGATTAGTGTTATGGCATCAGTTCCTTAACATATATACCCTTTTCTCTTAATTCTCCCTTTATTGCCACTCATCTCATTTTCTTCCTTTTAAACTACCTAAGGTTGTTCAAAACATTCAGAAAATGTACTTCAAGAAACAAAATTAATTGCATTTATAAAGTCACTTATTTGCAGAATAAAACATTTTTTGTTTTGTTTAGGTGGCAGTGGAGGCAAAGAGGGGACAATACCCATTTTTCTCTAAAAAAATTGAAAATCTTGTGATATGCCCCCAAATTAAATATAACAGAAGTGTCTATCTTAACTTTCATGTCTTCACTTAACCATCCAGGTTTCCACAGCCAGTGGCTGTGGTCTGGGTATCAGAGCAACATTCAGGTTTAGTGTCTTATGTGGATACAGATTAAGACTGCAAAGATTACAATTTGCTGGGCTTGAAAAAGCCAGGCTAGATGTCTTCCTCAATTAATAGCAACGCTGTTGTTGTCACCAGCGACCCCTTCCAGGCTGCACTTGATTTCCCTTCTTCCATTTCCTCTTTGCCTTCTCTAAAGGCCTTGTTTAACTCTTTGCAGAAAAATAAATAGGTGAACTGAAGTGACATAAAAGCAATTTCCCTATGCTCACCTCCCTTATGCTCAGGTCAGCCAAGATTTCCTTATTTCACCCACGAGAAATGTTCCTAAAACCAGCATTTGATTTGCCCCGCAGTCTGGCAGGTTGTACCACTATTACAACATCCAGCTCGCTAACAGCACAGCGGTTGCTTCTCATCAGCTTTTACAACAAAGTATTTATTGACAGGTCAGAAAGCAAAAATGGCAGATTGAATAAACCAGAGCAACTGTAACAGGAATCCTTTGCTAAACCTATCCCAGAAATGTCCTTCAGATTCTGCAATGTGATAAAGGTGAGTATGCCAGTAAAGAATGGGTTTTATTTCAGGATTTGGCTAAAATAAGGAAGGCACCCCTGCCTTTTCAAATGCTGTATTATTTTCTTTGTGGTCTTTTCATTGTGTCCATTGTTTGTGTTCCTTCCAGTTCAGGAGTGACCAGACCTTCCTTGGGCACACACTACAGCACATCCTGCAGCAGGTACAACAAAAGGACTTTCATTTCAGTAATTTATAACATAACTGAGCTGAGGTTTCAGGGTAGATGCCTGAGACAAGTTTAGATGAGAAATAACAATGCTAAACTCAATAGTATCAACCAGGTGCAAAACAGGATGGGAATCAAGTCACAGATTACTGGAGGCTTAATCTAGCAAGGAAATGAGGACCCTGTGCTCAGCCCCTCAAAGGGGTCATAGACTAAATTTAGGGCAGTGTAAGTTCCAGTGAATTTCTGTGTGCAAAATAGAAATATCATCACTTTGCACCCCTGAAAGGAATCACATTTAAAAAACAAGAGGTTAAACTATATTATCTGGAAAGACCAAGTTTCTCCTGTATCTCTGCTTTTACACAAATTCAGACTATTACTTAATATGAAAAGCATAGGCTGGAGATGGGACAGGAGATGTGCAAGACGTGTCATGAATAAAAGCTGGAATTAATGGATGGGTCTCATCAATCTCAGGTTGTATTTGTGATGAAGACAGTGCAAAGTGAATATATACCTTAAGTAAGAAAGGAAATGTCAAGAAAAAGACAGTTATAAATCCAAGGTCAACTGTTGCCTTCCAAGAGTTTTCTTAAGCAATTGTGATGGATTCCTAATTCGCTGAAAGTTTTACATAAGACAGTTTGACACTGTATTGCCACAAGTTTCACACCATAAGAATTTCAAGGGTTTCAGCTAACAGCACATAGCCCTGAAGGAGAACATAGAACCTTGGCCTGATTTTTGACACCAATGTTAGTTAAGCCAAGAAGGGCTTCCCAAGTCAAACAGGATTGCTAAATATTGCCAAGCATTGGAAATAATTTCCTACTTTTGACTACTTAGAAAAAACAGCTTAGTCTAAGCCAAAGCCCCCAAAACTTTTGACAATATTACCCTTGATTTTCAGATAAAACCCACAATGTCCTTATCATTTTGGAGGCCACACAAGCATTCCGCACCTTCATACACTGGTTCAGCATCTTTCAAACTGATATAGAGTAACTATTTAACAATTTAGAAAACACAATTCTTTGGAAGAAAATGTGACATCTACTTTAAAACAGCATTCCCAGGGTTATTTTAGGTAGGAACAACGTAATAACCTTAGTTTAACAGCATATATTTTGCCTTGAATCTCTATATAGTCCCTCTGAAAATGTAACCTTACATGACTTTTTTATTGTTATTATTTTAAAACTAATCTCTGAAAAACCTTTACCTTGTTCTCCCACAGTGAAACCCAAAGATTCTAAACTCCACGTAAAGTCTCCAGCCCTCAGGGACTGACACAGCAGTTCAGAATAGGTTTAGCAGACAAGACAGCACCTTCAGGCTGCTGGCACAAAGCAGCTTTCTTTGCTTCAGTTCCTGTAGTCTTCCCAGTTTCATCGTCCTCCCCAAATCTGCCATCATTATCTCTACATCGTTAACACTGCAGCTCATTAGTTGCAGTAGTGGGCAACCTAACTCTGTATTTTTCTCCTTCCATTGGCTTTCTGTAGATACCACATAGATATCTGTCAGATACCAGAGCAAATAGACGCACAGATGTACTTATAGATGGGATTACGGCCAATCTCCTATATGTCTTCATCAAAATGAAAAATTGATATCCTTTTCAGCATATATTGGGAATTGAATTAGGAAAGCAAAAATGCAAGTAGTAATTTTGCAGAATTACCAAAACAGCCCATCCAAGAACACGTGTCATGGTCTCATTTCTAGCCATAAATACTAAATTTTAAAGGTAATCTGAGAGACAATTTTCATGGGCAACCCCACCTCCTACTTGCAGGACCACAACTTCTGGTGCAGTCTGTTTTCCTGGATAACTTCCAGGGGACTGAATCCTTCATTGCCTTGCCTAGATATCGATACTTTTGCACAAAAAGTATAATGTGCTACAGTTCCTGCTGGAGCGCTCACTCCACTCTCCTCTCCTGCTGAGCAGGTGAAAATGAACAAAGAAGCTGCAAGGCTGCAGAGCATAAATCCTTACACTTGCCTTTCCAAACGTTTTCTATCAGAAACACAACATTTAAGTTTTGGCAGAGAAGAGGTTATTTTTTCATAAAATAATGGTGAAATAAAAGTCTTCTGTAGAGGTTGCAAAAATACAAATAATCCTTATATTTTGAATATTATTTTGTGTTTGATGAAATTCTGAAAATAATAACTACACTTTTGAAAGAAAACAATATTATTAGTTTTTCTTTAATAAGGAATGTCAAATGTTTCCCTTTTTAGAAACATATTTTAGAGTTATGGTTGGAGGAAAAAAGTTCCCCTTCCTATTTTGACTTCTCTCCTCAATGAATTTGATCCTTATCCAACCACTATGTCCCCTCTGCTTCTCCTTGAAGCTCCTAAATAAGCTCTGGAGTGATCTTGGGAAGAGACTTGCCAGGTAATGGCAGCCAGAGGCAGCAGGGGGGGCTCACACATAGGGTTACTTTGCTGGCCTTGCATATTTTCATCTTCATTTTTACTCTTTACTGATGGTAATGGCAGAAGAGAATCTCAACAGCAGTTTTAAACTTTGGGACCTAAATTTTCTGATAATTTTCTTTGGAATTTCTGTACATGAATGCTTTTGATGGTAATTTATATCTATTTCTTGCATCAAGACACTCATCAGTAAATCTCAAAGCACTTTAGAAAGGAGATCAATGTCATTATCATCATTTTGAAATTAGCTTACCAAGAGATTATTATTCCTGGTACAACGTGATTGCTATGTAAAAGCAGTACGAGTGCAGTGGCATTTGCCTTTGTGCCATCTTAACACCACTATCTAAAGATTTCTTCAGCCAAATCAGAATAAGACAGCCTTAATCTTTTCTGCTGCCTTGAAAAAGAAAAAAAACCACAGCACCACGAAAACAACAAAGGGAATTAAAGAAATATGAGTCTTTTTGACTAAACAAAGAAATCCAAGTTAACATCACTAAGTATTTTACTGAAGTCTGGACATAAAATTCTAGAAAGACACATTTGAAAAAAAAGAAAAGAACATCTGCACTAGAGGAAAGTTTCACTGCTTGAAGGCTTGCTGAGTATAATCTGCCCTGTCCTTCACAGAAAGGGCTTCACTGATATTTTGTGGAAACACTGGTCCAATCTTGAATAATACTGTGCTTTTTGACTCTTAACAGAGACATTCAGAGGATTGCATGCTAAAATTTAAAATTGTTAGCTATTCTGCTGCAATGCATCCATGGCAGGGCTTAAATGCTACCCACACAATGCAGCACAAAATTCAGGCAAGCCCCAAAAACTTGAAAGAGAGTGTAGATGGAAGGAAAACATTATAAATAAATAACAGAAGCCAAAGTATTTCTGAGTAGTATGTTCTTACATGAACACCTTTAGTACAGCACAGGTCTACACAGACATTTTGCATATTTTTTTGCAGTAAGTGCTTCAGAAATAACATTAGTTAGTTTGAGAAACAAAAACCTATAATGGTTAGCCAGAAATAATAATTTTTGCACTGCCAAAATAAAAAACATGGACAAATGTGTGTTTTGAAATGAAGACATATGTATTGTAAATAGAACTGAAAGATGTGGGATTTAATAACTTGACTGTTTCTACCATTCAAGAATCAGCCTCAAAACAAAAAGCACAGAGAGCAAGAGAAAGTTCTGTAACCTTTTCAATATTCTTCATTAGACTTCACCATTCACAGCCCCCAGAGTGAACTGCATCATCAAATCAATTGCACCAAAGCCACCTCTGATTTATGAAAGGCCTCACCACGGAGTTTTCATATACCAGTTATTTAAGTACTGAAAAGTCTTACCTATAGATCCTCAAGTAATTACACACTGAGAAAGCTCACGCAGAGCAGATTTTCAGCAAAGGGAGGCCACTGTAGGAACAAAAGCCTTTTTACAGCTGAAATCAGGCATGTATTACAGGTTTGTGTTTTTATAGGGCTGCATTAAGAGCTGAGCCCCAAGACTAGCACAAAACGAGAGCAGCGGACTTTCCCAGTGATAAATCTGAAGAGATATGAAGGCATTTCCAGGACCACAACTATGATAAAACACAGGTACAGGTTTTTCCTTTTCAGCTCTCTGTTTAAATAATCATTTGGTGACCTGTGATGGCACATATGCATTCAGTAAGTGCTACAAATATCACCTTTCTGCAGTCCAGTTCGGATTTTCATTTTTTATTGTTCTCATCACCTTTATTGTCCCATGCCCCACCAGCACAGTAAAGAAAGAACAGCCAAGTTTCTGCTTACAGGAGGGGCATCTGCTGCACTCCCGCTTCTGGGATTTGGGAAGTGGATTTGCACATGAAGTTCCCAGTCACAAAACTTGTGAACCGCTTTGTCATCATGGTCTGGATAAAAAGAATGCACATCCCTTTTCTCTGAAACCTGTCTTTCAAACACAGCAGAAATGGAGCTTTTCCCCAAGAAAGCAAAAGCAGCATCAACATCCTCCTCTTCACCAGTGGAGAGTATTCCCCCCCTCTTCATTCTCCCTGTCCAAAGTCTCTTTGAAAAAATGAAATGGATAAGTGAATCAGCCCTTAGTCCTTCAGAAAATGGAAAAAGACCACATTATATGCTTTATCCACTTTTAAAACATTTATACACATTGTATAAATATTTACACATGTTTATGCTCTTTTAGAAGGATGGACAAACATAAATTTGCAACATCTTTGCCCCAAACTCAAACTTAACCTCCCTGCTCAGCTTCAGTCAGTTCATTTGGTAGCTGCACATCCACTGATATTTCGGGAAAATCAACACATATTGTGGCTCCCAAAGAAATCTAGATCTGCTCAGCAGCAATAGCCAAATTGATCCACTCGGCTTCAGAGTTAGCTTCTCTGTATTGACAAACAGTTACACATCATTGAGTTACATAAAAATATATTCTATACATGTTGAATCCTTACCAAAATGCAAACACAATTTGAATACAGAAGACTGAGCTACTGCATCTCTGTGATGCTCTTCATGGAGGCACAGCCACAAGACCTTATGAAGGCATTGATTTTGTTCTTACCTGTGATGCTTATACAGCAATATATTAAGATACTATTTCACTGGTATCATAGGAGCTACAGCTACTTTTGCTAGGTTTCCTATAGTATTCAATTTTTTCCCAAGTAATTAAATATCACAGGTTATGTTTTGGTGGATTTTAAAACATCTCTTTGATAAAGTCCCTCAGCTGCTGCATCCTAACCATTATCAAATAAAATTCTAACCCGGGTTCTGTTAGTTCAGGAAGCACACAGTAGTGTGTAATGGGGGATTAGGAGGAAGATGAGGTGCTTAACAGAAAAAAAAAAAAGCTAAAAGACCTAAAACTACCTGCAGGTGGATTTAATAAGCCATCCTCGAGTTATGGCCTGCCCCAAGGACAAGAACTGGATCACCTAGCAGGTGCTCTGAATGCTTATGATCATATTCTTTGGAAGCTGAAACCTCATGTAGTCTTAGGACAGGATTTTCAAAGGATTGAATCCCTAACTCCATTTAGGATCCTTTCCTTAAACTCTAATCCTAATTGCTTGATGGGACTTTTCACTGCGTACTGTGTTTTCACTATTTTTAAAATACAGAGGCAGCAGAGCTGATGTTTGGGCTCATATAACAGAACTCAGAATAAATATATGGCATCTGGTCACAAAGATTTTGCTCTCAAAAGTGACTGATGGTTCTGATTTGTCATTGATCAAAGTGCAATTTATCTTCCTTGGGGAAATAAGAATGACACAGTATTTTCCAACAGGTGTGACTCACCAACTGCTTTCTTCCGATGAACTTCCAGAAGCAAAATCATCATCAGGTTTGGCACTGGGTGCACTGGCTTTCCTACAACTGCTATTCTTACAGTGTTAATGACTTGCATTCGTAGTGGATCACACTGAATGACTGTGCCATGAGGCTCCCTGTATCCCAAGGGATGCTGCAGCTCTTTGGCAGCACATATTACCTGATGTCAGACAGCACTGCCTCCAACAGCAGCAGCATCCGTCAGCTGCCACGAGCTAGGAAAAAAAAGCAGCTGTTTCCAAATCTTTTTGATATGATGTGCAATACACTCAACTGAACCTCCCTTCCTCTCCCCTGGGATGTATTATAAATATTATGAATTTGTATTATTAATACTGTATGAGTGTTAGAATATTTATTGTAAGTATGGGGCCTTAACATTTGTAGAACTCAAGTGTGTCTAGGGAGTCTCTCACTAAGTGGTGATATGCAACGGCTTCTAGATAAGTGTAAATATCACAGGACAAGATTGCACAACAGTTTAAGAGAGAAAGTAAAAAAGTGTCATATTACCCTTACAGGGCTGATGCTGGAAGGTATGCAGCTGCATGACAGGCATTCGAGTGCGAATTCTGACAGGGCATTCGGCAGCCGGTCTAGCAAAAGTGTAATAAGATCATTAACGAACAAGAGATCAATAGGCTTTTAATTTCTCCACCTGAAATACTGTAAAATGCTCCCTTTAACATGAGGTTTTTCAGGGAAGAATGTCAACTACTTACTAATCAAAGCTGCTTTCTGCAGCAGTGCTGTGCCTCACAAACCGCCCTTTAAGAAACTGTTCCTGATTTACTTGCAAACCAAATTGCTCTCACAGTCCAATGTGGAATCGCTGTAATAGGAGAAAGCAACAAGGGAGGACACCTACTGATACATTACTTTTCTGTTTTATTAGCAGGAACCGTGTTAAAGCCAATTAAATTTCATAGAACTGAGATCAGTTGTGCTCTTCTGGAGATTCCTGTGAAGGTTTAAAGCTAAAATGGAGAGTCTCCCACAGAAACTGTTAATTATAATTGTTCTTAATAAAGAGGGAGCACAAATGCAGCCAGAATTTGAAACTACTGTTGCTGATTTAGGAGGTCTTCTAATAAAGTCTTGTTTATAAAAACTGTTTTCATAGCTCACTCTAGTATTCCAGTGACACCAAAGCTGCTCATTTCAAGCCAGGTTATTTTTTTGATTTTCAGTGCACAAAACCACACATTTTTATTTAACTACAAGTTTTCTGTCAAAACTCAGTATTTCATATTTCCAGCTATCAGGGTCAGGAAATGGCCACTGAAATGTACTTTTTTCTTTTTGATGAAAAAATTCAATTGCATTTGAAGCAAAGACCATTCTGCTGGGCCTCTCAAAATTATTTCTGAAACAGGCACACTTTCAATTGTTTGTAGTTTTAAGGTTTCAAGAAACTGATCTAAGAGACAAAGTTTAACTTAAATTGCTAAATATATAGCTCAATCTTTTAGAAATAACAACCTTTTTGGTTTTATTTTTCAATTAAGGAGCCCAAACACCCTTATTCTAAATTCCCCTTGTCCTCCCCCTGCCTCCAACAATGAAAAATTGCATTTTCCATTTTCTGAGCGACATTCTTGAGAAAACATGATCAGGTGTTGCTTCAGGAAAGAAGAGTCATCCTGGTCAAGCTGCAAGTGTTTCATGGCTGACCCCAAAGACTGCACAGAAGGAAAAGCTAGAATACCCCCACTATATAATCACCAAATTGCCCGCAGTCTCAACAGCTGCAACATTCTTTCTGACCTCAGTGAGCTCCAGCTTTTGGGAGCTGCCACCCACCTTCTCACACATGCCGTGTCATCACTTCAAAGAAACTTTCCTAGTTTTCCAAGTTTCAAGAGCCAGTCCAAAAAAACCTCTCACTCTAAAAATTCTCCAGGAATTTGCATCTACCACCATCACAGTCTCCCTCTCTCCCCAATAATTTTTGATCACCAGGAACCTTCCTGCTCTGTGACACAAGTTCTGTAGCCTTACACCGAAGCCTTTCAACCCAAACCTAAGAGCCACATCAGCATCCTCTTTGGATTTTGGCCACCTAGACCTATTTGGCTCTATTTTGTTTTCCACGTCTTCCCTCTGCAGAGGCTTTTTGTTTTCTTCATTTATTTATATATATACCCATAGAAAATAAATATATTAAATAGAGACCTTAATTTTTTTTTTCTTGTGGAAAAAGATGTTCATACCATTAAAAGTGTTCAGGACAACATTCTGATGCAACTCCAAGTTCAAATCTAATGGTGGTGTGTAGAGGTGAACTTTTCCCTTTCTGCTCTGTCATAATCTTATTTCCCCTACTCAAAGGGTTCACACTGTAGTAGTCTGAATGTACAATCTAACAGTATGAGCTCCCCAGCTGCCACCTTCTGGAAGAACAAGTGTAAAAAACTGCTCTAAAATTGGTTTCTATTTATTCATGCATTTAGCACTTTAAAGCCATGATATATAATTTAATACAAAAATATAAAATCAATACTGATTTAGTTCCAACTATAAAGCAAGTGGAGCACAGATCAATTTTCATAACATGCTTATAATCATTTAAACACCAACTGATGCCTGATAAAAAAATCAGAGAAACATATTGCTGGTTTCTGACTTAGGTAAATAGATGAATTCTGTGAGATAAGGATTCTGCACTCAATAAAACAGAGCCTTCGCTCCATAGTCCTCTTCCTCCCCCAACACTGCTCCATTATGGTCATCCTATAAGAAGCACTGGATTAGGACTTCACCAAAAACTATTACACTACAGCAAGTCGTGCAGGATTAGCAATTTACAGATCTATGCTCCTGAAGTTACATAATCTCAAAAAGGCCACACAACCCTTATCACTTATGACTGCTGATGCCACAGCAGTGACAGTGTGGGTCAGCCTTCACAAGCACTGCCAAGACTTGGTGATCGTAGCCCTTATGCTGTTGAGTATGAGTCAATAAAATGGAGAAAACTGGGCTAGTGGGACCTGTCCTCATGGGGTTCTCACGTGGGCACATGTGATGGGATGCCTGGGCAGCCAGAGCCTTGTGAGGAAAGGGACCACCTTTTCACCAAGACAAACTGAAATAGCAAGAGGTTCTAATTCTTCAAGGCTGATTTCTATGACAGCACAAAATACTAAACCTCGATGCAGTAATTACTTATCATGTAGTGAAAACTCAGCAATGATGAAACAATTTTTGGAAAGGGCAACTTTCAGTGCCTTATTGGGTCGAACCAGCCCTGATACTCAGCTCTGCACACATGGGAAAGCCTCTCCAGGCCGAGAGCCCCTACAGCAGGCAGGTCTCCAACTCTTCCCAAGCATCTCTCCTTCCCCACCCTTGCAGTGTAGGCTCCTCTTTGCAGTCCCTGACCCCTGCATGCCTCACCCAAAGGCTCTCTGAGGTCTGGTGTTCTCAGTTCTGCCAGTGGAAAAGGAAAAAGCCTTCTTGGAGAGATCAGAGCCAAGAGGAAGAACTTCAGCTTGCAATTCACATCTTTTCAGTAAAGCATACAACACAACACACATAGCCTGCAAACAAGTAAATCAGGTAATTACACCTTTGCTAGAGCGAGACAAATTTCAGATCCTTTCTTTAGCAATGTTTCATTTTGAACTAATATAATAAAGGATTAGTTGCCAGAAGACTGGCTATTCAGTTTTGGATAAAATTGGATAAGTGACAGCTAACTGAAGTCTACAGCTACACCAGACATTATGACATACAATTAATCAGACATTCTGATAAAAAGTCTTCCCTTTCAGACCAAACTGACAAGCTCAGGTCAGGGAAAGGCAAGCTTTTGCGTAAGCAAAGTGTTTGCTGGAAACCAGCATTCCTCCATGGAGAAGTGTAAGCTGCATGAAATGGAGCAGCCTACGCTCCTCTTCTCCCACTGTTTCCTGAAGCTTTAAGTGTGACTCCCAATACTTTAATTAAAAGATTGGCAAAGCTCCCAATACCCTCAAATCCACGATATTCATCTTTTTCTAGTAAACTGTGTTTTGATTTACTCCAGGGACAGAAACACGATCAAGAGTAATAATCATTTCCCTATTGCATTTTTTTTATTTTGATCTTATTTAAGATTAAAAAACTGGAATGCCTTTTTAAACCAAGAATTTCAATAAAGAGATGTCACTGCTGCAGTGATATCTAGTGACATAGATGTTTCTTTACATAGACTTGTATTTATTGAGTAAAATGGTTATCTCAGTAATACATAGCTGTCCTAAAGAGGCAGCTCAGCAAATTACTTTGTTAGTGCTGACTATTTACAAGTTCATCATATTAACACATGAAATTGCGTGGGATTGCATGAAAGCATCTTTAGGATCTATTCTGCTTATCTGCATAATAAAACTCACGTTTATATATTACCTGTTATCTAAAAGATCTCAAAGTCCCTCACAACTTCAACTAATATGCAAGCTGGAGAGACAAAGACTAATTCCTCACTGAAAGTCAGCACCGGTTTAACAACACACAACACTAAATAGGAAATCATCTTGTACTCTCATACCTGCTTCTGCAAAGCGTAATAAGCCACTAATGAATGGAAAAAGATGAGTTTGTTAGAGTGCAAGGGAAGCATTTAAGACAGCCTGTTGAAAATATGAAATAAATCAAGACATCAATACCAGCAAAAATAAAATAATCCAGTCACAGATGCCTTACCAGAATTTACATCCCCTTGTAAGAGTCATATTTTTCTGACTTTGATGGAAAATAGATGAAACATGCCTTTTGTAGAATATATTCTCCAACTGGGATAACCCAATATGAGACTGTAAGGAGCAGGCTTATATACAGGAAGGAGAGTGGCAGCCCTACAGACCTTTCCAAAGTGAAGACACCTGGGGCCAGAGAGGGTGAATTGAAGCAAAGCCTGGGCTGGTACAGGGATATGACTTATTCTGCCCTTTCAAAGATCAAAATGGGGATTGAACTTCCCTGGGCTTTACAAACAAAGGATAATCCAGGACCTAGATTTGTACCTGTATCCTTGTTCCTCGTGGTCTGCAGGCTCCATGTTCCCAGACCCAGAGTTTCTGGTTCATGTTTTCCTTGTTCCACCCTTTTGGAAGTATTTCTGAACTACATAATTATTTTCTCTAAATATGAACAGATTTGCAATCTTTACTGTGGCTGCATCGAGAGTGTCCTGTTTTGTTTGTTTTGTTTTTTGAGTAAAAGCATCAATTTCACAGAGGGTGAGTATTTGCTACAGCAAGCTAGATAATTCTTAGTAACACTTGCATATTTTAAGCATTTTCATCCTGAAATTATTATTTAGAAATACATTTTATTCTTTATTGACTTTGCTCTTTTCAACTACATTCAACAGTACTGGAATCAGAGGTTTTTCAATGTTTCTTGCCCTTTTGCAAAAGTAAAATTTTGGAAAAGGAAAAGAAAAAGGAAACCCTCAAAACTCTGTTTTGAATGTATTAAATCAATACCTGTCATATCGAGGGCATTTGATTAATGCCATAATCATTCTCAGAATGTCTGTGTTTCACTTAAAGTATGCCTGGCAGAATTTAAACATTTAAATGCAGAGCAAATATTGTCATATAATTTCATTTCCTAAGCATCACTGTGACATTTTTCACCTCTAAATAATACAAATGAATCCAGGAACAATCTGCTTATAAATAAGCATGAATCTCTGGAAGCACTAAATGATGAGCTACCACTATAGGCAGTGGATGTGTTTTCATTCACAACACTAGGGGCCTGACCCAGACCCTTCATGAGTATTGTAATTCCCTGTGTACACAAAACAAAACAGAAGAAGAGTTAGTGACTGGAATCAAGTTTTGTGTCAGAGGTTGTTTTAGGAAGTATTTTTTAGTTCTTTCTCTTTTTGGGTGTTCAAGCCATACCTCTCTTTCCTTGTTCCTTTTATCTCCCTGCTGAATTGTATTTCAGAATCAGAAACGTTTTGCTCAGTCTATTCAAAAAAGAGTTGTCTCTTACAGCTACAGTTGTCTCCCACAGCTACAAATCCACATTTGACCTTCACACTGCATTTCAGTACAGCATTGCTTCATTTTTCACACATAATCTGATTTCATTATACAGGTCAGAATTACTCATAATGAAAAGTTGAACTAATAACAAGGGGCACCATTGATGCCTCTTGTCTCCTCATTAAAGCTGAAGACTTCAGTTTATTATAAACGGAACAATGACCAAATATACATGCATAGGAATCAAGGTAGATTTAAGCTTTCTGTAATTTTTTTTTCTTCTTTTCTCTTTTCTCTATTCTTATGGTCTCAATAGAAGGTAATCAAGTTGGTTTATTTAGTTTTATTTAGATTGGAAAGACTTTCATTTTTCTGTTTTGGTAAAATGTTCCACTCACAATACAACAGCAGCAGCACATTTTTTAATGCACAGCTCTGCATGAAAACAGAACACAAATCCCCAGCTCTCCACCCACTGTGCAGTGGAATCTGTGGGTGACAAAGTGCAGTCAGAAAAGCACATTTGCAGCCTGTAACAAAACAAATGTTATGATGGAGAAGAGAGGAAAAAAGGAAGCAATTTTTAGAAAGGGTTTAAACCATCACTTACCCTAGCGGGAAGATGTGACTGACTAGCCACTTTAAGGCTTTATTGATTAATAAGATTTGAGGATACAGCATAGTAAAAAAAGTTTTCTTCTTATTTTTTCTTTTTTTTTTTTTTAAATAAAAATAACTTCAAAAGATGCTACACAGCTATTCAAAGTTGCTCATATTTACTTTGGGATTGAAATGAAGCCTTTGAGCATCAGGAATCCATTCCAGAGGGAATGAATGATGTATTTTGATTTTAGACTTGCTATTGTACTCTTAACTCGTCTTTTGGCAACAATTCAAGTTCTTATTAGTTTAAAGTTGGAATGACTTGCTTATCTGTGGTTGAACAGACCAAAGCTGAGGAGCCAGTGTTCCTATATGCTACTGTGGAAAATGGGCCCTTACTATTTTGAAAATACAAAACAAGGCTCCAGATCAGCAGTTGACTCCAAGCCTGGAGCCAGCATACATTGCAAAGTCAGTTCCCTGATCAGAGGTTTTGTATTATTTAAAATATATGATTTCTTAATTACCCTGAAAAGAAAAAATAATTGTAAACGTGTCTAAATTGTATTTTCACATGACCCCCTGATCTTTACTGGATCCAGACATTGTATATCTGTGTCTGAGAGAAGGTTTGACTGGCAAAACCTTAGGACTTCAATCTCTAACAAATAGCTCTAGAGAAAACAAATTAATAGGTGTAGAAGAAAATTGTGTTGTTTAATTCTGTACCACTTGAAGTAACAAGTGTATTCACATATGGATTTAGGACAAGCAAATTCTAATGTGACTGCCATTGCCCAGGCTAGGCTAGAGACTTGCCCTGATGGAAAACTGAAGCCAGAGAAATCCAAGACTGAAAGAGTTTTCATTTCTTCCAGCTATTTTCTGTTTCACTTATTATTTCTTTTATGTCATATACTAGAAAGGACTCCCTTTTTCCCCTCCACAACACTTTCATTAAAACAGAAATAAAAAGCCCCAACCCAACACACACTAATTCAAAGCTCAGAAAAAAATAAAGGATGCCAGATATCAAAAATGAAAGAATTTTTTCCTTCTTTCCTTCTTAAAATATCCTGGTTAAGAGTTCAAACCCATCTTTTTTCCTTATAGACTAGGCTGGAATAAAATGCCATGCCCGAGATTTGAAGTATAATTTTTAAAGTACATGTAGAATTCAAACTGGCAACAGTAGGAGAAACTGCATACCTAAAATAAATATCAAAATTTTTTTCAGAGTTTCTAACCGTTGCAATTTTAATTTTTTAAAGAATTTAAAGCATAGTAACTAAGCTGCATTTTCCACCCATTTAATTTAAAGACACTGACCTAGACATACTGTTTTCACCATGGATGCAGCCACATGCACCTCCATCCTTGTCATGTGGTCACAAGCAGTCCTTGTCACCTGTAACAGACCTGACGAGTGAAAAAAAAATCCCAGTGCCCCCAAATAGAGCATTGCATTCATTAGGCAGGATAGCATTCCCACTTGTAAGCAGACCCTTTTAATGCTTCCAGTGTTGCACAAGAAATGGAGGCAACCAAGATATCTAAAACTTTTGAAGGCTCCCCTCTATTGAAATGAAAATAAAAGAAATAACAAAAGCTGTCAAAGAATAACTACTGATGTGCAGAATTTTCTTTGAATTAAACTGAGATGACACAAACCCATCTCTCTGCTATATCATACCACTTACAAAACCTGATCACTTTATATAGAAGTTGATATTTGGCATTTAAAAGTCTCTTTACAGCCCCTTACTAAGGGTCTACACTGTATTTTTAAACCATGTACTTTCAAGTGCCACAAGAAAGTGGTTTCTGTGTGTGGGAATCTCTGAAGTGGCAAATCCGTAGTTGTTTGCTGCACTGTGGACTTTACAAGGGCCATTATTTGTAAAAGCCCCCTATGGCCAGCATTCAAATTTCAGCTATCGATCAGTATTGAGTCCTTAGGGAAACATAATAAACAGCAGAGTTAAACAGGGGGTTTTAAGAGCCTGGGATTTGGGTTATGCCCTAATTATGAAGTTTGGATTTGTTTCTGTGTCTGGCTGTGAAAACAAAGCCCCATGCAGGCTATACTATTACGATCCCCACCAGCAGCAGAATGAGCAATCTGCACGTTTGCTGTGATTTTGCAGGTGTTGCATCACTTCATAAAGATGCCTGTCATTTCTCAAAAGATACAAGAGCATTCTACAAGAAACCTTCACTGCTCTAATTCAGATTTCTTCTCCTCTAGAATGTACTAGAGCCTTATGTATTCCTGTACATAGACATGTTTTAGGTGACAATATACATTCAAGAACGGTTACTGATTGCATCCCCCACTGTCATCTCTGTAAACAGATGACCTACAATGTGTCTGCTTACAAATCCACAGCCTGAAGTTTTAAAAATATCAAATTTAAATTATATCTTCATTTTCCCCCTTATGCAGTTGTTTCTTATTCAATTAGCTAAAAGCTTTAGTTTCAAGTGTATTCAGTTGTGCCTGGAAAGATGGTGTTTAGGACTGTCTTGTAAAAAACCCAAACCCAAACCTCAAACAATCTTTCATCTCCCCATCCCTCCTCATGCCCTGCCAGCTTGGGGATCAGTGATTCAAAACCATTTATAGATTCAAAAAATAACTTTTTGCAGTGCAAATGCTGGTGAGCAGCCCAGTATGTAGGACTGCTCTTCTTAAAGATTTTCATAACCTCTCCCAGTTGTGGGGCTCATTTTACTCCTTTGGATATTTTGGCTGTTGTGCTATTAGCTGTCAATACATTAAGTGAATTGCTGTTGTGCATTAAAGCAAGGAAATTTGGCTATTTGAATGCTAAAATGACCAGCAATTTCTGTTTATTTTATAGCTGATTAGAAATCTGCCTTTTGATCCGAAGCAGTATTTACAGGGTATTCATGTAGCAGACACACAGTGTAATCTTCTTTCTCTGCAGCTGACAGCACACAGAGATGTTCAATGTAAAACTCAATGATGTACAAAGAATTTGACTGCTATGAGATAACTGGTCCTTTTCTTAACCCTCTCCTGATGGATTGTGGGAGGCAGACAAAATGGGGATCTGCTACCAGGCTGATAAGTCATTTCTGTTCTTTAAAATAGGGAAGCAGGGCCATATTAAAGGTGAAACCATTTATAAATATAGTCCTGTGGAGAAGGAGATGGACAAAAGGCTGTATGTGATGTTTGAGCACTTATTAAAAGAAGCAGGAACACAAAAACTCAGCAGATCAAAATATGTGTTTGCATATGCCTGTTAATCCTGAGACAAACTTTTGAAGAAAGCTAGCAAATATATTCCAGCATGAGTAACAGAAACTGGGCGAAGTTCACAGAGAAGCGCTTAAATAAATCACTTGATTTTCAGAGGATATTTGAAACTCAAATACAAAATGTAATTGCCTACCTTTAGGCATCAAATAATGAAACTGCTGACAAAATTGCTAACTCTCAGCAGCTGAGAGTTCAAGGAAGCTCAAAGACTGAGACCAAACATTCATATGCAGGTAAGAATTCTTTTTTTCTTTTTTTTTTTAATGTTTCTATATGATGTCATATGTGATCCAAACTTTTAGAAATGCATAATATTGTCTTAGGTACAGCCATAGCAGATATTTAGTGAATCTGATGGAAAAACTCACTGTAAGTTTCATGGCTACTGCCTCTGATCATAATCCCTCTTTAGGTGGAGATGGTTACAATACTACAAATTCTCTCCTTCAGATAAATTTATAGCACTAGCATGTGTTCATCTCTGTAGAATTTAAGAGTGTTAGGAAGATCATGTCTTCCTAGAAAGCGTTATATGTGTATGTACACTCATGCACACACACTCAAAAGCACATGCATATGGGTAAGCTCTAATATAGTTTTCAAGATGTCACCTTGAAATCATCCTTGCTTACAAGCATTTAATCCTCTGAAAACTCACTTGCAATGTTTATTTATAAATATTTGAAATATTTATTTATTTCAACAGAACAAACCAACGATGTAAGACAAACTTGATTGTGGGTGGTTTTTTGGAGGTCTTTCTCCAGCAATTATTGACAATTTTTCACCAACCTCTTTTCTATAGCCTTATAGAGGGATGGAGATACTGAAAGTCCCATAACAATCCCAGAAACTAGAAAAGGCCCTGTTTCTAAGTAAAATGTCACAATAATATTTAATAACAAAATATTTTTATAAGAATAATATAAAAATAATTTTGGGGGTGCAAATTGCAATTCTGCATTTCTCTTATCTTCAGCTAAACAGTTGATTTTTTATTTAGTCAAATCTTAACCATCTTGGTATCCTGGTTCCTTACTGCTCTGTCCAGGTTGGTGTCACTGAGAGAGAGATCTCAAAAAACTTGTCTTTCCCTGTGAATCTTACTAGAAAAAACACAGACACATTTCTCTGGCTTGGATTTTTATAAAAGCCTGTTCTGACAAAACCTTTATATTTTAGATCTAACACTTTTTCTTAGATGCTCTGATTAAAAAGGACAAACTTCTTCGACACATTTTCTTCTCCACAGGAGCCAGGGTTTGTTTCAGTTTCAAACTTCACTTGAAGCATCAGACATCAAACCTTTGCCCTAGAAATTACAGGCTGTACAGACACTTTCTGAAGGACAGGCAGGAATTATATTTGCATGTTTCCTGTTTCTAGTAGCTTGCCTTTACTACAACTGAAATAACCATTGTTCAGAGAATATGAAAACCTGAATAAAGGGAGCTGGAGTGATTAAGATCTGAGATGGTCTTTATTGGCTATTCAAAGCCATTCATTTTATTAATTAAAATAAATCTGGTGACAGCTATCTCACATTTGCTTCTTGAGTGGTCCTTTTTCAATTCTAATTTCTGAATTCTTAACATCACCTATATCTGTAACATAACTTGCATGTTATGTGTGAAGAAACCCAGCTCTTTCTGTGAATTGGATACGAGGGTAAAGAACCCCCAAAACTCTTCACTCTGCCTTCCATTAGGAAGAATAGTCCTCATGGACTGACTTCTGTGTTGGAGAGACAAAAAGGCACTTTTGGCTACTACTTGGTGCCCAAAACCCAGGTAAGCTCTTAGAAGCAGCAGGTTTGAGAGCCACTTGTGCCTTCTGTTGCCCAGACTGACTGACATGCTACACATGCAGAAGAAAAGTTTTAAGTATTAAGATTGCAGTGACAAGTGCTCAAAAATTAGGAAAGACCAAAATCCATCTAGCTCATGAATATGTATTTTGCTCCTGTCATTGATTACATGATCACAAGCCCCTTTTTCACAAAGTCCTCAGCTGGTGCTCTCTGAATGAGCCACTGCTGAATGTTTTATCTTCACCATTTAGTTTTTGCACTAAGCCTTGGGGGTAAAGTGAGAAAAGTGACCTGCATTATCCACAGTCACAATACTTACAGAAGTGACTGCTGTAAAGGAACTGAACATGGTTTTCGTGTTCCCAGTTTTGGTAACTGTTCTGTAAACCTACCCAGTTAATTGCATTCTTGGAAAGTACCAGCCTGTCCCAAAAGAGGTGCCTCAGGGATTGATACGGGACCCTTTGCTCTTCAATATCTCCATAAGTGAACTGGATGACAGGATTGAAAGCACACTCACCAAGTTTGCTGGGGACACAGAACCAGGTGATGAGATAAACACATCTGAAGGGTGAGCCAACTTACAGGCAGGCCTGGACAGGCTGCAAGGGTGGGCAAGAAAGAACAAAATGAAGTTTAACGAACACAAGTGCAAAGCGTTGCTCTTGTGTTGTTGTTTCTTGAGGTGAAAGAGCCGATGAACCCAGAACAGGCTCGGATTTGTGTGGCTGAAGAGCAGCCTTGCTGAAGGAGGCTGGAGATCCTGGTGGACCACACACTGACTGTGAGTCAGGAGGGCACCTCTGCAGCAAGAAAGGCAAATCAGATCCTGAACTGCATCTGCAGGGCAATCCTAACAGAGGTAGAAAGAGGATGGAGTCCTTCTCTTCACAAAGGGACAAATGGAGAAGGCAAATGACAATTGGGTACAAGTTGCAGGGGAAAAGGTCATGTCAATATAAGAAAAAAAAATTTTATGGTAAGAAAAATCATCCACTGGATCAACCTCCCCAGGGATATGGTGGAATCTCCATCACTGCAGGTTTTCAATATGCAGCTGGACACAGTGCCAGATAAGCTCACCTAGGCCCCCTTTCCCACGGAAGGATAGTGCACATGATCTTTCGAGGTCTCTTTCAGTCTGGGCTGGTCTATGATTCTATGATTACCCAAACAGAATCAATAATCATTGATGAAATTTAGACTGAAAAATTCTTTGCAAGGAATTTCAGTTAAAGAAGTTAAGGATTTTTTGTTTCTAGAAAAAAATGCAAAGATTATGTTATTCAGGGAGTTTTAGGCAATGCAAGGACAGACAGTGCTGCCGTTTCTCCCTATGCACTCAATGTCTTGAGCATGTTGTTTTTATTTATTACCTAGGATTAAATCCAGGTGATACAATTCTGACAAAGACCTATATAAAGGCAGGTAAATTAAATTATTTTGGGGGAAAAAAAGAGTAATTAATGGATCTATTTAAATCTGAAAGGACTTTACAAATGGAAACATATTGCTTTTCAATTTCCCCTGAACACAGAAAAGAGTTTTCATGGGGAGAGATGATTGTATAAAAGTAATTCAACAGTAAATGATAAAATTAAAATAGCTGCAAACTAGTAAATACAGATTGCCAGATTTTAAAGACTTAGAGCTGTTTTTATGAATACAAAAGTTATCTATATGTAATTGAGATTATTATTGCTGAACTAAGTATAAACTAGTGACTATGCCAACGCCTCCCTGGCCTGGTTAGTTAGGGTAAAATACTGCTCCCATTAAAGTTGTAAGAAAGATAGAGGTTTCACTTCAGCATTACTGAACTTCTAAAGAATATTTAGGAGTGGGGTGACTCACGTGGTGTTCAGGCTTGATTTGCAGTGAAGATACCCTTTGTAGGAAAGAAGATAGAGCTCTAAATTGCTTTAACTTTTTTCAGTACTTGATTCTTTGCTGTACAACACACAGAACAGCAGGACTGAACTGGAAACAGTTTTTCTTGCTTTGTGAAAAATCCTTGTGAAAAATTGTATTCCTTGGTTCAAACACAATAATAATCTTCATTTTGCCCTATAGCAAATTTTAATAAATTATTTGAATCACTGTAAACACTATTTTAAAAATAAGGTGTGATGATTCATTGCTGTTTTGGCAAAATTTAAGTTCTAAAATATGCTTCTTTTAAAATTTCAGGAAAAAAGAATGGTTGTGCAGTTATGAAAACATGCCCAAGAGTGCACCTCAACATTTCACAGCTGATTTTTTAAAAAAAACCAAACTTGAATTCAAATAATTCCTTGAAACTATCTTCCATTATAAATCCTTTGTAACTAGCTTTTGAAACAACTTAAAAGGAAAATTTTTCACTCGTCCCATAAAGTGTACCACATGTGGTGCATAAACCTAAGCATTAATTCTAGGCATTTTTACTGAGCTTGGAAAGTAAAATTCTGACTGGTTTATAACTGCATTTATTTTCATTTTATTTTTATTTGATTTGGTTAAACCACCCAGGAGAGCCTGGCTGGGACCACAGCTCACTCCCCAACATGCCAGGCTGCCATGCCCTTCATCTACAGTGCCTGCATCCATGTCCCCCTTTGTATCTCCTGCCAGTCATTTTTCCCCTGCTTAGCTCGATGATTAGAAAAGTGAGGCAAGTTTGGCTGAAGGGATGAAGTCATTAACTCTTGCCAGGGGTCTCTTCTGTCCTATCAGATTACTTGTCTGTGACAGAAGTGGCAGAAACATGTCCACACCTCAGCTGCTTCAGTGCTCAATCCAAAGCCCAGGAGTAGTGGTTCATAGCAACCCTCTGGCTCTGGACTGGAGGGACATGGGTGCACCCCTTGATATCACAAGGGATAATAACTTTAAACTGAAATAGATAAGGTTCAGATTAGATGTTAGGGATAAATTCTTCACCGTGAGGGTGGTGAGGCACTGGCGCGGGCTGCCCAGAGAAGTTGTGGCTGCCCCATTTTTCAGGGCTGGGTCAGATGGGGCTTTGAGCAACCTAGTCTAGTGCAAGGTGTCTCTCCTCTTGGCAGGGAGGTTGGAACTAGGTGATGCTTAAGATCCCTTCCAACTCAAACCATTCTATGATTCTTCGATCTTCTCTTGTCACTTTTTCCATGTGGGTCAATCCCTCTGACACAAGGAGATAAGGAGGACCTGATGGTTTCCTAATCTACCTTAGGCATGCCTTCCCAGTGCTCAATTCTTGGCTTCCCAGTGCTTGTTTCTCAGGGCTTGTGGTAAAATCAACCAAACAGATCTGAAAGAATAGCTTCTGTTGTTCACATCAATGAAGTGGTGAGATCTTCATTCTCCATGTGGCTCTGTTATAGTCCAACTGAAGTACAAAGAAATATATCCAATTTGGGAAAATTACTGAAATTCAGAGAAATTGTTCTTTCAGCATGAATGAAGGTTAGCAGATTTTGGCTAATCTGAGTTTTCATTAATAAGAGTTAGCAGACAGGATGTATTATAACTCAAAATTTTAGACATTGCACTATTTATTGCTACTGTCTTCTTATTTTTAATTGCAATGCTAGAGTTAAGGTAATGAACAAGAGCATTAGCATACCAACTACCATGCCAGGGAGACTTCCCTTGCTGCTGTGCCCCCGCAGCCTCAAGCTAATCTCCTGCCAGCACCAACCATCCAGACAATGCCAGCTCCCTCTCTCACACACAAACACTTCACAACTTGTTGATATTCAACACAGGAATTAGAACAGACTATTTTAATTTGTGGCTGCATATCAGTGCTTGGGAAACAATTAGGAGTGCCCTAAAGTCTGATTTAGTTAAGACCATAGGAATACCCAAGAGCCAAAAAAATCATCTCGATTAGCTCCAATCTGTTCCAACAGAGCCCTCGAGCAAGCATGGATTCACTACTGCCTTCAGCAAGAGGACTTGCAAAACCAGTGTGGACTGTCATACATAGATGATTGCTTTTGTTTGCAAATAATACTCTGTGTAAGATCTGAACCGTGCTAGCCCAGCACACACATCCCCCCAAAAACCCAACAGAAATAACTTTGTACTATAGCACTGCAGCTTTGCATGCACTCTCAGCTTAATTAATAATCAACCCTTACACTTTTGTGGGTCATCTCTCAGTTCTGTCACACTTTTCCTTCAGTACGCTTGCTTGCTTTTGGAGAAACAGCCACAAGATTGACAAGTGCATGAAACAAAATTACCCCCCTCAAAACAGAAAGAAGGTGTCCTCTCAAGGGCATGTTCAGACAAATGGCATGAGCTGTGTGCTAAATCTCCAGCAATTTACCTGGGCTCTGGGTAAACAGAATCCTTCAGTACCCTGTGAAGCTCTAATGCCAACTCCTCCTCCTTTTCCTCCTCCACCTCCCATATCAAATTCATTGTGAAGTTTCAAGGGGGAAAAGTACTCTCACAAAGGTTATTCTAAAGCTCAAAACTAAATGCATTTTTAAGCACTGTTGAACTCGCTGCAGATGTCGCACACTAGACAAAGAACTGCAGAAGGCCCACAATAATACACTAATTCCACTGCTAGAAGAAAGGCAGAAGACTTCAATCAATCTTGAAATTAACTTTGCGTTTAAAAATGTAACAGCCTCTGCACTGCGTAGAGTGTCAATTCTTTCATCATGATTACTTGTTATGTGTCAAACCATTTAGTCTCACCTCCTATTGTGCTGTGATTGAGTTCATGGCAGCAAACATACTGGTCATAAAAACAATGGAAGCTTCAATGCTGTCTGAAATGTTTGTTTCATCGAAGCTGAATAATCAAATGCACATTATGATTTTTTGTCAACAACTTTAATTCAGTTCTGTTTAATTGATTGCCTATGCCTTACCCATTTTTTTGCTCCATAAAGGAGGTCTGTAGGACAAACAAGAAGTAAAGTTGCTAGCTAAAGCTCATATTCCTGTAAATAAAGAAATGCCTGAGAGCATTTTTATACATTTGTTTTACAAATACTCTTCTACTAGTAACCCCTTAGTCCATTTTAAGCTTCGAGATCCAACTAATGGCTTCAAACTTTTTGACCTGGATGGCTGAAACATTTTTGGTGAAGTAAAAACCCCTTGAAGTTTCAGAGACTTGGATTGCATATAACATGTATGAGCTTTCTCCTATTAGACATCTTTTGGTTGTCCAAAACCTGGAAATGTCTGGACTTGCTGGAGCTTACTACTCAGTGAGGATGGGTAGGATGGGTAAATGTTCCCCTCAAAGGGACTGGAGTAAAAAGGGTGGGAAACCTCCACTTTTTGCCATACTAATGAGCACTGACAACTGCACTGGCAGAGATGTCAGAGCCCACCATGAGAGTCACTGGGTGGCTGGGGACGGACAGCTCATGAGCATCTCAGGGCTTCTGAGATGTGCTGCAGGGCTGTCCCTGTCCCCTCCTGCACCTTTGTGCATGCAGAAGGTGTAAGAGCACAGAACATACAAGTGAAGTGGCCAAGGAGGCAAAATACAACATCTTCTAGCATACCAGACTGAGTTGTTACTGATAATTAGTATTGGCCACAGCAGCAGTAGTCATGGGATCGCAGGAGCTAAAGTTATCTTGGTCTTATTTGCTCAATCTACTTTCTTAAAATATATCTTTTTTCAGATGTGGAAAGCTCCGAAATTCATATTGCAATATTTTCCTTTACTTGAAATCTTGCATGAAAATTATAAAAATTTTGATTTCTCTAACAACTAAAGAAATACCACGTCCTGTAGCATATTTTCTATCAAGTTCCAGTTTGATAAGAAATTTTTAATCCTTCTATGAAGTGCAAATCTTACCTTTCCTGATTATTACATTTTCACTCAGAAAATGAAAATGACATTTTAGCCTTATGGTTCCAGTGTGAATATTTGAATAATATCCCACAAACAGATGAAGAAATGCACCAAGGTGAATACGTATAGATTAAAAACAAATGGGGAACGGGATGTTTCGGCTGTGGCTAAGAGCATAAAACAGGGGGGAAACACAGTAATGGAAGGCATGCATTGTTATTCACTGTGAATTTTGCAGATCGTTTTCTCTGCTTCACAACCTTTAAGTGCTGGTCCACTTTTTACCCTGCTCCACAGATCTGAGAGCACTACAGCTCTGCTCACAATACTACTTTATTAACTGCACATAATGAGGTATGCAACACTTGAGATAACAATACATCCGTCACTAGAACAGGAAGCCAAAATGCATGGCTTGGTTTGGCTTGGCTTGCTGTTTACCTTTGCTCCAGCAATTAAAATGGCTTGAGGCTCAGACTGGAAAAATAACAGAGATGGTATCATTTATATTCTCTTTTGTTCAAAGGAAATCTTTGTAAGAAAGAAAGGTAATATTATTTTAAAGTCGAATTTATGTTTCCTTTTTATTTTTTATGTGAGTACACACTTTTATTTTACTTATAGGCAAAGCCAGCAAAGCCAGCCACTGCTAGAAGGAATACTTTGGTTCTTCTGCCCACTTCAACCACGGCAAAGCCCTGACCATCCAAGCTGGTTGCCATCACAACTGTTCAGGGGGGGGAAATTTAGGATGCAACTCCTGCTGGGATGAAGGTTGGAATACAATATTTCCACCATCTGTTCCTCACATCTCAGCAGCAAGGGCTTCATCCTCTCTCTCCATCCCTCTATCATGACTTGCCTGTCCCCTGGACTCTAGACTAGCAAAATTAAATCTTTTACTTTAAAAAAAAACTTTTAAAAATTTTGACTAAATTATTGTTCTGTGTTTTTTTTTCTGTATTAACATCTGAAGCACAGAATGGAAGGGCTTGACCATCTAATTTTCACAGAACTAGACGGTCAGACCCTTACTTGCTCCAAGAGAGTAAAAATTGAGAAATAGTGGGGAGATGAGTTTAAGAATAGAGACTAATTACATCAAACATTTTTCTACTTTGAAAAATTATAATGAAATAATATTTTTCTGTGTTTACTTGCTCATTTTGGAAATTAAATGTTGAATTAAACCAAAAGTGTCCCCACTCATGCTGTCCAAAACTGAAATACTCACAAAACAGCCATTCTAAAAATACAATATTAATTGTATACGGATATCTCTAAGCTCTTAGAAATAATGTAAACACTTAACTGTCCTTTAGAACATGCCATATGAAGACAGAGAATATGCTCAGCAAAAAGAAAAAGACAATTAGTTCTTTGAGATTTCATTTATTTTTGTGACATTGCTGTTTTCTGTCCATCTATATTTATTGATATTTCAGGCCAAATTCAGACATAGACAAGGTATAAGTGAAGGGGTTATTTTAATACATTCACAGTTTAGCAACAAGATTTCCCTTAAATTGCCTCATTGGAGAAAACTGTTCTCCAGTCTCTAAAAGGAAGAATGAAAAAAACCCCAAATACCAACAATCCATCCAGCCTGTGGCAAGTTTTCACCATTTTCCTCTGCATTTTCTGCCTTACTTACAGTACCCATGATTAGTGAGAAAAGAATCCTCTGTTTTCCTGTGGTTTTCCATTCAGAACCATGGCATAATCTGAGCTGTGTTTGCTTTATGTGGACGTGTTGAAGGGTGAAAATCGTTCCAAGAGTGGGACAAACTGAGGATAAGCTAGACATGCTCATTACATCAAGGGACTAGTTACAGAACAGAGAGGTGTTTCCCCCCAAAGGAAGATGTTAAAGACAAGCTGTGATCATGCTCTTCCACAGAGAGGCTGGAAAGGGGCAGTGGATTACTGCAGGTGATGTGGGATGCTGGTGTCATCCTCACATAACAAGACCAATGCCTGAGTTACTGTTCCCCTTTATGACTATAGGACAGGTCTTTCAACTTCCTGCACGCAAAATCCCACAACCAGAAGGGCAGAACTTCCCTCCTAAGCTTCTCAACTATTCATTCTGCAAATCTAGGCTCAGAGTTCAGACATGCACCTTGTAGTTATAGGCCAATGCAAGCGTGCTGGGATTTCCTCTTTACAGCAGCTATGTCTCGATATCAGAAGCACGTCAAGGAAAGCATTCCCAAGGTAAAAAACATACCAGTTACAAGTAATTGTGATCCAGAAGTAGAAGCCCAACCTGATGTGCCAAGCTACCAGTACTTCTACAAGCAGCACACCTTATAAGCCAGTCTCAGAGGTTAGGGCATGTCTGAGAGCTGCCTGTTTGCCACCATCTTCATATTATTCTAATACTTACCCAGTGGTCGCTAGCTGAGACTGACAGTTTTGTGACAGAGGTGTAGCAGTTTTAGTTTCCAAACCAATTTAAATTGCAACCACAGCAAGACTGTCTGGCAACGACATAAGGAATGGTTTGTAGCAGCAAAGTTTGAGACTAAAAAAGTTACTTTTTGCCTATATTGAAATTGAAAAATCCCATTGTATTGATATGGAAAACTCCTCTTGAGCACCTAAAAGCAGCTAGGGATTGAACAATAAGCACAGATTGCAAATGCCAGGATCAATGACAAATGAAGTGCATGGTAAAAAGGGACAGTTACAGTCTCTTCTTGAAATACACTGAGCTTGGCCTAATTTCCATTGAATTGGCTACTCTGTTGTGAATTCAGACTAGAGAATTGCACCTGACCTTCCCATCTCCCCTGTTTCAGTGCCGCAGCCTAAGCCCAAAGCCAGGGAATGACCTTCTGGCTCATAATGGTGCTTCAGAGCAAGAAAGGAGATAGCCAGGTACCCTCCTGTCACTAACAATCCTAACAATGAACTGGCAAAATAATGTCTCTTTTGCAAAAGAAGGAAGCATGCAACAGAAGTGTTGGAATTCAAATTGGTTTGTGATTAAATATGGGAGAACTAAGTTTGCATGGAGCTTCATCCCAGTTAACTCCAAGACTATGAGACCTAAGGCCAAGGTATTTTCAAACGTGTGTATAAATTTAAGAATTTAAATAACTATCTGATTTTTAGTTTCGGGATAGCTGTAAATCTCATTCACTAATTATTGTTGGCTAGCTATTACCCTTTACTGAAGTCTTTTAGATTAAAACAGGTGAATTTGAAAATACTTGCCTAAGCACTTAACAAAATTTGGAGTCACAAACTTATGTCCATAGGAAGGAGATTTCATTGCAAGTTGATAAGAGGAAGGGCTAAGACCTGCTTTCTTCCTATAAATGCATTATTGTTCTGTGCTGCACCAAACCAGATGTTGGTGACATTTCTAATAAGCTGTTGCAAAACTCAGACTAATTACGGAGACAGAAAATACTGACTGAAAAAAAGGACAGATAAGAAAGAAAGCACTGAGGTAAACTCACAAAATCTGCATTTTGCATCATCAAGACCTTTCTTGACAAGCTCCATCTCTGCTCTTTATATACATCAAAAATTAGCATATCATTTGATAATGACCTATCAAAACCCATGCTTTGATTACAAGCAGCTGCTTTTGATTACAATCAATGAATCACTAATTTGTGCTCAACCACAGAACAGTTGGACTCCATCTATTATTCATTCTTGAAGTGGAGATCCTATTTAGAACTGGATTCCAAATTTCACTAGAGCTTTTACCCTCTTGGATATTAATAATTTTGTTTTGAAGTTAGGTCTCTAAGGTTTCATGATGGCCTCTTTTGTTATTCTTAAACTCTGAAATAATATGCTCAGCTATTGCCCAGACCTATGTGTCTTTCTCCCTGACTACATGAGTGGAATGGGCTAATTTGAGTCTTCTAACAACCACATGATACTCTTTTGATTTTAGGAATCTCTGGCCTTTATGTCCAGTGGAAACTGAGCCATATTCACAAGGGACTGATATCATCTATGGTTGTGTGACATGAGACCTGCAGGTCTCTGAATTTCTTTGCAATATATATAAATATAAATATATGTATTTTTATATATATACACATATGAAAATGTCAGATGGCTTCTCAATTCAAGGTATTTTGCCTGAAGTCATGGCATATAATCCACCTTTGTATAATTATGTGTGCATAAACATATGCATTCTTCAGATAATTCTGAATCTTTCGAGCTCCCAGGTCTCGTATTCAACAGCTTTGATTATATTATCACAGTTCAAGATAAAAACCACGATGTTTTTTCTTAAATTACCAATGAAGTTGTTCATAAGTGTGTGTGAATGACTTCTGCTGTGGAAAAAACCTCTCTTTGGTGTAAGCTGCTTCCGGAGAAAGACTGGCTCACAAGTCTGTGTGACTCCATCACCCAACACAAAAGTGACACCTCGTTTGATAAACAGGTGATGACTAGACTCAAAATGAAACTAATGATCAATGTGTTCTGGTTTTCTATCAACCCAAAAGTAAAAAAAAAAAAAAAAAAATCACCATCAAGCAAATCAATTAATTTACGAGCCCAAAAATGTCAAAAACGCCTTGTTATTCTATTTGGGTGGCAGGTCTGATAGATGGGTGTCTGCAATTTAAAAGGTTGTGTTCTAAGAACTGTTAAACATGTTCAGTCTATGCAGAAACATTTTCAAAAAGCAGCTCATGCCTCAGAACCTGAGTACTGTTCTTAGTCTAAGTCTGAGCCAGCCAGCTGAGGCTTGGGGCTCAGTCTTGAAGACCATCATCAGCCCTTTGTGAGGGGGATCACAACCTTGCTTGCAGTCATGGGTTCTCTTACTCCTCAGACCCCTTATGAAATGTGGCAGACTCTGAAATGCAGCTGGAAACCAATTCCAAGCACCCTGGGGTGATTTCCCAGACTGTAAACCAGAGGAAAAAAATGTTGATATCTCACTGATAGTGGGGGAGTATGGGAAAAAAATAATCAGTTTTGATAAGAGAATCTACTTGGGAAACAACATTCTTTCTGAAGTTTACTCTTAAATTGCATTCTATTTCTGTGAGTGAGATTTACTACCCACAAGAAAAAGCTGAGCAAAATACGGAATACCTTGTTGGCTCAAAACTGTGGCCACGTTTAGTTGCATGTGTAAAGTGGCATTAAGAAAACCAAAGATACAATATAAAAACACACCTCAAGCTTGACAAACACAGGCTCCCAGGGACCCAGGGTAGTCCATGTCTCTAATGAATGCTTCCTGCTCCTCCGGTCTCTGCCCATCGACTTTAATATGAATTGTGCCTCATGATTTTTTAAATAGTCAACAGAATGCTGTAATCTGTAACTCTTACTCATGTTAATAAGTACTTAATCATCTCAACAGGATCTAGATACACATTAGGACTGCTCCTGAGAATAAATTACTTCCTATTGAACATAAGGACTCAGGCCCATTCTTATTTACACATTGTATGTGAGATTCACAAAAAGCCTGTGAAAATTCAGCCTGAGGTCTCATTGCAAGAGATGCTGGGAGCTAAGTGCCTTCGAATAGCTGGCACACAGACCAAGCAGCTGACAATCAATCAATCCATGAAACAAATTTTGCCTTCAGATGTATGTTGCTTCCACTGAAGTCAGCAAGTTACACATACTCCACCAGGGAATTTGATCATATAGGTGTTAAAGCAGACTGGCATTTCAGAGTTCATTTTTAAGTGAGGTAGTTCATTAGAAAAGTGGCCATGTAACTAAATGTTTAACTACAGCCACATAGATTTGAAATGTCAGGGAGGAATAAATGTTACCTTTGCAAGACTTTTTGCTTCCCACGGAAAGCTGCATCACTCACTATACCCTTTACAAACAAACAAACAAACAAAAAGAGGAAAAGAAATGGCTTCATGCTCTGGAAACACCTCTGGGAAACAGAATGGCTGAGCAGAGCCACACAGCAATTCAGCTATAATGGTCAGCAGCTTCAAACAACACAAAGCCTGCATAAATGTCATATTTCCATTACTGGCAGACTGAAATCTTTGCAATAGAGTTGTTTCTATTAAGGCTCAACATTGCCATATGCTCTAATTGCTGTTAAAATGCAGATTATCATGTCTGAAATCTTTCAATTTATAAACACATCCACAGCCCAGGGCACAGGTAGGAACACAGTGGCAGCAAACACTGAAACTGTTATCAGCAAAATAAATAGAGGAGGGAAAAAAATGTTCACCAAAGTGACAAACAGGTTTGGTGCTCAGTGCTCTCTATGTGTGAGACCAGACCCCTGGCAGTCACAGCCTCTGCTTTGTAAGATATCCCTTAGAAAGTAAAGTTGAACCTCTGTGACCCATCACAGATCCTGATGGATCTTGTGAGAGACAGAATCTTTGTGTTGAACTTCCGTATGCTCTTCTAAATGTTTTCTGGTTTAGCTGAATTTGCCTGCATGCGGGTGGAAACCAACCTGAGACCCTGTAAAACTGAACTCAAGGATTCTGAAATGGCTCATGCTGCTTCAAACATAACAATATAAAATCTTGTGTGACTACAAAGCTACTTTCCTACGGAGAGAAAACCTAAAGTGGGCAAAGCTTTCATTGATGGGAGAGAATTACTATGAATTATCATTATTTGCTATATACTATATATATATGCTAAATGATAGAAAATAGATATGTAAAATATATACTCAATAGTATACACACACACACACACACACACAGATATATACTCAGTTCCAGAAAACGTCTAGAAAATCAGACAGCAGGCATCAAGTGAATTCGCTTGAAACCATGTTCCTTTCTGCTTTGTGAGGGCACAGAGAACCTCTGGTAGGTTCAAGAAATCTGGGGTTCTACTGTCCAGTTTTGCTACCAAATGATGTAATACAGAAAACATAGTTGCTGGAAAGTAATGTATTTCATTATTAGGATTTTGGGTTATGGCAGATCATACCAAAGATTTCCAGAAGCCTGGTGTTGAATAGATGTGACTGTCTCTCCACATTTCTTTTTGGTCATTTAGGATTCAATTTTTTTTCCATGAAAGGCAGACTCAAGCTCCATGTGCTCTTTCATTCAACATTTAATTTTTTTCTCCTAGTTTTCATGAGCATAAGCAAAGAACTTAAACACAGTGAACAAATAACAAAATCATGTAATTAAAAATTCAGTAATTGCTAAGTTTTGAGTGCTGCTTTAGAACATGAGTGGGGTGATATTTTAATGCAATTATTAATGAAAGAAGTCCTATAAGTAGGCTGAATATGATATGCAGCAGTGAAAGACAGATATTTTCCAGCAGTAGCAATTATCTGATGTGAGATTTAAAAAACACCGGTGAAACATATGTGACTTGACTTTCACATGAGAGGTAATTGCACCTTCTCTAAAGTTCACTGTGATTCCTAGTGTTCTGCTGTTTTCATCTCAAAATCAAGTTCATCAAACAACGATATGAAAGAGAATTTTTTTTTAATAGCTTTCCATTAACGATCATTTTGTCCTCTTAGTACAATCTTTGGTGACATATCTGACCATTTTTCCAGGGGAATAAGACATTGAGAATTGGGAGAGGCTACTGAGAGGAGCAAATGATTTTCAGAACCTACAGGTACCTCCATAAGTAATTCCTGAGTCTGCTGCATGCCAAGGAACTTCATTTCTTTCCCTTATATCTTTGCTTCTAGCTAGAGCTTCCTTCAAACACTGCTGGAGATCTAGGCATAAACCGAGCTGCCTGTATCATCAGATATTTCATAAGCATGAAAAAGAGGGCAGGATAAATGCTATGTACAAAAAGTTGCATAAAAGCACAAAACAAAATGGCAACTACCTTCAGAAAACATAATTAGTCACAGAGAAGCACTTTCCTGCACCTTAATCCACGTTAATCTTTCTGCCATCCTGCAGCCTAGTAGTGGCTGGATTTCCTGGTGTTGTATTTCTGGAGGCTGCCAGGAGAGACAGTGCTATAGTACAAATATGATGCAGTCCTGATTTTAAAAGAATAAAACTAATGTTCCCTCATAAGCAAGTGTATTATACTCATTGTGAGTGAAAAGGATGTAAATTAAAGGTGAATTTTTAAACATTAAGCTTGCAAAGATTCAAAAACCTGGGCAGCAGGTACCATCAAAACGGACAGGCATAAAATCTTCAGGGGTACTATTCCCAGGGGTGACATGTTGCTCTCTCTACTGATTTGCACATCTGGGGCCCTTTAAAAACATGATTAAAAGAAACTGTCAACACTCACTGCCTACTGCCCAGGGAGCAAAGTGGGTTTAGTTGTATGGGCAAAAAACTAGTTGTGACCTTCATTCTTCAAAATTTAAATCTGCAAAGAAACACTGTTGTCGTTTTGCTCCAGCTTTGTGGAAGTGTAGATCAGAGACAGCCTCTCAAATCCAGCTATGGTAAAAGTTTAATTAAAAGAACGTCAGCATCTCCTATTGCCTTTCCTTTAGAAAATCAGATGCACAAATGAGGAATCTTGAATAAGCTGATACTTTTCTTTTTATTTTAAATCAGCTTGTATTCTGATGCTTGAAGTGGCCTCAGAACCATTTCCCTTTGATTATAATTTTCTTTAGCCAAGGGAAAGGAAAAGCAGAAGACATGACTTCTGAGAGAAAAATGAACAGCAGAGATTAAACTTAGGTCTGTACATTCCACCTGTGATGCCAAAACAAGCTATCAGATTGCTGTATAAAGAGAACTACAGGCGTGACCTATACATTTATTTTTGGTCATGGTTTTCACTGTTCTGTTGGTTTTTATTGCAAGGCTTAATTAAAATTAATAGCAAGTCAGGCTGGCTTTCAGATTGTTTGGAAACACTACAGAACAATTGGATTGTACCTCCACCTACTGTTAGTACTCAGCTTGAGAAGGGCATAACTACAGCATTTTAAAGCACAGACATGTATGATGCTCTGAGATACAAGCTGGGAATGTCATGAGCAGGAAAACAGCAGACTGAAGTAATGGACAAAGTTGAGTTTTGGCTAAACCCCATATTTTATTATTACTGTAAAAGAGCTGAAACTGGGAGCTTTGAGCTTCTTCTGTCTACTGTTTCCTTTCTTGTGTCAAAGTCAGGTGTGCTCACGCAAAAGGAGCAAACAGACTTTCCTCTTATTCTCATATATTACTTTGGAGATTTTCTCCTCCTTTGTATCTGTAGGGAAGTTTCTTGTGAAGCCAGGGCTCACAGAAGCACCAGCATTCTTTGAAGTGCATAGTTTAAACACACTTCAGAAAAGGTTTCTCAGGAACAACCTTGTATTTTACATTAATGAAAAACTTTCCTCAGAGATTATGCAGATTTCCTTGCAGATGCTGCCTAACAACATGAGGACTGTATCTTGCCATCACTAAATAGCCTCTTTTGCCCCTTGGGCTATAGCAGCCCAAGGGCATTTGGTAATGTCACTGCAACAACTACCTCCTAGGTATTGTGCTGCTGAGGGCTTTCCCCAACTCTGAATTAGGCATTTTGGGGCTAGAAACGGCCAGACTGAAGGGTTCTCAGCTGCCACCTCACTGCACCTGCCTCACCTGGCCAGTGGAAGATGTCAAGTACTTGGGTATGGCTTCAGCCCTGCCTCATTCAGGGACTCACCTGCACAGAGGCACTCAGCTGCACTTGGGGTTCACATAGCTAAACCCATTCTTCAGATAAGCAAAGGTCTTTTTAAAGGACAAAGGCAAGATGGTAGTGATCCTTTTCATCTAGTAGCTCAGTAATTAGAGCATCCGACCATATGATGTGGGCCCCTGCCTTGATCAAACATCTCTCCCACCTAAGGGATCAGGACTAATCCCTCCCACCAGATGTCTGAAGCCACCAGAGCTGGGGTGCCCCACTGGGGTCCCTCTCAGTCCATTCTGATGGAACTCTTCCTCTGTGCATGGCTCAATTAAATATTCATTGGGCCAGAGAGTAGGGAACATCCCACTGTAGCTTAGTAGTTGTGTTGTTTCCCAGGGAGAGTCCTGTCTCTGCTCATGTGGATGTTGATGTATTTTCTGTGGAAGTATTTACCAAAACCAAGACACCTTTAGTTCAGCACACAGCCCAGAGGGGCCAAGCACATGGGTCAAGTGCTGTGATGGGGAGGAGGGACTGGACTTTGCATCCTGTGTCTGGGGTGCAGGTTGAGTCAAACTGTATGCCCAAGGGATAAGGGGTTTTTTTTGTGTCTCGTAGGATTTGCCAGCCGTTCTCACTTGGACCAGAGAGATCCTTGGAAGACGTTCTTTAATTGCTGGACCAGGTTCAGAAAATCAAGCACTCCATGTCAGGAAAAGCCAGGATTAAGGCTGCCTACTCTCTTGGGTTTTTACATGCATTTTGACCTTGTGTTTTTCTAGAGGACTCCACTCTGCAAAACCAGGATTTTTTTGTGTATATATTTGCATTAGGCCATTGGCCTTATTTACCTTATACCAAGCCTTTTGTGATGACAGACATCAGCTCCAAGGATAGATTAATCATTTTCAGTATTTTCATTTCCTTCTTTGGTACTCATTTTTCCAGTATAAAAACACTACAAAATTTTAATGAATTTCATATCCTGCCTAGAACATGAGAGGGTATTGTTCGCTCTGTAAAGAGTGCATTTGAGGCACAGAGAGATTTATGTCAAAAAGTACTCATTAATTTTTGGTACAGTTTGAGCTTTCTCTGTATTTTGCAGTATTTCATATATTCACACACTCTTCAGTTCATACATTTGTTGTGTAAGTGCTCACCAAACCCGTGGGTCAAGCCCTACACAGAAGGTCTTGTATATCCAGAAAATGAGAAAAAAATGGCAAAACTGGTGTAAGAACATTGCCTACCTTCATATAAAGACTGTCTGGTAAAAACAAAAGAAATGTTGTTGTTTTAACCAAGACACTATCCTGTCTCATTCCCTCTGTGCTTTCTGGCTTATTTAACAAGTGAAGTAGGGGACTCAATAATTTACTTTACTGAAAAGTCCAAGTTCACTGCCAGACCTGATCCTTTTTGCATACGAATGAAGCATGATTCTGTAATTAACCAGGCCACCTTAATATACAATGAAAAAGGGGACAAATTAAGAATTCACAAAAAAATAAGGGAGGCATTAAATTTTGAGGGCTAAGCTGTGCAATTTTTTTCAAAGAAAATATCTTTTTCAGAATAAAAAATTATATCCACACGATTTTGATTCTGAGAAAGAAGTGCTTTCCCCTCTGTAATTTAAATGTGTCTTCATAGTTATACCAACATAGATCACCACATGACTTAATATCCATTATCCAGCTCTCTATCATTTGTGTCAGGAATAAAGCAGAGAACGAAAGAATCATAGAATCATTTAGGTTGGAAAAACTGCTAACATCGTTGAGTCCAGCACTGCCACGTCCACTACTAAACCATGTCCCTCAGTGACACATCTACACATCTTTTAGAGACCTCCAGAGATGGTGACTCCACCACTTCCCTAGAAGACTTTTAGTGTTACCGTTGGTTCCACATCTCTGGGCAGATGCAGGAGGTCTCTCAGACAAAAATCAGTGACTTCAGAACTCACTGTCAAGGAAGGTACACTACATAAAGTATCTGCCTACTACTGCCTCCTAAATTTGAACCCCGATTTTTCCCCAGACCCATAGTTCTTCACCTACCCAGCCCCAGTTTTAAAGTTTCTCTCCATGGCTATCTTGGTTGTGTCTTCCCAGCTTCTTCTGCAGACCAAGGTGTGCATTACCCTTGGTTGGCCTTGGTACACTATTTGTTCCAAGAAGTCATCCCTGACACCCTCCCAAAACCTTCTTGACTACTGTGTCCTGTGGAATTGCTGATGCAGCAACTGCCAGGAAAGTTAAAGTCCCCTCTCTTAAGCAGGTCTCTGTTACAGACACTGCCTTAATTTACTCAGTAAAGATCTCTTCTCACCCTGATCACGCAGTTTCTAACAAGCTCCACAGATCATGGTCCACAAGCTCTTAACAAGTCTTTTGTCCACCCTGTACATTCCCATCTGACCATTCCATGGCTAAAACACCATAAGCTTCTTCAAGGCATGTGCAAACCATAGATATACACAGATTTAGAACTATTTTGGAAGAGATTTCCTGAATTTCCATTAAAAAAAGGACAAAAGATAAATCCTTGTCACATGACTTTGCCTTCCCATCAGCATCAAGAGAAGGTAACAGGGATGGATCCCTGGGACTGCTGAAAGGAAAAAAGCATTTTAAGTTTTTCACACTGGTTTCAGATCAGTTTTCTGCAGTGCAGTTTCAGAAAAGACTGAGTTTCTTTCGCTGTAAGAGCCAGAGAGTACATGCTAGAATTTTTCAAATTATTAAAGTTTGCAGCTGAAATTTCTAACATGGAGTGCCAAGAAACTTTAATGGTTGGTACTGTTGTCCAACCTGCCTCTAGGTATAAGCTATAAACAAAACACCTAAGAAAGAAATTTCATTATGCTTAAATAGGGCATCTTTTCACCATATCCTGAATGTTGCCATGAACGGAGACAGTCTGTACCTCCATCAAAAGTGCCTTTTATCTTCCAGAGAAAACACACAGAATACAAATGTATCCTCTGTTCTGCTTCCAAAAGTAGAAAAAACTTAAAAAACAGCTTTGAAAAAAAAAAAAAAAGAGCAAATACTCAATAAAAGTGCACAGGCTACAGTATTGAGCTTATGTGCTGCACTGTTTCAGGTTGAAGTGAATTCATTTAGGAAATGCAGTTGTTATAATTTCTTGTTAAACTCCCAGGACTGGCAGGGACAGACAGCTTAAGGGAAGACTCGAGTGTTTGTAAACATCAACCTGTACTTCTGTCAGTCCCACAATTAGAAAGAAAACTTCATGAGTTCTGTGGGGCTCTGATAGCAGCCTAGTCTTTGGTATAAACATGATAATGCATTTAGGATTTTGATTCAAAATGGGTGCAAACCTTGCTTTCTATTTATTGGCTATGCTTTCTGGGTTATCTCTTTTAAATTAAGGCTGTGATTAACTTTGATGTGTCTATCAACACTAGATCATAGGCTTACTTATCCAGTACTACTGTGAAGCTGAAATATTTTAATGACAATCTAGAGAAAAACATTAAAGAAAAAAAACTTGCTAAGGTCCCAAGAAGATAGCATTACATAAAAGCCTACTTCTGAGATGTCCATGTGCATCTCAAACATCCATTCAAAGACAGGGATGAACGTAAAACACTAGTGGTGCTACATAGTCTGTCAGCTATTGACTACCATTTGTATCATGGAAACAATGTGAATCGAATGATTAATAGCCAAAACTGGGATCATTGCTCCAAGATTACCAGATTACTACAGAATTAGTCAATTATGAAGGTAACTACCCAATTATCACATCATTTAACTTTCTCAGATCTTATCCAAGCAACAATCTATAAATCTAAATAATTTTTGCGAGAAAGTCAAAACAATCAAATGGATCTTCTGAAGTGTCCTGGAACACGCATTCCTGATCAACTGCAGCAAAACACAAACTATCTTCACAAGGAGTTATTTTAATAGTCCCAGGAGTCAGTTTTATCTGCAAAACACTTTAAAAGAATACTTAAAAAAGCTAATGACAGAAGGAAAATGTATTATGTATTTTGTGTCTCAAAAGTGATGCAAAGATAATGATACAATTGTTATTTAAAAGTTGGGGGTGGGGTTTTTTGTTTATTTCGTTGGGGTTCTGGGGGTTTTAGTTCGTTTGTTTTGTTTTGTTTTTAAATTTGTAGTACATCTTGCAATTTTAGCAGCCTCATGGTGTCTCCCCAAGCGTGAGGCAGGACTTCCTCCTCCTGCAGCCTTCTGCCCCCAAGCTGATTCAGAGGTGTGTGCAGGAGCCAAGGGCCTGTAGGAAATGCAAGTCCTTCAGAAAATTAGCCTTGTTCTCAGGAAAAAAGCTCTGACTTAAAAGAGCCCCTCCCCTGACATTGTAATTGTAGTTTCAGATGTGCATGGGATCTCTCCTTTCATGTTTCCCACTGATTGTGCTGATGTTAGCACAAGATGCAGAAGAATGTCATGTTATTGCAAGCAACTTTAATTTTGATGTATATAATTCATTTTTAATAAGGACATCTATTTAAATTTCCTCACATATTTCCCCTTAGAAATGTATTTAAAAGAGCCTGTAATAGACTACATTCTACAAAGCAAGGCTATTTATAGGCAAAAAACCAAAAATCCAAGTATGCTGGTTTCAAAGAAATTGCTTAAGCAGGTGCATACTAAAAAGCTGAGCTTGTTTGTGCACAAAAGCACAAACAAAGATTTTTACTGGTAATTCAGAAACTTGGTGTGCATGTAGGTGGGCTTAAAAGCAGCAAGTATGCAGTATTTCCATATCAAACAAATTTTGATATCAAAGATTGCTTCTGCAAAATATAAAAAAGCAACAACTTTCCCTAAATAGAGATTCTGTCCTCAGAAACAAGTTTTCAAGATTATTTAATTGAAAATGGGGTTAGGAGACAAAGGATCTCAAATGAGATGCCCTACTAGAGCAGCTTAGTGTGGCTTTTCAGTCCTGCCACTTTGCAAGCTGCCCCCACATTTTCCAAGTCTGAGCCCATTTGCTTTTATCTCCAGAGTACATGATGGGAACTGTGTTTCTCATATTCACAACTTTCACAGAGGATGTAGGACACAGTGCTTTGTGCCATGCAATTATGTCCTTTCTTTCTGACTGATACCATCAATAAACTATCTTTAGTTACACATGAAACAGTGAAGGGGTTTAGCTTTGGATGTTTACTCAGAGAAACCGAGTGTTAATGTATACCTGCCTCAGATCCTACCCATCCATGGTCCTGCTCCTCAGAGCTGGTGAGGATCTCATCCTCTGAGGAGTGTGAGAAATGGAGGAAACCCATTGGGGAAAACCAGCCCGTGAGTTGTGGCAAACCCACACAGCCTGGGCTGGGATGACTTCCTCAGTGGTCCATTCCTTTCAACAAAAGAACACTGCACAGAGAGCGAAAGGAGAATGTTGCAAGAGTAAGGAGGGCAGCTAGTTTGCCCCCTCTCACGACTGAAGAAAGGAGAAATGTCATACTGGCATTCTAAGTCTCACATCCCCTGTTATAATAAGTGTATAATATACTCCAGGATCTCCTGCTCTTTGGCTGTCATTTAATGCCTGGAGAGGGCTCACTGTGTGCCATGCTTGTATGCAATTCATTGATGGGGGATCAGTATGTGACACACAGGGCCAGCAAAAATACAGCACATTCCTTGGATACTTCAAGGGAGAGAAATGGATCCATTGTGGCCTTCAGCATCCAATTAAATTGGGCTGGTATGCAAAATAGCAGAATAATAGAAATTTAGGAGTGAATGAATGATGACTCATATGGGTTAAACTCCACTTTTAAAAAATACACACTTGACATATTTGGCCTGTAGCCTGCTGTGCATTTTTACCTCATGTTTTCAGACTTAAGAGGATTTTTTTTGGTTGATCAGAAGCAGCTGTACTTTATGAAATGGTTTATACTGTATCTGTACCTTAGACTACACTAATGGACTTCTCTGACGCAGCAACCCTAATCCATTTGGGCTGCTATGGATGGCTACATTTCTGTAAACTGGAGATAGTTTTGTTCCCAATTTAAACATGGATTTGACTGAACTTTAGTGATGGGCAAACTGAAATTCTGGAGTTGCACTTCAGTTTGAAAAGGACCCACAGATTTGTTTATTTAAACTTCCTGGGTTTACACAATGCACAGCTGCAAAGGACCTTAGGAGGAGAAAAGCCTCTCATGACACTTTCAGCACTTCATGTATTCAGTGAAAGGTAAAGCCACAGATGAAGGAAGTGCAAGATGATTATAAAACATAGTTCAAATGACTATTTGAATATTATGAAACTTTTGTTAAAGTATTGGGCTACATCAGTCTGCAAGAGGAAGGAATACCTGGGTTTGTTACTGGCTGATGTATTCATACTTCTACTAAAGCGTGAAGGCTGGAGGCCATCAGAAAGTGTGTTGACAGTATTTTCATGCTGCTTGGCTGTGCTTTCTAGTTCCAAGGGTGTGCTACATTGCTCTGAAAGCACCTTCTCTGACATACCAGTGAAACTTCTAAAACTCACAGCATTCTCTGACAGCAGCAACTCATTTTCCCACCACTAAGCACACTCAGTAAAGTACTATTATTATTGCTTAGCCCATATTTCCTCCTACCACCATCCACAGAGACAGCTGGTTTAGTGAGGAACAGGTACTAGTCAACCTCTTCAAGGGCACATATTGGGTCAGTGCTGAAGACCAAGGAATTTGCTCAGGAGGTTTGTGGGCACCTGTAAACTGGGCAATGGAGTGAGCAAGGCAGAGAGTGGAGGCTGATGCGGTTGCAGTGGCTCTGCGCAGCAGTAGGACACAGCAGACTCCTGTGCTGGCACAGCTTCCCAGCCAGGCAGCACTTCTGTGTTAAATCCGAGCTGCAAACAACTTTGGTTCGCGCTTGGTAAGAACAGGAAATACATGGATGCAGACAGAGATCCTTTACAGGTTACAGGCCTCTGGGCAGTCCTTGATGACCATCATAATCATCCAGCTGACACCAGTACCATGTAGAATAATATCCTTTCCTATAGTTATTCTTTCTGAAATACACTCTTGCTGTGATTGTAAAAGCACTGAGGATAATGCCTATCTCAGAAAAGTATGTATAATATCTTTTTCCCCCTACATTATCCAAACAGGCTATTGGTTTATTATATTAATTGCATTGATTTCTTTACTGGGGTTTGGTGGTTTTTGAACTTTATTTGGAGATGGTCCATCACAACTAGGAACGTACTGCATACAGGGCTGCAAATTTTTAAGAGGGATCACCACTTGATCTTGTAATATTTGATTCAAATCTTGAGATGTTATAAATAAAGTAGATCTGCTGACAGCAGAACACCTTAATCTAAGAACATGACTTTTTTTCAGAGTGCCAGAAGAGAAGGAAGGAGAGCCTTTAGGCACTGTCTCTATACAGTAAAAGCATGTACATGTCATGGCGTCAGCCTTCAGAAAGATGAATGATGATTTCGACACTTGCAGAAAGAACAGAATTTAAAAAAAAAAGTTCTAAACATCTTTTGGGAAGAATGTTGAATGGCTTTTCAAGAGCATTCTGTTTGCCTTGTTGCCAATAAAAGCTTTATACAAGAGCAAGCCATAATTATGGGTTTTTTTCCCCTCTGCCTTTCTTCCAACTATCACACAATTTTGCTTGCTTCGAAAACAGCTATATTTTATTTCTGTAGCCAAGTAATTTTTGTCAAGAATAAAGAATCAGAAAACTCTATGCTGCTAATTCTTTTTTTTTTTTTTTCAAGTTAGCTACAACATTTGGTCCTACCTCATTGCCTTCTGTATGGATTACTTTTTATGAATGGCTGAAAGCAGAGGAATGCAATTACAAAAAAGAAAAAAGCAGCTATTAGAAGGAAATATTTCTGCTTCAATTATTGAGTTTGACACAGCCTAGAAAGCAGACAGAAGTGGCATAAACACACATTCATTTTTTGAGTAAAGGAAAATATTTCAAAAAATTTATATTGGTTATTAAATATAAAAGATGTGTGAAATATGCAGATTTATGCCTAGAAACACTTCTAAAGAGATCAAAGATAACTGCAACTGGTTAGTGAAATATTTAAGGTACTATCAGTTGTAACTAAGGTGCTTTCAAGCTCTGGACACTTCTATTCCATCCCTGACTTTATCAAGCAGGTGACAACAACCAGTGCCTGTACTCCTTTAGTCTTCTATTTTCTGGTCTGACAGAGCTGGCTGCTGCCTTCTGTATTATTCAATATAAAGTGGGACCAAATGACATAGATTTAAAAGATCTCTTAAAAACGAGAACCACAGCAGAAAAATAAAGGTTAATCAGAGACCCCAATATTTTTTTCCTATCATTTATAAAAGAAAAAAAAAATTGCAGCTTTCATAGAGCTGGAGGTGCTTTTACTTGTTGTTACAGCAACACCTTCAGGTTTGCATGTTTCTCCATGCTGACTCACTGTCCACAGGGTGCTTGTAGAACAGCAATATGGTACACTGGGGACAGCTTTTCCGTACTAGAGGACCACAGTACAGCTTTGGCAAGCAAGCATTTTAAGAATCAACAGAAAAATTGGGACTTTATTTTCTATGGTGGTCCAGTTAGATTTACCCTGCAAGTCCCAACATCTTTCTATTCTCTCACCTGCCACAGCTGTCAGGAATTTGGAAGTGTGTATACATTTAAATCAATACCAGATTGCCGTAAAATCACAAACACAATATATTGTAGACTGTATTATTCTCTTCCACAATGTCTATTAGTCAGTTCCATATTTCCTTTATATAAAGGACTTTCTCAATTAATTTCTGTTTGGGCATCTTGTCTGGTGTTGATTATTAAATGTAATTGCTTTTACACTACAGAGATTATGCAGAATATGTACATGAATCCCATGCAAATATTTGATAAACCAAGCACAAAAATATATACACAAGAAGAAACACATACTGAGATACACATTTGTCCATTTATGTGCAATATGGGAAGCAAAAACTATTTTTTTGCTTCTGGTTTTATATTTGTGTGTGCAATATTCTCATCTATAAGTCTCTGAAAATACCTACATGAGCTTCACCCAATGTATATAGGCACTAGCATATTGCCATTGCAGCTGATAGTAGTCTCATTTGCTGAAAGTCAAACATGTATTGAAAAAGTTTAGACTTCTTAGCATCTGAAGGATGCAGGATACAAGATAATTGGGATGCAGTTATATCAGGATTTGGAAATTCAGCTCTTGTAGTCCCACTGATCAATTTTTTACCCTAAGTCTTAGAGAGCCTCATGAATGTGTATCTGATTTATGATGTATGGGATACTACTTTTAAACATATATACACAGACCAGAGAACTCTATATGAGAAATTACACTAATAGAATCGAAGACCAGCTGGCAATACATGTTGGGCAAAAAAGGAAGATGTGACAACTTCAGCTAAACCAACAGACAGAATCACTTGATTTGGTCTCTGCACATCTTTAAAATCATGCTCTGTGAACATTGTTATGACAGGGAAAAACAAGATTTTTTTCCCTGTAAAATTAAATGTCACTCTTGATAGCATAATATCTGAAACATCATCCTTCCCAGTCCACAGCAATACTTTACACAGAAAATTAAACTCTCTCTCTGTTTATTGAGTGGATAATGCTGTCTTCGAATGTGTGAGAACCCCTGCTAGGTGAGAAATTAAAAAAGAAGCACTATAAAGTCTAATGGTATGTATGAAATACAAAAAAGAGAGAAAAAGGTAACTTAATTGGTAATCAGAAGAAATCATAAAACTAATCATGCAATTAATGTCTTAAAAAGCTGGCATATGAGGTGTGTATAATTACCAGAAAACAATGCAGTGATGGTTTCAAGGATTAATGAATTAATGATTGTTGGGGGGAGAAGGATTTGATCTGCAATTTTATACGTTAGCTTTAAATCCATGCTAAACTATTCCTTTGCTTTGTTTACAGGAAATGTCCTCACCTTACACATAGTGTTTATCTTTGAAATTAGTGGGGTTTTTTAATATTACATTGAAAACATTTTCTTTGAGAAAGATGCAGATGTGTTTCCTTTTCCGTCATGTAGCTCCCCATCCTCCCCTCTTGTTCATGAAAATTGAAGACTGTTGGCAAGCAAAGGAGTTTGGGCAGCACATACATCAAAATGACACAAAGTCTAGAGATATTCACCAATTGCAGGTGCCAGAATAAATTAAAAAATTATGTTGACATTTATAAATATTTTCATTTTCTCTTTAAAATGTTAAGTGGTACACCACATATTATCAATTGTCCTTTGTTTCATACACACATTAAAAATAAATTTGTGTTCTGGTGCTGATTGCTAATTTACTGATGATCTTATATATCAAGATGTTAATTTGTTGATAAAATGAGGTGATAGAAAATTACAAATGATTTAAGACTGCTGTACATCAAAACATAAGCATTCCTTTGATTTAGTTGCCAACTACAAAGATTTCAAACCATGGTATGGTAAACATTGGTCTTTGTTCCTTTTTTTTTCTCCTGTGGTTAAAATGTGTGCATCTGCTGCTAGATGTGATAGCAATGCATGACTGATGGAAGGACGGATGAAAGGATTGGGGGTTTTATGACAACAGAGTCCATAATTCAACGACCTTCAAGGCAGGGCTGAGAGAACAACCTAGAGGTGAGGAAGCTGCTTGGGACTGGAAAGCTCTGGGCTACCAAATGCATCCTCGGGGCTAATAGCCTGTCCGTGACTTGATTCCCTGTCCGTGACTTGATTCTTGTGATTGAAGGATACCTGTTCCCCACCTACCAGCTACCTACCTGCACTGACGCAGTCTCACCTTGAATACCATGGGCAGTTTTGGTCACTGCAATACAAGAAAGATGTAAAGCTACTGAAGAGTGTCTAAAAAAGGGCAACAAAAATGGTGAAGGGCCTTGAGGGGAAGCTGTAAAAGGACCAGCTGAGAGCACTTGGTCTGTTCAGCCTGGAGAGGAGGAGACTGAGGGGAGACCTCATTGCAGTTACAGCTTCCTTCTGAGGGGAAACGAAAGGGCAGGCACTGATCTCTGCTCTGTGGCAATCAGGGACAGAACCTGGGGGAATGGCCTGAAGTTGTGTCAGGGGAGGTTTAGGCTGGATATCAGAAAAAGGTTCTTCCCCCAGAGGGTGGTTGGGCACTGAACAGGCTCCCCAGGGCAGTAGTGGTCACAGCACTGAGTGACAGAGGTCAAGAAGCATTTGGACAATTCTCTCAGGCACACGGTGTGACTCTTGGGGATGGTCCAGTGCAGGGCTAAGGGTTGGACTCAATGAACCCTGTGGGTCCCTCCAACTCGGCACATTGTGATTCTCTGATACCTTCACAAACTCTCAGAAAGGAAATGCCATGAAGACTGTCAGGGAGATGGATGCTATAGGAAGAGTAGACAGGTGAGTGGCACAGACAAAATCTTTGAAAACTGCATGGCTAGTAAGTTGGAGATTTTTAAACTGAAAAATGAATGAGTTACCCTTGTAAAATGTGCCACTGTTAGAAATGTAAGCCTTTTCTATACGAAGTTTGGCAGAGGCTGGGAATTCCCAAAAGGAGTATGAGCCAGGTGCTCTGGGAGTTGAGCTGCCCATGGGTAGCTCAGGTCTCAGCACAACTCCTCTCTTAACCTCCAGATAATACTCTCAGTTTGGGAAAGCAGCAATGGAAGGAAAAAGAAAAAGACAGAATAAAGAAAAAAATGTACGGAAATGAGACTGAGAAGAAATGAAGCCAATTCTCAAGTCTGTTGCTGTCTTTCCATGTGGGCTTATAGACACTCACAGTTCATTTCTACGCTCCAGCTCCCAGCTGTAAGAGTGATTATAATACTTGGCTGCACCTCAGAGGGGTTCCATCACCCCTTTGTTAATGGCTGGGAGCACTCACTCCATGGCAGGGATGGTGGCTATAAGGGAGGCAGAATAATTATCACATGTGAAAACGGTGTTTGCACATGTATGTGAAGGACTGGAGTGAGGCCGCGTAACAATAGCCACTTTGTACCAAATTGCCACTTAAATCTAATAAACTCTGAAATCCCTAAATCCAGACTGATTCAGTCACTGGCCGATGCAGCCTCTTTCTCGTATTTCTACAGGGTGGCATCAGAGGGAATGGGATCATCACATCCAGGGGTCAAGGCCACAGGGTTGTCAGTTGTCCCAGAGAGAACACAAAATTTTTTCAAAAGAAATGTGATTTTTTTTCTGTGCATTTTCTTCCTTTAGTGAGTTTGGGACTGGTTTTGGTGGAAACTAGAGAGTCTTGCACTAATTTTGATATTTCTAGGTCATTCATTTTCAGTTTTGCTGTTGCTGGAGGTCTGTGATCCACTACATGAAACACTGACTGCCCTGGCATCACAGGCAGTTAGAGGCACAAGGCTGCTGGGAGGGCTGGACAGAACTGTGTTTTGATTTGGAGACAAAAAAGACATAGTTTAAATCATTTAAATCTCCATCAGTTTTTGATTTTGCATTCTGCAAGATCAAGTGTCGTCTTTCCCTATTTTTGTACAAATGAGATCAACATCTATCTACAATAATGCAATCTGGTCACTATTCTTTTCTTAATAGCCAAAGAAAACTCAAGATGTGGATTTCTCAGTCTTTAAAACCATAGGAGTGATCATAATGAGTTAGACCAAAAGTGCACATATTTAACACTCTACTTGTGGCATCAACCATTGGTGGGTACGTGGAGAAGAGTAGAAGAATAGCTGGAGAGGCGAGTCATGACACTTGCACTCAACATTGGCCATGTGATGATTGTGTCCCAGTCTCCATTCTGTAATGTGGTCAATTTAGGTTGGAGGCTTAAGGATCTTGAGCTCCTCCGTGGATACCACGTGGACAGAAGCATGCTCTGACAACCTGTGATATGAGTGTCTATCCATGGCTCTAAGCAGGGGGGAATGCACATTCCTGAATCTCACTCTGTGCAGGCTTCCCATTAAAATTGCCTTCATCTGCTGAAGTTTGGGAATCTCCATACTAGAGTTTGGGAACCTCTAGAAACACCCTAAGTCTTTCCAAGCTAAAGATGCTAAGAAGATTTAAAGCAAGTTCTAATGCATTGGCCTTGATCTTACCTCATGAAGTAGTCAGAAAGATTTGAATTTTTTACTGATGGCAATTTGGTTGCCATGCTTTGTCAAGGGGACCTTGAATTTAATATTTAACTCGCAAGCATAATAATTGTGCATTCCCTTGAGATGAGAAAGTGAGGTAAGGAAAGGCTGAACCAACAAAGCAGTTCTGCAGTCTGTCTCCTTATCCATATCCTGCAACATTACATAAAGGTATCCAAGAAATTTGACAGAGTTCTGCTTTGTTCTGACAATCCATAAATTCAACCAAAATTAACTCCCTCATCTGGGTGAATTTGCCTTGACAAATATGCAACATCAAGAAAATTCTACTTCCAGACTAAAAGAAAATTTCTCAGTAGAAGCCTTTTTGAGGCACCAGAGCCACTGACAACACTCAGAGATACAGAGATAATTTTCCTTTTCAGAAAATTTTTTAAAAGTTAAAAATTTCTAATTTGATATTTGACAATCAGAAAAAGTCAGCATTTCATCTTGATGCAACTCTTAAAAATATTCAAATCAATTTAAGTGAACTCATTCTTAAAAGGTGGAAATGCATGGAAATGCATATTCTGGTTAATATGACTAGGTAATTCACTACTCAGAAAAATAGATTACTGGAACTTCTACCCCAAATCCACAGTTTACCATATAAAAAAAATTTATGTTCCAAATTTAAGTTCCAAAAATAAAGCCTCATTTTCAAAATTCCTTGACAGTTTGGATCTCATCTGATTCAAACTGTAGCTTTGAGTATTCACTAGCTTTGAAAATTAAATGACAGTGACACATGCTAAACACTGAGCTCTAATCTAAACAATTCAAAATTAACAAGTGCTTTTGCAACTCTAGTAGGAGCCTTGATAAGAGATGGAAACAAAGTTTTCAGCACAGCATAAAAGAATTTCTGAGTCTGCTACTCAACCAGGTCCACCAGACTGCTCTGACCCCCAGTCATGATCTGTTTTAGTGTATGCTAATTTCTCTCATCTGAGTTGCTCCTTAAACCCATCTTTCCTGATTGTTTGGATTTTTCAAAGCAATTCAGCATGATTTAATCTTAAATGACACTCAGACAGTGCCTTAATAATTAATATGCCAAGTAAAGCAGGTAAAGTAAATCACCTCTTAAATTAAGAAACCAGATCCTTTCTATTAGAGCATAAACATAATTTAAAACATTGGTCTTAATAACTCATGCTCTATTAAGGAAAGAGCAGGTGGCTTAGCATTGCTAACGCTGAACTGATATTACAGAAAAATATGAGAACCTTAGGTTGGTGTATTATGTACTTCAGATGCTTTCTAGCCGTACCAGCAGCATTTAATTCATGAAATTACATTCCTATTCATGAGACACACTCTTCTGAATTTTAAGATGCATATTATAATTATTTTTAGAAATTAAGGGATAATGTTTATTCCCAGTGGATACTATTTTTTTAAACTTTATTATTAAAATAGCGTGTTTTTAAACATTAACTATCAAACTGCAGGAAGCAGGGCAGATATCTCCCTGAGCCAGTAACCAAACATGCTCTTTCCATTAGCAGGTGGGGTGAAAACAGAGGCTGAGCTGGAGTCAGGGTACACCAAGTGCCCCGGCATCAGAAGTTCAGGAAGGGTCACTGCTGAGACTGCGGGCAATTTTGTTTAGCTCTGTTTTGCAATGGCCAATTAAAGTCTTTATTTTGATCTTTTTTTATGCTCACAGACCTGTGCCATAGAGCTCTTGTGCAGTTTACCAGCTGCTCAGCATCCCTTCCAGGCAGAGACACCGAGATGTTTGTCTCCTGCCTGCTCCCCAGACCAGAATCCAGCCTTGGTTTCTGCAGACTACCATCATACATTATGAGTCAGTAGCTTCCACTCTGATGAATTCAAGGAGCTGAGAATAGGGACACAGTGCCTTTGGCTGCACTATGTGCCAATTTTGCACTCTTTTTTTGCACTTTAGTGGTGAAGATGTAGTATTTAAATATACACTGCAGAGCAAGGCTGAATGTAGATGCCTAAAAGATGGTACATAGAATCCACTGTCACATCTTCATAAATTATGAAAGTAAACTTATCACAATGACCATTTATTCATAGAAGTTTCCTGATTACCTCTTTGAACTTTTGGGCATTCATTCATTTTTCCTCTAGTCAAATAAAACCTTTGTTAAAATACTGATAGTGTTTGCATCTAAATCTATTTTTCACATATGGCATATTAAAGTGATGGATTTAGTTACACAACAACAGAATGAAACTATCAGGGAGAATAAATGCCACAGGAGGAGAAATCCTTACACTATGAACTGCAAACCAAGATTATTCATTCAGATAAGCTTAGTTTAAAATGCCTTATTGTAAGACCTGTAAGGAACCCACAGGAAATAAACTCCAAATCTAGATGCAAACTCACTCATTTTTTACTTCAACAGGAATACCAGTTCAGGCAAATGCCAATGTTTATTCCTCTAGATTAAAAATAAAGAGAAAGAAAAAGTAAAAAGTTCTACAACCAGCAATAACTGCAGTAGGAATTCTTTACTTGGTAAGTTAATGGTATGGTCTAGGGCTGTCCTCTGGCTCATCATCACCCATGCCAAGACGATGCAGTTTGAATACTGTAAGAGTTTCACTACACATCATTGCTGATATTGAGAGTTGACAGAAATTGTTAGGAATTTAACACTAGGATGGAGACAGTTAGTGATCTCACAGATAATTTAACTTGTGACAAGTCCTTTCACAGGGAATACAATTTTCCAAAGGGAGACCACAAAGGGTTCACCAGTGAATGTGAGGTGTAAGTGTCAGAGGCAGATGCTGCTTATGCCTGCTGGACAAGCATTTGTGTCAGAGCACATGATACAGACGTCGGGTAACCACTGTTTATTTAGATGTCGTGTATCTAGGAAGGTTTTGGGGTTTTGAGAGATTTGAATATATAGGCTCTGTTCTCAAAATTATTCACTTAGGTGCTCAAGATTGTAAACCAAGTGTGTAAAAGAAGGGCATGAAGCCAGCTGTTATCCAATGCCAATGGATGCTGAGGCTCTCAGTTCAAAGCTTTTGTTGACTGTGAAATGTGGCAATAAAGGAGGAATAAACATGCATTCAAATACACTTCTGGGAGCTAAAAAACCCCTTAATGCAGTCAATGTTAAATAATATACTCACATCAAATTGAAAACCCATATGAACAGTGCCAGAAGAGCCATGTATGTGACGGTGTCACTTAAATAACAAGGCAGTGTCCCTCCAGCACACAGCCCAGGGCTAAGGATGAGAGGGAGGATCCACTCAAAATGTCATTAGTAACCCCAAATCTTCCTGCTAGGATTTGAACATCTTAACAGAAAAGAATAAACACGGATATCTGAGCATGGGAATGAGGGACACAAACCTTTGGTCTCATTCTTATTAGCCTAATTTAACAAATAATTTCCCACATCTTCATGCTGCTGCTTGAAAACTGCTTTTGATGAAATCAGAAGCAACCCACCTCTCTGTCCTTGCAAGCGGCGCTCACATCCAACACAGTCAGTTAAAAAGCTAATGAGGCAGGGATGTAGCAACAGCTCCTTTCACTGGCCTGAGCAACCACTTTACAAACAGGCACAGTACTTCTTTAAGAGAGAACCAAACATGCTAGAATGGTCTTTCAGTCAATCTGCACCCACACTTCCCCCTCAAAACACAAAGAAAGAGAGAAATGATTAAAGTTGCTGTGGATCTCACTGAGAGAAAGAGAAATACGAAAAATGTTGGTTTTGTGGAGAACAGCAGCTGCCATGGTATAGCACCACTCTGTGGTCTGGGGTTGCTGTTTAATAAACGATACAACAAATCCTGCTCTAATTCTTTAGAAAAACTTCTGCAAGACAAAACATCCTGTATACATGCAGTGATAACCACACATTAGAGAATGCAGCATAAATGGATTGTATGGCAAAAGCCATATGTTGTACCTGCAAATTATCTTTAATACTGTATGATAAAATATCTCCAAAGTCACATAAATCATTGTGATGTTCTAATCCAACCTCTATGATCTCTATTCAAAAATCACAGCAGCTGTCTTTAAGATTGTCTTTCCCAATAGCAACAAAGTCTGACCCTATTAATGAGATCAAAACTTAAAATTACTAGATACTAGTAATTGTTCTGTTACAATTAACAAAATTCAACCCTTGTACCCATAAAACACTTCAAATTTTATTAAGCTATAAAGGGATTGGTTTTTAGCTAACACTAACATGTCAATAGGAATTGGGCTTATGTGACGCATAGATATATGCAGTCCATGGAATAGGATTTACAGTAGGAGCATAAAATTTATAATAAATTTTTTCTTGAGTTCACAGTAGAAATAAATTACTTAGTACATTTATGTCTTTGTGAATTCTCATTAGCAGCAAATCAAGCCCCACTAAAGATACAAACAGAACAAAGCCCTGACTTCTCTTCCGTGTGCCTGTAAGAATAACTTTCACAGGTCTGTAAGGTACCAACTACAAGCTGTTGAAGCTTTCACAAAGTCCTAAATCAGAAGCAAGCTAGATGAAACATGGTCTGTGCTTTTAAGACTAGCAAAGGCTTTGTGGTGAGTGTTTGAAACTCAGACTCAGGTTATATTCAAGGAGACCACACTAGAAAAATCCCAGGGGCATCGCTGAAGAGACCATGGCAATGCAGTGGGCAGCTCCACCATTGCCTTCAAAGGGGTCAGCTCCTCTTAGTAGCTCTGCAGCAAGCAAAGCTGTGCTCTTCCCTTTGGAATATTTGCCGAGTGGTGTTTATGACATGGAATTAGACCAGGAAAGTCAACCCAAGGGAGCGAGTGACTATAGAAAAGTTCCTAATTTTCCTCATCTTTTCCTTTTATGCAGAACAGGTTGATGTAGTAGACTTTCAACTATCTCTGCTTTATCTTTTATCCTAGTGTTTCTAATGCATCTGTCTGAGACCTAAATCACAATTCTTCCACTGTTTTCACTGCATTTTGAATCAGAACTGTTGTAGGCACATGGTCCCGAGCTCCTTCAGAGCTGGAAGCAGGCACAGGGGAATAAGCCCTGTCAGTAACTGTGTCCAGAACATTTCCAGTCAATATTAAAAGTTTCCCTAGGGCCAAACAAGCCTGCACACTCATCCAAAGCCCCTGGTGAAACACAGAGGGAAGATAGCTGCAGGGAACTTTAAATTTGTTTGTCAAGCTAGTTCACACCAGCCACTCATACCACAAGGTACACAGATAGCATTCCTCACCCTGCACGGGCCTGGTAGGAAGAATCTTCGAAAGGGTGCTCTGTGTGATTATCGATGATCGTGACCCCAAAGACATCTGTGGCAGATGCACTTATTACATGCAGAACCTCTGATGTAGGGCTTTGGACTTAGAGCATGGACTTAGAGCAGGTGAAGAAAGACAAAAAGAACTCATTATTATTTATCATGTGCCAGATGGCAGGAATGCCAGGATCAGGATGGTTCTCCTAGGGATGTACCAAGATCACCAGCAGTCAGCAAAAGACTAGAACATAGAAAATAAATCCTTGGAAAAGGCATGAGACCAGATTGTGCAAGGAGTTAGTACCGGAAGCATCCAAAGGGTGATATTTCCTTATAGCTAAGGTAGTAATTCCACCCTTTTCCTTCTGCCTTCAAAAATTACTTCTCATTTTCTAATACTGGAGCTGGAATTGCCGGTGCAGAAAGGAAATCTCCTTGATACAGTGTGGCAACCGCGGTCTTTGAGCAGGTGGTGGAACAAAGTGGCTCCAGAGTCTGTTCAGATAAGGTTTTTATGACTTGGAGGTTCATTCTCCAGACGTTTCTAAAAGCAAACAGGCTTTGAAGTATGGCAGCAATATGAGAAAACTTGGGTATAGTTCTCAGAAACAACCTTGCAGGGCAGCAAGAACAGGCATTACAGTCATGGTTACGTGGCTTGTAGGAAGAATGAGCCATAGCTGACAGTTCACCACTGTCTCTCTTTTGAGCTACAGACTTCATACAGAGCCAAACGCTGCACACCTTGTGGATGGCTGGCTCACCTGAGCAGTGCAAACATCTGCTTCACCTGCTAAGCTAGGCAATGGGCCCTTCCAAATTCCATGGAGAAATCATATAGAAGAGAGGAAGGGTTTGTTAGGTATTTGATGGAAAACACGCTTAATGCTAACTGATCTTTTAAAAAATAAGGACACTTAATGTCAAAAAAAAAAAAATTGCATGGTTTTAGTAGAAGGTTTTAAGGTTAAAAAAAGAGAAAAAATGGAAAAATAGGTAAAAAAACAGCCCAAGGAAAAGTATTATGTGAAGGGTTGGAAAGGTTGCATCAAAACACTCAAGTGGTGCTGAATGCTTGAGCTAAATGTATGGCAGTCAACTCCCATTTACACCATGTTGTAAAACCTGAAACAGTGGGCCAGGAATGTGCCCCTCTGGTACTGCTGCTTCGGCAAGATCCTCCCTCTTGCCCAGTCCTAGTATGACATGTGAGAAGTGAGCAGTCAGTTCTTTATGCAATTCCCAGGTAAAATTTAAATTACAAAAAGTTCCAGCAATTGCACAGATATCTTTTTGACACTTCATAATTTTCCCTTAGTAATGTGCTTAAGTTGTAACAATCATCTGAAAGACATAAAATATGATGGGGAAGGTGGAGGAAAGGAAGCACTTACTGGTAACTATATACTGGCGAGATAAGCACCAGTCATAATCTGACCTGATATTAATTTCTGTACGAGAAGGGGTTTTCAGAAGAAATCAAATGCTAAATACTTCTGTGTGATTGTAAAGAACGTAACCTGTGAAGTCATGGGCTATTAACTAATCACCATGCTTCCACTGAGGGCAGCATCCAGTTGCTAGGTAACCCTGGTAAGATGCATGCACCGGCGGTCTGGGGAAAAGCGATTCCCTCTGCCAGTGCCACCACCACCCAGACCATCGCTGACTCAAACTCATTACACAGGAGTTTCTGTTTTGACTGGTTTCATGGGATATAAATGGTGACTGCATTGTGTTTAGACAGACGGAATCTGCACGCTAGTTGATAAAATCTAAAAAATTGCAATCACTGAATGCATTTGTTGCTTTCTCAATGGGTTCATTTTCCCTTGACATCATAACACTGCATGCTGGAACCCTGAGTTCTCCAACTGATTTATTTTTATATACTGCATTATATTTCATAAGATGTGAAGAGTCAGATGACTGGAAGCTGACTGAAAATCAGTGAGGAACAGATACCTACCAGCATATATGATCAGTGTCACCCTTTTATAATTTTTTTACTTTTTTCCTGTGTATTTCACACTATCACAGTTATATGTTTGACAGAAACCTGAAATTCAATTTCATTTGAGCTTTTTTTTTTTTGTTCACCAAGTTAATCTTATAAAAATGAATGCTAAATCAATTCAGTAAACAGTTTTTGAGGAAATATTATACCAACTCACTTGTTCTGAATAGAACAAAAACCAAAACAGAGGGGACATTCCTAATATCAAGAACTACATGGAAACTATTGACAGAAAAGAACAGATTTAATTTTATTACCCAGCTGCCTAGCATTCAGTATAGTATATATAATCTGCCAACTATTTTGGCAAAAAGACTTGCTATATCTCTAAGAATGACTCATAGTGTTATTCCTTGCCCTGGAAAATCTTGCGCTCTCAGGTAAATTATTTAAAAGCAATCAAGATAAATTCAAAGTTATTTCACCTTTCTGAACCTGTGGTTTCTACAGTGTGTGAGTTGTCTCCCTCTTCTGATTGATCCAGGTAACCCAAGGGACCTAGAGATGCTGAAGCACAAAAAGCTCCAGGTTTGGGGTGGGCACCACCCACTCAGCTGCTCCCAGGTATATGAGCTCCTATGGAGACTGCAGCACGTCCCTACAGGTGCAGATTTACAACTGGACATTTTCTTCATGGTAAGCTCTCTGTTCTCTACCATGAGACTCCTTATCATCTCCTAGGAAGGGGTGAGCAAGCGGTGGAAAGAAAGAACAAAGTAAGAGTTGACAGCATTATTATCTTTTTCTTCTGAGTTAGCTTTGAGGTTCAGGGACACACCATGGGTTTCTACACTACTGGAAGAGAAACACAGTTGTTTGCATACACCCCAAGTGGCATCACTATTTTTGTATCCCCATCACACATCTCCTCTGCTGGCATCAGCCAGGGCTCTTTCCATGGCATACATTGCTCACAGCTTGATGCAACAAACCGCTCGACAACTATATCGGAAACAGCTTGTTTTGTTTCTCTAATTTGGAAAACAAAGGCGCACTGCAAGCTGCGCTGACTGGGAAGTCATACATCTTTAACAGAAAGTAAAATGGAAAAGAAAAGAAAAGAAGGAAATAACCTTTAGTTACAGCAAACGCCTTCCTCTTTCCTTGCGAAGTGCTCTGTCAGCATGGCCAACCTCATGCCACTCCACAACACCGGGCAAAACAGAATGAAATATTTGTTGTCTTTGTGTCCAAACATTAATAGTGGGGAACTTATTTTCTGTAGAGAGGGCTTCAGGCTACTAGAAGAGAGAGTCTTAATCAGCTGTGAAACTAATGTAGACTACAGACTATTCACTGTGTAGGCCAGTGGTTCTCAGAGGGTTGCCCTGCAAGGTAAGTTAACCACTGGGCCATTAATATATGGACTACATGGAGTGTAGGACAGGACTAAGAGGTCTCATATGGCCTCTTAGAAATCCACAAGGGCTGGGAAACATGCTGGACTTTGATTATCTGACTGCTGAAGCTCAGTGTGCTCACACACTCCATGAGCACAGCTGCAGTGCTCTGTCCAAGACGGTCACAAATGGTTGAAAACCACTCTCAGGAATCCCTAGGACAGGCTTATCAGACCAACAGAGAGTTCAAGGAACATTATTTGCACCCTTTGCACCTTCAGCCAATACTAAAGACTGTGACATCCCTGATTTACCCAGTTATTTATATGACAGGATCATATTGACACCTCAGATGTAGTGGAGATCCAACCTGTTCAGCCTTAGCTGCTAAACTGAATTTCATTTAACTATGCAGCTACAACCCTTGGCTTTCCCTCTAATCAGCAGTGGGAAATACAAGGCAATTCCAATCATTGCTGGGCTCTGCTGATTAGAGAGCTCAGCTGACTACACTCCTATCACAGATGATTCAGTTAAGTGTCTGCACAGCTAAGTTTGGGGTGAGTAATGTCAGCTATGAGCAGACTTTTCTAACCAGTGGGCTCATAGCTCACTGGAGGGTAACGGTGCAGGAAGTCTTGGAAATTGTGGGCCAGCCTTACAAAGCTCTGGAAAAAGCCTATGAACTGAGATCCTGGAACATGTGTCTGTGACTGCCCACTCCTCCAGTGCCCCATGAACCAGAGCTAGTGCACAGTTTCTGTAAATGAGCAGGACTGAACCAAAGAAATAACTTGCATGTATCGTTTATCTTCTCAGGAAATGATTCAGCAAACTCCTGAGCATTTGTTAATCTGTCAGGTATTTGGCATGAGGGAACCCAGCCTAGTGGTTCCCTGTACCTGCAACATCATGGTAATTAATAATAAACATATTAGACACTGGTCATGAAGTAAGGAAGGGACCTTGTTCTGAAAGCTTTACATTGTGAATGGGCTGGGTAGAAGTACTGAATTCATACCCTGCAAACAAGTCATTTCACATTGAAGTTCTCCCTCTCCTGAGCCAGAAAAGCCACAGCTGACACAATTTTTCAGTCTGCTTTCCTGACTTGTGGTCTGATGGCAGATTTTTAAGACTATGTTTTAAATTAAGGGCATGTGCCAATACGATATATATGTTGTGACATATATATAATAAAGATGGCTTCCTTCTTCTGTTTCTTTGAGGTTATTTGCATTCCTAATCAGAGATAGAATTTAGCTGAGAATTTGGGAGTCCCCAGGATGAAGCAGAAAATTCAGCAGAAATTTAATTGCTCAAAATGTATCAAGTAGCCATATTTTGTTTATTTCCTGAGATTCAATTACAAAAATTGCCAGTCTGCAACTCCAAATTGCATGACAACTGTTGAACCTACAGCCTCACAAGGATAATCACCCCAGAGCACAACACCACACACATTGCTCCACTACCATCAATTAATATAAGCTGCCAGTAATTGGAAAGGGCAGAATGAATTCTGCACCTCCTTTATTCCCTGACTGGTATAATGAGAATGTCATTCTATTGTCTCCTGGGTGGGATCTTTTGGCACCTTGGTTGTTACAGGTTTTTTCTAGACACGTTGGGTACAAATATGGTTTCACTTCACAAAATGTCTCGGTGCCCTCACCAGTCTGTTCATCCTTGTCAAATCAGGATTTCACACATTGTTTTCTGCACATTCCCTAATCTTAGTGAAAGTTTCATTTCCCCAGCCCATTGCCATCGGCTATTAGTCTGGCACAAAACTCAGGCTCAGAATGAAAAAGATAAAACAGAGAAAAGACAGCAGACACAGGCACTACTGCTCTGCTTTCTCTTGTTACACCTAAAAAAATATGCTTAATAGCACCACTGCTATTGGTGAGCCAGAGAGACAACCAGGTGTATCTTGTCATGCTCCGTGAACATTACCTATTCCTGAAATATTCTATGTCTGCCCATTAGTGTTTCCAGAGTTCACCATGTCAATAGATGGAGGAACATTTCATTGTCTAATGGATACAAAACAGCAATAACAACACAGTATTAGCCACTGTGGATGATACTGACCAAGAAGGTCACAGACAATACCTGGACCTATTCCAAGCCCCGACTGTTGAAACAAAACTATTAGTCTTAAAATGACTATTTAAAATTTCACACATTAATAATTAATTTTTCTTACATTATGGAATCCTCATACAATCTTACTTTTCTACAGACTTTTAGCATTTTTGCCTACTTGGCATCAGCAAAGAAACTGAACTTGTTTAGAAAGGAAGCAAAATTATTTTTATTTTATATATTTGTTATATGTTTCAAAATGAAATGAAATACTGTCAGTTTGCAAAAAAAATATTATCAGCAGATTCTGGCTTATCTGGGTGAAAAACTCTCTTGTCTGGTTTAGAAAAGAATGATTTTCCTTTTAGCATTCAAATTTGCATGCCAATATACTTTGCATATAATTTACATACCATACAGTATCACAACCACTTTGCCTCTTATTGTAAAATCCAAGATCAGCTTCTAGCATTTCATAGCTAGGATTATTGAAACATTTTGTTAAGTCAAGTCTGAAGATAAGCTTCCATCCTGATGCTTCTGGAACTGCACACTAATGGGCAGGAAAGGTAGCGTCTGGTTCTGGCACTGGACTGGACTTTGTATCAGAACACAAATTGGACTTGTTTTTAAACTGGATAATTTAATTTACTATCTCTATAACTTGGATATTTAATTGTAAAATAAGAAAGATATTTTTTATTGCCTTGCTTTTCTAATCTTGTCTTCTTCAGTGATTATCTTAATCACTCAAAGACAGATTTTTCCTGTCACTTTATGTGTGGGCAGGTACCCGGTGAGATCCCAATCCTGTCTAAAAAACATTACTATAATGCCCCTGTTAATCAAAACTACTCAGCCTTTTTTCAATTAAATGATTTATGCAAAAAAATATCAATTTGCTACAGAGGGATTTTTTTTCATAGATCCACAAAAGTTTTAGGGAAACTTTGACTAGGGAATTTTTTTCATGTCAAAACCAAGACTTTTTGTTAAGGTTCAGGTGACAGAAAGCTTTACCACCATCTACAGTTTAGTGTCAGATCATTCCTGTGGGAAACCAAAGTCCAAGGATTCACCCATTTGACTCAGAACAAGAATTTCAGCATAAACCAGGAGCTGTGTTCAACACCTACCCGTCCCAGGTTCTCATAAGATATCTGGAAGTTTAAAATACCACATAAAATGAAACAATGCCAGGAGGCGACTGCTCAGTGTATCTGACGAGGTTTAGCCCACACAGAAGAGCCACGCAGAAAATCAGCGTCTCCCTTCTCTGTGGGAGGATCTATATCTCCCTCTCTTCTGGGTCTGTGTTGTGCTTCTGTCATGAAAAAGGACATAGGAAAAGGCTTGATTCCATCCAAATGGCAAACCAGCAGTGCCCCACAGTAGCAGGAAGCTCTGCAGAACACAGAACTATATCCTGCTGAGCACTGTCAAGTGTGTATATGGCAATTTTGTGGGGAAAATCAGAGTGCACATCCTGAAGCTGCCCATGATACTTCAGTAGTGGGAAGTAGCAGCTCCCTGCATGAAGGTGACTGGATATGAGACCCACGGCCACAGCTGAGGTCCGTGAAACACCTGTGGCAAAAACTTGAGGATATTACTTAATACACAGCACTTCAAAAAGATAAAAGTAGTTGCAGAGGTTAGCGGTGCGAGTACTCACGCTGTATTAGATGCATCACTTACGAGTAGCACTGCATTGCTTACCTCCAGATGCTACTTTGAGATGTATTACGGCTTAATACAATGGCTTAAATATTTAAGACCAGGCTGGATGGGGTTTTGAGCCATGGAATCTAGTGGAAGGTGTCTGTGTCCATGGTAGGAGGGTTGAAACTGGGTGATCTTTAAGGTCTCTTCCAACTCAAACCATTCTATGACGCTGTGATTCTATGATTAATGCCTCTCTAATCATAATCTATTTAAGACAAACCCAAATCAGCATCTCAGTAGAAGTGACTAAAACTGATTTGATCATTTTTCCTACATATTCATCTAGTGTAGCCAGAGTTACTCGTTATATATGAAGGATTTCCAATTTTCTCCATGATGAAACAATTATGATTTAAGCTAAAATTAATAGCATAACATGTAAGAAGGTAAAGTGAATAAAGAAGAACTTGGTTCAAATGATGCTGCCTAATTTCAGTGCAGGCTGCCGCTGTTCTGCTGCAGAAAGGATGAACTTCAGAGCCAAGTTAGTGTCTTGGGAAAAGCCAAAGAGAAAAAAGGCAGCTCTGATCTAAGCATCACTCTGATCAAATGGAGTTAAGAGGGGCCGCTAACACTCTCAGGTGTACATCTTGCTAGTGCAGGTAGCACTAGCAGAATGGACAAGCCTTTCTTTTAGGAAGAAGTAAGGGGATTTCCCCGAAAATATCTAACTACCTTACATTATCTGGCACCTGTACACCAGACACCTGTATGCTGCTGAACACCCATCTGCTATACACGCTACATGCATTTTTTTCTGTTTTTTTAAGCTTGGCAAAGGAGTTGATTAGGAATATAAAGTCTCTGAAAAACATTTTGGACAAAGATGCCAGCACAGATTGTACAGTAAAAGACATCAGGTCTGCCAATACATGCAACCACACTCTGCAGGCTGCTTATGCCTGCTTTGCAATGATTTATTTCCCAAAAATTACTGCAATTCTGAAACAGTTCAAGCCATATCTCTATATTCCCATTTGGTATAGATTTGATAATGAAAGGATGCAACCTTCCCAACAGGCAATGTTCGTATTCTAACTCTTCTCTTGGTCAGTAGGAATACCTTTTCTTTCAGAGCAGGCTCTGCCTATCTTTCTGCTTTTCCTGCTACAGGCAATATAGCTGAATGTTGCTGATATGTCTTTTGCCCAGTTTCAAATCTAAAAAATATGCTTTTCATATGACAATTTCACCAGGAGTTAAATAAACTCACTGATGGCATTTTGAGTTTTAAAAGGACTGATTCACACATGCTCATGTGTGCACAACAATCAGCAGCTGGATAAACCTTCCAGTGTCCAGTAGCACTCATGTGTCTGCTAGGGAGATCTCAGAAAGCACAATACCTTTCCATAAAAGGATGGCTTTATTTATACACCACACATATGTGTGTGTGTGTGTATACATGTGTATTTATATACACATGTATACACACACACACATTTGTAGGATCAGGACCTTAATTATGTGTCTAAATTTTTTTAAAAAGGTCATAAAACCTCCAAGAAGTACAATGAAGGACAAGATGTTATGTACAGCAACAACTACTATTACTACTGCTGCTACTATTACTGAAGTATGTCAAGGCAGACACTTCTTTTACAATGAACGAGATTTTCACACTAGTAAAGACAAAAAAGGGTATTGAAACATTTTTAACTGAGTATTTTAACAGGCAAGTATATTAATTGAACATATTAACTGATATAGAAAACATACTATGCTCGCTTTTGGATACGCTATGATACATTTTATTCACATGATATGTTTTTCATGTGTTGTCCAGTCCATGACTGCCTGACTCTTCCATTCAGTGCATAGCACACAAAATACAATTTAGCTCTTCAGGCTGTGCATGTGCACGCACAGATACATAGATACACACACAAAATCCTAAAGCAGCATACTGCACTTTTCTTCTTCCCATTTTTATATCATACATATTTCATTAAGCTTCATGCAGAGTGTCTTCTGATTTATGGTAATTGTCAACAAAAGCAAAAAATGCCAACAATTTTAACCCTGCAGAACTGAGGATTTAACTGGAATAAAATTAAAATGGTTAGGGGGATAAAAAAACCCCACTACACCCCAAGCCATTGGAAGCTTGACCCTTGAGATGTTGTCAATTTTTTATTTTATTTTATTGTGCTTGTTGTCTGTAGAATCGGATGCCAGCAGCAACATCTGATGTACTGGACACCTCCAGTGTTATCCCAGCATGCTCATGGCCTGAAGGACTTGGAGTAAGACTAATTTCCATATCAAACCCAATTTAGATGAAACATCTTGGTTAAAAAAAAAAAAAAAAAAAAAAAAAAAAAACCAAAAAAAAAACCCCCAGCGCATCAATAGCCCCTTGATTAGATTTTCATCTCCTGAGCAGACAAATATGAATATTTATTACCATGAATGCAGATTTCCCTCTTTCCATTGCTCTGATCTTGAATATTACCCACTGCTAATTTTTATGAAAATTTGGGCAACATAATGTTTTCACATAAACTGACAGTTCTTGAGATAATCCCGTTATTGTTTGGTGGGAAATGACAGTTTCCGCTTATTCATGTGTTAACGAGGGATTAAATATTGTTTTTCATCACCATAATCTAAGATGGACTGGAAATTAAAATTCAAACATTGTGCATTAGCAGAGCTTTGAGGACCAGAATTTGTTTGCATTCACTTAGTAAAGATCTGCAAATTAACAGTTTAACAATCAAGTGAAATCCGTATCCTAAACCCAGCACTGATGTTTGTAAAACGAAGTCATTACCTACTAAAGGCAAAGAACCAGAGAGATAAATAGTTTGCAAAATGACATGCCTGCACAGGAGCAAAGTGCAGCGTGAACTCGTCAGCCACAGTGGTCCTTGGGCATTAATGGACTAGGGCACTTTGCCGTGGCACTGAATCACGCCCCTTTTCCTTGTCACAGGTTCTGATACTCAGCCCTTGATATGCCCAGATCATATTGAAAAATTGCTCTGTGACAGATCTCTCCATAGCACTAAAAGCAGTCACACTGACCCAGGAGCTGTTTCCAAGCTGTGCTCGCACCCTACGCACGTCATGGTGTGCAGTACGTAGACACTCATAATTCCTCACTGAAATGGGTCTTTTGACGGACCTGCAGTGTATCTACCCGTTCTCTCCTTACATACCAGCTGTCTCCTCAATGCCTGTACCTAACGCCCAGCAATATGAATCAGACATACCTGCATGTACCAAAGTGAAAACAGAGACCCAATGGGGGCATTCTTCAGTTTGTGAGCCATTACTTTGTGGTTTCTACAGAAACTTTGAGTTAATAATTCAGTGAAGTGTGTTTGCATTCTAATTAAAAGAAACCAACCAACACTTCCCTTTGATACCCATCAAAGTGCAAACAGAACTAAAACTATGCTTAGTCAAAGCAATTTAAATATCTGCCTCACTAAATCTTGAAACCAACTCGTCACAATAAATCTTGCTGATTAATGCAAAAACTCCCCCAAAACTGAGCTTCAACAAAACTAGTTTAATAGGCATCCTCATGCTTTAATGTAGAACCTTGTTAAAAGTATTCTGACAAAAATATGCTTTTATACGTATAACACATAAAGCCTTGCATTCTGAAGGACGCTGAAGTGATGGACATGCAGTGACACTGCAGCCATGCTGCCTTTGAGAATGGAAACCTAATGACATACAAGTGCAAAACAGTTCTGAGCAGGGTCAATGAGAACATGCTACCAAGCCATCAGCCTTCACAGAAAGCAGAGCAGGTCTTAAGTTTTACAGCTTAGTACTACAAAACTCCTATAATAAATGGCCCAACAATTATAATCAGATAGGGAAAAGGAAAAAAAAAGGTCCTTCCCTGTAGCTGAAGTTTTAATTCTATTATTTAATTCTAACATGACCTTATGCTTGTGCTCCAAAGGTGGCCACATGTAATCTGCCTGCTGTGAATGGTCCCTGACTTGGATCTTGCTTAGACTTAGAAGCAAACAGCCTAGAAGACTACTAGTTGGCAAAGGACACAGTGTGACCGTGACAATAATTTAACAGTACAGACAAATGTGGGACCATGACAGGCTCTGTTCTTGTTTATTTTACCAGCACGGCTGCAGCTCTGAGGTTCCTGACATAAAGGATTCATAGAGGAATGTTGGATGTCTCTCAGTTTGAATCCTAGGACTAGACACTTACTCTCCCCTATGCTCATGGACCAAGAGCAGACGTCCTTGCAGGTGGCTTCCGGGTCAGCCTGGATGGGAACATTTGCTGACCAGTGTCTGCTAGAGAGAGGGCTGAGGGACCAGAATCTGCCACCCCTTCCTCTCCTTAAATAGTTAAATCCATGCTTGAGGTTGTTTGAAATCCATGTGTTCCTGCCAGGACCAAGCTCCTACCAGCAGTGCTGAAAGAATCTCCTTTCTTATGATTTCTGACCATCTCCATACTTCAAACTTCAGACAGTTTAAGAGAATTAATCTTAATCTATGGTTTCCCCTGCTGACTCATTACATCACTGACGACTTTGTTTTCCTTTTGAGTCATATTGAACTCATGGCTGATGGTAGAAGGTGGCTGCTGAATTTCATGAATCAGTAAGATATCTAGTACAAACAATCATGTTCTCCTATTTAAAGATTCTACATATCTTCTTTATGAATATGTCAAGCACAGGCTGCCAAATCATAGTCAGAGTGGATAATAACATTGATTTTTAAGTAGAATTACCCTGCAATTGGCTTTATGTAGCCAGTGCTAGTATCTAAATCTCTTTTCTCTGCAGATTTATAATGGCTTGTAAGGGAAACTCGGCTTTAAAAACAATGGCATGACACAGCCTAAAATCAAGCCAAATCCTTAAAACAAACAGATGCTACTTTTTAAACAGCACAATGTTAAAAAAAGACAAAAAGGAACAACACTGGTAGGATGCATAAGCTCCTGAAGCCACAAGGCAAACCGTATCTTGTTTCATTTTACATGATACTGAATAAAAATTGAATTGCTGTAGTTGCCATGGCAACTGCCACATCACTTGGCACTTCTGCTCCTTTAAATCACACAGTGCTACTGTAAAGGAATTCATGAACCAACGTGACACTTGAATACTCGTGCTTTATATACTGTTTCAGGAGGAAAACATAAATCAATATAAACTGATAGTTGTCTCTGAAAATCAGGTTTGCTGTATTATTCTTAACATTATAATCTCCTCATTTCCTTGTCGTGTTCTTTAAAAATTTGTAAAGAAGGCGGAGGGCATTGTCACAATCAGAGCACAAGAAAAGAAATTACTCCTGACACATGATTTCCAAACTGAAGCTGTGACCTGTCATTCAGATGTCAAAATACCTCTGCTATGCAATATTCAAATCAAATACAGGGGATAAACATTGGAACTTTGCCCCTCCACAATCACAGACGGTGTGATATGTTACAGAAGACAGTCTCAGGAGCATTCAGGCATCTCTTTAACTCTAAACTTATCAGTAGCTTAAAAGGAAAGTCTAACTATACACTTAAAGCTAAGCATATTCTAAATGCTTGTAGAGTTGGGGTCATGACATATTGTTTTAGTATGTTCTGTATATTACATGCAGTAACAGAAGATATTTGACAAAATAACGTGATAAAATTATATACATATTCATGCTGCATATTTTTTGTTTTTAAACACTTAACACTTTTATTAACACTCTGGATGTAATTTATTTGAAAAGCAGCCCTCTAGTGGGCTATGTACTATAATGAATAGTTAATAAACAGCATTAACCTTATCTCTAAATATTAGCTAAAATGCATTTTAGAGAAGCATACAAGATCTTAAATAAATGAGCCATAGATCTCCATCATTCTCTTTGGAGAAATTTAATGTTCCTCAAAGTTCTTAGAGTGTTACTTCTAAATGCTACTGTATGACTAACTTCTAACTAGCATCACTGTATTACCCATGTATGCTCACAAACTGTCATAGTGAGATATTATCCACTGTCAGAAAAATTCCATACAAGTAATATATTACTAGTAGAGTTATATGTAAAATATAATCTATGAATTTCTAAGGCTATCACAGCTTTAGAATCTGTAATGTGGGGGGGGGGGGGATAAGGCAAGTCTTTCTTATTCTGCCTTCGCTACTTCTAGGATTGTACTCCTAAAAGTCTTTAATTTAATCTTATTGTTCTTATTTCTACATACAGCCTTAAAGTTACATGCCTTAAAGCAAAAAACCCCTGTGTGACCTGCTGCGTGCCTTGCCCATAGGAATGCATGTGGCTCCAAAACACTGTCCCTCCTGGAAATCTCTGTTCAGCTGCTCATCAACACAGCCACAGTGGTCAGCAAAAGCCAACAGCAAGATCTTGTTCTGTCTGCAGAACTCTACTCCCAGATCTCACATAGCAGGGAAAAATAAACTTGCTGATCTCTAAGCCAGGAGTTTTGTAAGGAAAAATGCTCAAAGCAGGCTCAAGGATAAAGCCCTCCCTGGTATCCACATGTCTAAGAAGGCTTACCTTGTAATGCAGAGGTGTATTCCCTCACATGCACCTGCTCTTGGCTTCAGCCTAATTAGTTCTGGTAAAAGAAGGGTGGGTTTCAGAGGAAGTTGAAAAACTTAGCTGTGACTTGGGCTAAAACTTGAGTATTTGTACATACACAGCTGCTGTTCCTACACTGTGGTCAGAAGAAGACTTACATTATCTAAATGACCTCGGGTACAACATCCCTTCTGGTCCTGGGTACCTCTGGGAAACACCTGCTCCAGATTGGGAGCATTTGGTGATTGCCAAGATGTCACTGTAACAGAGACAGCTGGAGTGGATTCCAGGCTAACTTGGTCTTGATAAGCCAAAAGACAACACTTAGCATTTTACCTGGTAGTCACGGAAAATCAGAAAAAAAGTTTACACCTTACTCTTCCACAAATTAAAATGACTCCTCAAGTTCTGCACTCCAATTTTTAATGGAATTCCAATGTCATTCCAGGTAGAATCTGGACACACGGATTTGAGTGACAAAGTTTGGCAACATTAAGGAAGGTAATAAGCTAGAAGTCTGACTCCTGCCTCAGAGGCTTGCACATCACTGGAGTCTTATCATGCCCTCTAGCTTCACTAGAACTTTTAAATGCAGATTTCTTTACTGCTGTAACATCACTTTATGCAACATCAACATAATTCTACACCTATCAAAATGTCTATAAATGGGACTATTCCGAAACATGTCAAAATATCACTGCTCTATTTTAGAACATCTAGAGGTATGGTAAAGTGTTCATTTCACACATATTTTGGGTTATTTTCATCCAGTTCAGAAAACTATACTAATTTTTATGTCTGCCATATGAGAGACATGATTCAAATAATACAAAGTTATGATTCCAGTGATGAGTTTTTTCTGTGCAGGCCTACTGGGAAATTGAAAGAGTTAACACAACGTCTTCCAAAGTGGGTGCTGTTTTACTGGTTCAAGACAGAAACTGTGCCATTCCCTGGTTTGTTTCAGGCCTGATTCAGATCATTGATTATTCAAATCACAGACCTGTAGCCTCCAAAACCTGATTTGAATCATCTCACTTTCTTGAGCCACTGGAGAGCCTGACCTATTATTCCGAAGTTGTGGCTGAAAACAAATTTCAGCCAAAAGCTGGAAAAGCAGTTATTTATCCATGTCATAGTAACTCCAGACACAGCCAAGCTCACCATGGAATTGAACTGAAAAACACCATGCTCCTGTAATAATTCAAAAGTGCTTATTTGAAGGGAGAGAAGCATTTAAGTTCCTAAAAGATGGTGAAGGAATACCAAGCTACTCAGAGACCCCTGTGCAGGGCTGTAGCTCGTGGACTGGAGAACAACTCCTATGTAGAAGTCCAGTTGGACTAATGTTTGTGTGGGTCCAGGGCTTCTGACCATGCTGAATCCTGACCTCAGCAGTCAGGTGGAGCCATGCTGCTGCTAAGGAGGCTTGCCCTCCATGTGAGACCAAATGCTGTCCCCAAGATCTTGCATGAGTGCTCAGCCTAGCAGAGCAACAAATTCAACTCTTACTTCTGCAAAACACAGTGGTCCACATCAAGTTAGGAGGATGGAGATACGAGCCCTGCTTAAATGCTCTTTAGCTCTTCAGGTTTTTTACCAGTATGATGAGTTTTATGTTTATGCAAATATACACAGAAATAACACCACAAGTACATTCACACCCCATATACACTCAGCTATAGGAAGTTCTTGAATTCCTGAAGATGACCTCAGGACTTCAGAGATTTATTTCATGTATAGGAGATCAAAAGAAAATACCTCAAGGCTTCATTGTACCTGAATAAATGAGAAGGTGTGAAACGCACATGATGAATTTGTGTGGCAGAAACACGCATGACAATGACTCAAATGAATCTCAGAGAGCCACCATAGACCAGTTCGAGAGGTTTAATCGTCTGGGTTTTTTTTTCCCAGCACCTGCTATAGGTGCTGGAAAACTCCAAATAAACACTTTGGCAAATGTAATTCCAGAGACAGTCAGTACTACAGCAGTGCACAGATCCTCAGCATTTCAGTGTCAGCATTCCTCTACAGCAGAGTTATTCTGGTTTTCTGGTATAACAGCCTTCTTACAAACAAGTGCCAATGTAATTTGCAGAGTGATTTTAATGTACAGCATATCAAAGACCAATCTAACTCTCTGGATCCCTGTACTCTTGAACATTCCACTGCAAATGTCAGATGTTGAGGTGGATGTACTGTGGATGTACTGGTGATGGTCTGTTCCATAACGGCCTGAAAGAAGCTCTGCCGGCCCACAGTCCAGACAGTGCTTTGCACTTTGTCATCCAAACCTTCCCCTGAAATGTACACAACTTTAGGGTCACCATCCTGAAATATGGGTGGCTTCTGAAATTGCAGCTTAGGAGTGCATTTTTAGTCCTGCTAAAGCAGAGCCTACCCTACACTGACACAATGCAGCTAACCTCAGGTCTAGCCAAAAAAATCACTGAAGCTGTGGGAATATTTTACATGTCATAAAGATGATGAACTGCCTTGTAGCTGTGGTAGACTCCAGACCCATGTTGTTAACGACTACGCAGCACATGTTTATGCAGTGGCACAAAAGCAATTCATCAGCCCTCCCTGGACTTGACTGAATGGCTCAGTAAGCTTGGTGTGATTTTTATAATCTGTTGTTGCTTTAGAAATGTTTTTCTTGAGATAGAGTAAGAAAGCGAGAGATTGAGGAGCTCTGAGAAGCATTTCTCATCTCCACAGAGAAAGAGAGTTTCCTTCTAGCACACCCAAGGCCGGGATAGTCACTGGTGTCCACACATTCCTTACTGAGGGACAAATCCTGTGATCATAGATCAACACCTAAAACAGATTCCACTGTCCAGAGCCACACATGAATTATTGCTGAGCTTAGAAGAGTTCCTGCACTTGTTTATACAGCAGCTCCATTTGCCACTAGTATCTCAGCTATATTTCTCTTGAGGTATTTCAGATATGAAACTGGCCTTGCAAAATCAATCCCTTTTATTATACAGGCCTGAAAGTGAAGATTATATATCCATTAATGTTGCCATGCATCTCATCTACAGTCCAAACAAAAAGGCAATTTCTCATTCTCAAACTAAAAGTTTTCTAAGTACTTTGACTTGAGCATCTTGACTGTGATTTACCATTACATATAATTCCATTCCTAGAGTATGAAATAAAAGAAATCCTCATTCAACAAAAGGCTCCTTCATTATGTTTAAATATGTACTTTCTATTATTTCAATAATAATTATTCATCAGGGTGAACAAAAAACAAACTGCAAAACGGGATTGCCATACTTGTATTTAACCTGAAATAGCCTGAATCTGATAGATACTCTATCAACAGAGAAACAGCTTGGTCACAGCACTCCTTTATTTTTCATGTAGGTGAGACCAGAGAAATGTATTCATTATGTACACAATCATATCTGACAAGACTTAGAAAGGGGAATGTACACAGCTGTGAGAATTCACATCCAACAAAATATATAAGCAGCTGAATCAATGTTCTTCCATCACCTTACTGTTTCAAACCACTAGATTCACTCTCCGCTGATCACACTCTATCAGATATAACCTGCAATATATTTAGGTCAAAATGTCTGCTTCCCTTGAGTTAACCAGTTTTCACCTTTTGCCTTCTAAAAATGCATACTTGGCAGAAAGTAAAAACTTCTATGAAAGTCTTCATTATCCAAGTAGTATCCGTAGTTTTTTTTAAAGGTTATGATAGCCTAAATATAGGGAAAGCGAGTTCTACACTGACTTTTACTAAACCAAACACAAGAGTCAGACTGGTGAAATCTCTAGGTTAAGAACTATTCAATTTCTCCAGTTCTGTTAGCTGGTCTTAAAAACTAGAAAGCCCTTGATGTCATAGCTCCAGTACATCCTCAGACTGCCATGGTTACAACAACCCTGTTACCACAATGTGGATTAATGATGCACTGAACCAGTGACAACTTCCTGCATTTCAAATATCCAAAAGTTCATTCTTCTCCATTGACCACATATAATTTAACAATGGATTTAACAGTAAGCTTCTGAAGTGAAGTGGGCTTTCATTTTCTAGCTGACTTTGAAGCCAACTGGAATCCATTCAATGCCTGGAATTGGATTAAATTCATGGAGGTATTTCATTAGTATGAAGAGTCTCATTGGGTAAAATTTTACTGAATGAGGCTTCCATAGTCTGTGCCACAGGCCTGGTTCTGCTCTTATTTAACAGAAACCACGGGTTGCAGATAACACAAACACAAGCTTCAGTCTGGCTTGCAGTCAGGACATAGCCTAAGACGCACAGCCACGCTCCAGGATACACTTCCCAGTTCCTCAGATTATGCACTCTTAAGAAGCATACCTAGTTAAATCAGTTTAGAAGACGATGGGTTTAATTTTCTGATGATTTCACCTATCTTTGTTTCCCAGTTCTAATTCTTACAGCTTTGGCCCTGAGCATCACAGCAGGTCTTAGTGTTATTACCTCTCCAGAACCAAGTCTTTTAGTAATGTAAATGAACATCAGAATTCTTGTCAAGTTAAGTTTCTTAGGCATGAACTGATAAAAACTAGAAATATAAACCTAAAAAATCAGTAAAAAAGGAAATATATATATATTCCTTCATGACATTACAAGTTAGTAATTCATTTTTTTTAATACTGAGAATAATATAATCACAAGAAAAGGCATTTGCCTAGCCCTGTGAGCATTTACCAGCCACAAAATTATTTAAATGGAAAGGGGAAAAAAAGATAACTGTGTACACAAAATCAGCACAAGAATTAGCAATCAACTGCAGTTCGTACAACGTTCTTAGCAGATAGCATCATATTTATTAATAAATGATGAACTGCTTAGTGGAGTTTTTACTTAATGATATCACTATAATAACAGACACATTTTATTTATGTTTCAAGTTATGTCCAAAATAAGCAAGCCATTCACTATCAGATTCTCTCAAATAGCTGAAGACTCTTTGCCCCAAATTTAAACTTTCACTGATCTAGATGAGATAGCACTCCATCAAAACCAAGGCGAATAATACAAGGACTTCAGTCACTCTGCTCATCACTGGGGATTTTGCTCCTGTGATACAACAAAGCCAAAAACTGCATTTCTGAAAGCTGGCTGCACTTTTCTCATAAGGATGGTATTTTTTTTTTCTCTGTGGGATACAGTGCTATTTGTGCAGCAGATTGTATTTTGACAGATGCAACTGTATCATAAAAAGGCCCTTAGCACTATCAGACTGGTAGCTCACAAACGTTCGTGAGCTCCAGGATTTCTTAAAAAACCCAAACAATTAAAACGTTTGAGAATGTAAAATGCCTTCAAGCCACTTACCTCCCCCACACCAGTCTGCAGAATTTTCAGTCCAGTTGTTCTTTCAAGCTTCTCTTTGTTTATGGCTGTAAGGAAAAATTAAGATTGAAAGAGTTGCAGGAAATCTGGGAAATGCATGATTTTACAGCATTTGCAAATAACCTTCTTTCCTTCATCAATATATTCATGACAGTTCCTACCCCTGTCATCTATGAAATAACTTTCCCTGAGAGCAGCTCTGCTCTCAGTTTTTTGAATGCATATTTATGCTATTAATTGCTCATTATTACCCTAAAAAGAAAGCCAAGCTAATTCTATGTCCCTTGTAAACACAGTATCACACACATTTAACACGTATACACAAAATGCTTGGCAAGTTCTCTTCAGCGGAAACTTCCCACTGCCTTCTTGGATTTGAATTTATTTCATATTTATCAGCTTCTATATCATAAAAGCAATAAAACTAAAATAAACTAATCCAGCAAAAACCAGCTAAATAAAGGTAGTAATCTAATACTCACTATGGCTACAACTACTTGCAACCCAAACATGCCCAGGGCACAAACTTGAGCACTGTTGTACAATTGCCCATTCTTTTAAATCTAAGGTCTTCACATGATTTCAGCCTTTGACTATCAGCAGACTCACAAAACAATGCCCAGTGACAATTTTGGGATCACCCTAGCTGGGTGTATGGGTAATGCCATCCTATTTTGGCTGGGAAGACTTTAAGCTTCTAGTCAGGTGGACTCATGGCCAAAACCCAGGCACCTGGCTTGATTTATTGATTTGAGTGGAAACGAAGCCTTGCAGCCTTGTTAACCTCTCCTTCCTTTAGCTGCCTCGTCATGGTCTGTGTAATCCAAGTGAGTCATCCAGGTTCTCTCTGCAGTCCGTGGAAAGGGATGGACGTTTAATATGATGAGTCATCCCACACATTTTACACACATCTGCAGTCACGTCTCTCTTCCCTTTGATTACAGACAAAAGTCGGATAGATTCGGCTCCTCAGTTTAAGTTGCCTAAAAGAAACCTTCCTACCAGAAAGTTCAAGAAGCGTGCTAGAACATATTGCGCACTGTAAATTTACATGAAAATACTTAAAGGCCTTAACATATTTTTCTTTCATTTGTGAAAAGTACTCTTTAATTGTTGCCATTTGAAACATTTAAAACAGCTCAGATTGCAGCAGAAATTTCTCAGAAGCAAGATTATTGTGAACTGATACTTTATTTAGTTTCTCCAAAGTGCAACACAAATGACTCACATTTATTTCAGAGGTGAGTTGGTTGATTAGGCTCCATCTCACCTCTTAAGGAAAGATTTTGGTAAGACTTTGTATGTGCAAAGACTCGAAAAGTTAAACGTCAAGAAAATCCAGTACAGAGAAACCTTTCTGACTGCCTTCAGCAGGGGATGAATATTGTCCTCGATTTAAATGGAGAACAAAGTTCTATACACCTTTTAGACCCACACACCTTTATTTTTGCAACTTTTTCATATGCTACCTATTAAGCAGAGAGGAATATGCAGTTCCAAGCTAAGAAGCTTAAATGCATGTTTTGCTGGATGACAGCCTAAAAACTGCATACAATCCTCATACTTAACACCTATGGCATGCTTTACATATTCACAGACATACTTATTCTACCCAGAGTCACAGGGACCATGTGAGGAGAATTGCCTGAGCCAGGAGATCTGATGCTACATTTTGCAGTGTTGTACATGTTGTGTAGGAAGAGATTCAAAAAAAGTAAGTAAATCTTTGGCAAGAAACTGGATTTTCAGCCTTGACATGGGCTCTGGGGGATATTGTTTCACTGATGGCTGACGACCTCCCTGTGGATTTCATTGCAAAGGGGTTCCATATTACCACACTGACCACCCCATCCCAGCATATACACCAAAGGAAGAGTTCTACCAAGAGACAAAATGTAGAAGTTTTATGAAATGAGAAAGCTTCACAACCTCCTTCAAAGAAATGAATAGTCCAGTAAATGATTCTTTGGTAGCTCAGGATAAAGAAAACTGCACAGCAGAGCGGCTGCAGAATAAATGGGCATAAGTAAACAACAAGGCTTAAATCCCACTGTGTAATTTCTTACCACATGAACAGTTAATAGAAAATATTGGGTCTGCTGGATCGCTGAATTTTGTAATTACTATTACATATTTGACCTCCTTTTAAGAGGTTTCCTGCAGACTTTAATTATTGACGCTTTGATATTAAAAAACAAACAACAGAAAGGGTTTACTTAACATCCCTGCTTTCCCCCTTGATATTGGCTAAAACACAAAGGATGGCTCTGACAGCCATGCTAACATATACTCTGCCAAAATTAGGAGGCATGAAGGCACGAGGTGTTATTGATTAAATCATAACCGGAAAATGGTCAAGCTCAGGCACTGTCAGATTGTGGAGAGAGACACAGCAGAGTCTCCGGCGTATTCACTCCAGGCATGTACGGGAGTGTATTTTAGCTAACCTTGAACTCCACAAGCTGCTCAGGAAGGTCAAAAAATTCTGTCAAAAATGGTGCTGAAGCTGAAGCAGTAACTACATATCAAACAGCTGCTTCAAGCTGAGGATGGGTGAATGCAGCTACTTAACCTTTTCTATGCATAACTATAGTGGAGAATTTAAACCAATAAAACACAGTCAACATAGATAGATGGAAGAAGTGGTGGGAAAACATATTAAGAACAAGCTACTATTGGCCCAAATTTTTAGAAGTATTGAAGTGTACTACCTGCTAGCTTTTATTCAAATACAAGTATACAGCAGCTGAAGTTTCTCTTGCAAATTTAATGGAAGTGGAAATTATAATTCTGGGGAGCAGCATCAAAGTTGTTTTTTGATGACCACAGTTTAAAGTCCTGTAATACTAATGGAGAACTAACAAACTCATAAGAAAAGAGTCATAATAAAAACAGCTATTAAAAGAAAAAAAAAGAAAAAGAAAAAAATACCCCAATAAAATCCCCCCCAAACCAGTTAGCAACATATAAATCCATTTTTTAATCTTTCACTGAAACAAAAAGGGCTCCCAAACACACAGAAAAGGAGGCCTTTAAATTAAATTCACTAGATGAAGGATATGCAAATCGGCTGAAGAAGCGGAGCCCTATAATGTTCTCAAAATTCTGCAATAGCCTATTTAATTAGTATTTTAATTTATCAGAATAATTCCTTGCACTTGACAATTTATGCAGTATTCCATATAATTAAGCACGTAGCTACAGTGGAATAATTTTGCCTACTCTCTGTATACCGGTTATTTTAACCTGAAAGAATCTGTGGAAGTCTCTTCTGTGATCTAAATTACAATGGGGACAACTTAATGGCTTTGCTCTATTAGAGAGCATGATGAGGGTGTTACTGAGTGTTTAAGGATAGGAATTGTCACTGTTCAGTCTTCACTAACCAGAGGGAGGTCTGATGTGTTTTCTGAGGGCAAACGTTTATTTCCTTTAGCAAAGCTATTTGCCAGTGGCACAGTCAAGAATTTGAGTGGGTAGTTTGGGGCAGTTTAACCTCAGAGTCCACCAGTTATTGGAAGAAGCAGGTTATGGAGGGCTCTGAGCAGACCTCCAGCCTCATTACAGCCCTTCTGGAAGAGGGAAACCCTGAGAACTAGAGGGATTACAAAGGTTTGCTATGAAGCACATTGCCAAGCACAATTGCACCCTCCAGCTTACTTGTGGGAGCACACCTGGCACAAGTGAGACGAGGGAAAGGGTCTCAGCAAGAGGCTTCCTCTATCTCCCATGCTGCTGAAGGATTTATCTGCCCAAAGAAGAAACCATCCTTAAATACTAGAAGTATTTGTGGGAAGATGGTGTCACTCACAAGGAAACCTTGTTCTTCTGCTGTGTATCTGACTTTGAGCGTGTGTTGTATATAATTAAATGTAGAAAAAAGTACTTACAGACATATGATTTCCCTGACCTCTATTATCTGCCCATTTTAGAATAAGCCAATTCATGCCTTAGACTCACTAACTGTATTGACTGGACCTCCAGTCAATAGAGTGATGGAGGACAATTAATTCAGATTTACTGTAGGCTGTCAGATGAATTCTGCAACCACTGTCTTCTATAAACAACCCAATGTTACAGCAGTTTTTTCCCACCTCATTCACTGTCTCTGTTTTAAATACTTAAAAATACTTTAGAGGACTTTGAATCAGATACTTGGGTACAACCATGTTCAGAAAGACCAACTCTCCTTGACTTTGTCTACAGGGTGGTGTTGGAGATTCTGTGCCCAGCCCTGGGAGCTTCTTCCATGGCTGTGAATCTGTAACTCCTCTGCCTGGGCAGAAGTAACAACAGACTGCAAGTCAGAAGCGCAACGTGGAGCATTCAAAATGCATCAGCTTGAAACAAAAATGACCAACTCAAGATGAAGTGAGAAGAAGGGTGCCCTTACTAAAATTTTCAATGCAGTTAGTGAGGGACAAGCAAACAAGCTGCAGGCAAAAGGTATTTTGTCCTGCAATCTTTCCAGGGTGATGGCACAAGAGAGTTGCTTCATGTGTAATTTCTAGTTAACTGGCAGCCAGGCCTGCAATGGAAATGGTTGCAGAAAAGTCAAAGCCACATCTCTGTTCTAGGAACAGCCTGCTAAATATTATGTCATATTCAATTTTCAAGTCATTTTTCAAATGATTTTAATTAGATATTGTTTCAATCTCATGTGCATTAATTTAATTTCTGATATCAACATTTCAGCTTTCAATCTGTTCAGATGCAGTACCTTGCTGCCTGGAGTAATTTAAAATATTGTTTGCATCTCCAGCAATTTTGAGGGCACACATCCTTTACAACCTGTTCTAGCCAATAAAAACAGCAGATGGAAATTCAGAGCAGGCTCACTACTCCCTGTGCACCTTTGCATTCTCACAGGTTTTGGTACAAGGCAGCTAAATCTCCATGCTCACAATCAAGGCATTTTCCATCTCTGTTTGTCTTTAATTCTCTTCAAAACATACACACAAAATCCCTTTGTCAGGCAAGTAGCAACACTGCATGTTTCCATAAGAGGAAAATTTGGCCTTATTTGAATCAAGAGTTGTATATTTTTTAAAACTTATTCACCAAAATAATGTCACTTCTGCCACTCTAAACAACCTACTCCTCTCACCTATGGTCAGGTAATATTCAAGGATAGAGCTGCAATGACTTGATGCAGCAGGACCTCAGGTAGCTATCTGTTTGCATAGATTAGGTATTTTAAACACGTTCTTTCTGCATGACTGCTTGCATTGATTTAGTTCCACTTATTCAATAAATAACTGCTCAATTGTATGTTTCCCCTTAACTTGCCTTTAAAATGAGCACACTGCTATTCTAAAATCTGATATTTAAATTGCAGTAAAGGAGGTTGGGATATATGAAACTACTTTTTTTTTATTTCTCTTGAGCTTTTTTGCTTCACGGTGGGATCCATCTCTACTAAGCTTGCTGTCTCAACTAAGAAATCAGTCAAGGTTTCCTCCCTAGTCAAGAGAAGTAAATAGGTATCACCACATATTTAGTTATCCCATCCTGCGATGGGTATAATTTATTCATCATATATAAATACAGGGCTGGGAAGCCCTGCTTTTGTTTTCAGTGGATTAAGAAGTCCACTTTACATGAATTAGAACTACAGAAATGAAAAAAAATTATCTATTCTAAACAATTTTTTTCCTCTCCTGAGCTTCAAAAACCTGTTATTGAAAATATTCTCCTAAACAATGTAAGGAAGTTGATGTCTATAAATAGAAGAGCTTAAAAAAATAACTATGGTCTGGATATGCATGTTTTAGAAATCCAAGCTATATTTCAATGAATTCTTTACAGTCACAATTTTTAATACCTTTGACCATTTTAACAGTGACAATTTAATGCTGCACATTACTTGCCAGAGTGCAGTGTATGTATGTGTAACAACTTGCTTGCATACTTAAAACACTTATCCATTATTTATAGCAAAAGTTGTACCAATTCAGCCAGTGTTAGCAGAAAATGAAAAAAGAAGTGTCATTCCACTTTTCACATCAAAATTTGTTCACATAAGTACTCTTTGACAAGTTTCAGCTCTGTATGGAAAATTAAGATCAAACAACCTGCAGGATGTTGAGCTGAAAGTAGAGCAGAATATGTTCAAGTAGACCAAAGTGGCTTTACTACCAGTGCAGGCAATGCTGCTCTGCAAAGCTATTTCTGGGATGATCACTAATGTCTAGATCAACTTTTAACTGTCCTTTTCAAAGTCCTTGCTAGCTTAATATTAAAGTTCACCATCACTTGTTTAACCTCAGCATTTAAAAATTAGAAATTTGTGGTCCCAAGATATGGGTGGGTAAGAAGGACCTCCTGGGCCTCTCTCAACCTTTTCAGTGCAGAGAAGTCTTTGCTTCCTCACCTTCACCACACTGTGAAAACTAATGGTCCATAAAAGAAGCTTAAGGATACAGCTTCTTTCCTTGCCTTTTAAATAGACAGGCTTACAGAATAACATTATAAAAGAACAGTTTTTCTGCCTTCTTTTATTTATAGTCCAGAATTCAACAGATTGCTCTAATTTTCTTGTGCTGAAAATACTACTGAAAAAAATCAAACAGATAATAGCAGTTACTCAGCTCTTCCAGGCTCGCTAGTATTCTAGTTTTGTATGTGCTTTTTGCTCCTATTTGAACATTCTCTCCTTCCATGTACCTCATTTTGATCCCTCATGATATCCATTTCATCTCCTTTTTATGTTTTCTTATTTTTAAATAAGAACCATCTGTCTACTTTAAAAAACACAAACTTTATGTAAGATTTGCTCCTTGTTCTTTTAAAGCTTTAGAAAAAGAAAGATTATAAGCTTCTGTGACCATCTTCATCTAATAGGAAGAAAAATTACTTTCTTAGTGTCTAGGAATAGTAGTAGCTAAAATACATTTTCCCTCATTCTCACTTTTCTAGCTCTGTTAACTGGGCTACTTTATAAGCAGAAAGAACCATTGAAGTGATCCAGAGGTTCACTCAACTCATGGTTGTAGCTTTGTAGAAATTTAGGAAATTTGGTTATCTGGAACTTAACTGACCTGTGGTTTGTTTAGAATAGATGATTAGTTATTGGGGCAAGGGAAAGGACTAAACCATGTCTCCAGAAGTCTACCAGTTCCTTTTTCTATGGTTTCCATATTTCTTTAAACATAAAAGAAACTGAAGGACTTCAGAAAAGAAATCCAAGAACAGTTTCTGTGCTTTTAAAGAAGCAACCCACTCCTCCCTAGGGTCTCCCTGAAAGGTACACTGACCCTGTTTCATATTATAAGATATTTTAAAATACCCATATTGGCATCTAATTATTAATCCTCATCTTTGTTAGGTTCTTCTTTTTTAGCATTCTCCTGCTTGCGCCACTTTGAGTCTTCCCATATAAGCAGCCTGAAATGTATGAATTATTCTTACTCTTATTTAAAACCTGTCAAATCTTCGGATGGACACCATAGTGTATTTGCACCGATTTATGAAAAATTTAACGGACACTACCACTAATTCTCAGCATGCCAAACTGCTATTTTTAATAAATACACATTCAAGAACTGTCATTTTTTTTTCCCAGTCATTTCCTCAGTTAATAAAACAGCACCCTGTAGGTTCATTTCTTTAATGATCCAAAACACAACTTCGAGACACATTATTTGTTATTCATCTACAACTACACTTAATGTCATCCTCGTGGCACAAATGTAACAAGACTGAGTTGTGAAAACATTAGCAATATTTCAACTGACTGGCTCACTAAATCATGAATAACACAGCTAATGCACAAGGTCATTCACTAACAAAACCTATTTGCTGTGCCTCGGAATAAAATGAAAATATTTATTACCAAGAATGCCACTAGTAACAGGACTCCCAATAAAGCTTTCAGGTGAAAGAGAATAGGGATGATGTTAACTTGTCCAGTGTTTCTCACAATAGTTTTTCATCATTGTGCTTTAAGGAAAATTCTGAAGGCTACTTGATTACTTTTAAAAGAATTTCTAGAAAATCATCAAGAAGGGGAAGAATCAGTGGCGATTACTTATAGTTCAGAAATAAAGGCCTGATATTTTTTAAAGAATATAAACTTAAATCAAGTTATATAAACCCATTATGTTTATCCTTGGATGGGTGGAGTGCAAAATCAGGAAGATAAATGCTTGCCTACAGAGATAACCAGGTCCTAAATGCATTTACAGAATTTGCATGTGCCTGTGCCTGTGGTTAGGCACATTCGATGGGACTGAGGAGAAGGATTTAACAGCAAAGGGCTGATTGTGTGAAGGATGGATACTCTGGAGGATGTGGCAATGCACAAAATATTCTGATTATTACAACCTCACCTACAAATGCTTTTCATGGCCAGGATCACTGTGGCAAAGACACTGTGCAAACATACAACTAAAAGGTGGTTCCTGTGCAAAAGAGCTCATTTCTACCAAACCAGTGGAGACAGTAATTGGCTACAGAGAGGAGTGCAGATAACAAGGAATTGGTGTTAGGCAACAGAACAGCAGAATGCCAAAGCTGCATCCATCCATACAACATTCTTTCGCTTATTTTTTGGCATAGGAAGTGATGTGATCAGCTAAGCCTTATAAATCCTTTAAAAGCTGCAGCACTTTTGCCGTTTCACTGTTAGGAGCAGAAGAGACTTATTGGCAGGATTTAAAATAAGGAGAAATGGCAGGAAAGGACACTCTGATCAGCTCTCCCAGAAGTGCTGGAAGCAAAGGCAAAGCTTTCCTTTTCTGTAAATGTCAAGATGGAGAGGTCCCTCCTTTGCAAAAGGCTTAACCCAGTGTTTACTGGCATGAGTTTCTGCTGGCACCACTCCTCCTCTAAACACTAGGGAACATTTTTTAGGGCATCCCACCAAAGTGTGAAAAAAGGTTACCTGGGCTGTCCCACTCCCTGTGGTGCCAGTTCCATCCAAGTAGGTCTGACTATAAACCTCTCATTGGCCAAAATGCTGTTCCGTATCTCAAACCTCTGTGCACTTCATGGGAGAATAATATATCCCAAAAGAAAAGCATTTTGCCAAGCTCGTTTTTTTAAAAAGATATCACAAGCAACTGCAGAAATATTAGAACTAAAGAAGAGAGTGGAATAGACAGAGGGAGAGGCTGTGGAATAACACTGTGGATGAGGAGTCTGCCCTGCTGGTAAAAGCGTTCACTGTCCATCAAAATGCCAGCTACACATTCTTGTGAATAGCACCTTACCCATTATTTTTGCAAAATGTGCACCATTAGCAAAAAATCTGCTATTTAAACTAGTTGAGCCTACCTGGTAAATTTTGACTGACATGGTTTAGAGGGTGACCACAGGAGCAATTCCACCAGCAGACACAAGACAGCAGCAATGTCTGTCAAGGGTATGATAACCTCTTTCATTGGCACTGATGCATTGAAAAGAGAACATTGGCCCACAGCCTTTATAAGACTGTCAGACCTGTATGGATTATGCAATTTAACACATAGAAATCATTACTGCATACAATTTTCGATAAATGTAAATGAAATGCCTATTCCCTTTATGCATACACGGGCATAGGTCACTATTAGAGTGCCAGCAATTTCAAGCAATTTCTGCATGCTAATTTCTGAAGAAAATTAACACACTAGCTTCTTTATGGGGTGAAAATCTATAGGAGAGTTAAAAGCTGGGTGATATGTTTTCTGACTTCTGTCTGGCTGCTGTGTTTGTCAGGCAGCCACTCCTAGCAAGACGGGCTGCAAAGCACCCACCCCTAAGGCTGTGCATAAAGCAATCCTTGCACTGCTCTGCCTGCCCTGCAGTGTGGCCAGAGTTCAGGCTTGTTTTCAGGGTTTCCCCTTTACGGAAATATATGGAAACTAGCCTTAAAAGAAATATTTGCTACTGAAAAAGAAAGGTGGCTATTACAAGGGCAGTACAGATAATGACTTCCTCAGGAAATAATTTTGTGAGAAAGTGGTTTGCATATTTCCTGACCCTCTTGCTTTTGCAGACTGCTGGATCCGTGACTGATTTCTAAAGGAGAGGATGCTCTTGTGAAAGCATTTTAAAATTCTTTTCTATATATATCATATATTAGAGCCCTGTACTTTCTAAATACCTACAATAATCAACACATACACAGATAAATGCATGTCTCAATATAAGATACATACATATAGCTTATTCCAGCCACTACTGTTCAAAAATGAATACAGAACAGTAGTATGGACATAAATTAAGTATGAGGTATACATCTCCACCAATCAAGATTAATGTATATTATTATCCCTTGACCCCTTCTTAATGTTCTATTTTACCATGTTTCTAAAATATTTATACCATACAGGGTGTTAAATTATAGCAATTAAGACCATAGTATGGTTTTATTAATATTTCATCAAGAATGTTTCATAATTTGAATTTCCCTGGTGCCCTTCCGTTGCTTTGCTGAACACTGTGGGGATGAAGGGCATTTCTGTCTTGTTCTTCTTCGTCTTTGCAGAACTTTACCAGCATTTTGGTTTGTTTAGCCAGATGCAGTGTTTTGTACTGCTTTTTTACCTGGTGGCTGACTCATGTAATACTTTCAGGTTCACTATTGCCAGTTCTGGGTCTCAAGCAAAACAAAGGCATCAGAAAAACACAGACAGTCCAGAGAAAGGGCACTAAAAGGACTGGAACATGAATTCAAGGAGAGGCTGAGACCACTGGGTTTGTTCACAATTCAAGTGGAGCACGGCCTCAAGAAGACAAATTTCATATTTGGGACTGCTTGAGACCAGTTGTTGGACTCAATGTATTTCCAGATGTCTCTTCTGACTTAAATTTTTCTATGATTATAAATATATATATATATACACACACACACATATATATATATATATATACACATATAAAAGACCTTCAAGGACTGATTCTTCACAAGGAACTGTATAATTCCATCCTGACATTTCTGAGGCAGTGATAAACCCTTCCTTGAAATAGGTTCTGCATCTTTTTATGAGGAAAGGCTACTGCCCTCATCTCTCAGACCTGGGATCAGCAAAGCACTTTTATTTACGGATCAGTTTGTTCTTATACAGCCAAGCACTTTAAGACATGTTCAGCCAAAAGCACTGGAGTGAAGAAGAGAAACAGAAAAAATTGGGGAAATTCAAAACCAACTAACATTTGGTTACATTTGGGGTTTATTGCTTAGTTTCTGTGGCACACAAACCTTCATGGTCATCACAACAGAGCTGCACTCTTACGGCAGCAAAACTGGAGATACTGAAAAGATTAAAAATTGAAACATTGTATGAATAATGAAAAAAATAAAAGGAAAGGGTGTTTTAGAGAAAAGAAAGCTCTCTTCTTGAAGCAGTGTCTTCTTGAAGCAATGTCGCCACATAAATGGCAGGTGGTTAAAGGACACAAGTGAGTTGTATGTCAGCCAAAGCACAAGGCAGGGAGACACCAAAGGAGAGGAGGAAGAGGGATGGACCCATAAAAATAGTGGGATGGGGGTAAGGAAAAAACTACCCAGGACTTCAGATTACATCCTGCATTTTGCATTCTGTAATTCAAAGATGGCTTCATAATACAGTTTTAGATACCTGAAAATTAGGCATTTAGTAAAAGCTTCTTGCCTGCTTCCCTTATAGCTGAAAAGAGAGGCACCTCCACAATGTGGAGAGAAACAGAACGTCACCATCCAGTTGATGTGCAGCCATGATAGCCCTCAAAAGCAGCTGGGGGGTTGCAGCAAAGACTCCAGGAACAGATTTGCATGATACAGGAATAGGGAGTTGATCTTTTGAGGAAGGGGGAACACCAAAACAATGGGTAAAAAATCAAGATGGAAAGAAGGGGATGACTCTGCCAAATACAGTCTTAGTGACCCAGATTATAATGTGAAGGGTAACATTTTGCAGTGGTCCTTTCCCATAGTTCTGAGAGCGCGGTTTCAAACTCAAAAATAATTCTGGGTTTTCTCCTAAAAAAAACCAGTATTTTTTTCTTAATCCATAAATTTTATTATTTTCTGCAGTCTAGAATATAACATAGTAGTGAGTAATACTACTTAAAAAAATTAAAGTAAGAGAATAGAGAGTTAAAAGGACAGATGCAAAATATTTCATTAATTTTAAAATGTCAAGAATGGTTTTTACTAAGTACAGATTACAACCACTTTTTTGTTTTCAGAATCATTAAATTGCTTTTTTGTACTGCAGTTATGTTATATTAAACACTTTAATATATGACTTATTTCCTTCAGTTCTCACAGTCTGTTTTCAAAATAATGGAATGTTAAAGGTTTTTATATTTCCATTTGGAAAAAAAAAAAGAAAGGGCAGAATTATGTGTATTATAAGAATCAATTCTGATTAATTATGAGGAGGTACAAGTGCCTTCAGGGTTATCCTGAAAGGTTTTGGTTATCTTGGGAATTCCTATAAACAGAGAAACCATCAAAAGAGCAGTTCTCTGTATTATATTGTCACGTACCAGGAAGATGTTACGCCTTCAGGTAACATTGGGCCAAATATAAAAAATAAGTAATTTCAAGCAATTAGTTTCACCAAAGATAGAATGAGAAGCTCAGTGTCCTTCTGCCTTACAACAGGAGCTGGGAAGGAGAAAGGAGGCTGTTTTTTCATGTGTAGAATGTAGAATGAATGCCGATAATTAACAAGTTGCTCCATCTCTTGCTCTTGATGGCCACGTTAATTTGATGTTCTGTAATTTTGTATCTGGGTCATTCCTTGAGTCAAGTTAGGAACGCAATTCCTACAGAAACTCATTTGTAACAGCTAAAAGCACCAAGGTCTTGTAAAATAGAGATATATGTAGAATGTAATTATATGTAAAGTGTATGTGTTTTGGTTTTATGCTTTATGGTGCTGGAATAGAACTTGTAAATATCTGAATATTCATTGGATCTTTAATATCTTGTGAAACAAAATGCAATAAAGGACAGACTAGAAACAGAGATAACAGGGAGAAGAGGCATCTTTTTCATTTTCCTAATTCCACACTGTAAAATGATCTACCCATTTATTTTCTTATTTAAAAATATCAACAGGATGTTTGATATTATAAATAACATTAAATAATAGACAATAATAATGCATTATAATCTTACATTGAATTACAATATTAGAATTAAATCCAAATCTATTAATACTTACATAATTATTAATATAAAATTAACTTTTAAATATAGCTCTATATTGGTGGGAATTATATTAGTTATTAGAATACTTTAAAGATATAAGCCTTTCTAAATCAAATTACCGGCAAGCCTATCTAAATCAAATTACCATCACTGCTGACATTTCATTAAAAAGAACCAAAATATACCACTTATTTGGTAATTGCAACATGTAAATACCATTCTATTATCATATAGCTCATAGTATGGCATCTACCTCATTCCTTTAAACTACCATACTATTACTTGTGCAATTTTACTATGTGCTTAAAATACACCGTGACACATTTTAAATGTATTTCGACAGCAGTAGTGTTAGAGTTAAAGGAAAAGAGCAATCTTATAAAGCCTAATACATCTGAAGGGAAAAGCACTCAGAGTATCTAAATATGTTTTCCATGCACAGTTTGAACTCCAGTTGTTCAAAGTGAAGTGTCGCCTTTGGTGTGGAACATGAAGTACTTCGGATAGAAGAGCAGAGCGGCATCAAAGGAGGACCCACCATCTGATGCCACAGAATGCATGTATTGATTTCATATTTTGAAAGGCTTCCTTTACCTTGAATATTTTGCTGATCCAATGAAAGTCTGAACTGACCGCAATGAATTTAAATCCTGCTTTAACTAAAAGGTAATATTTGAGAAGGATATTCAAGTTATTCTATTATTAGCCTTGTTATCAGCAAACAGGGTAGTAATTCAGAGACAGATATATGACACAGTGGGCTTTTGGACCAGAGAGATTACAAAAACTACAAATATTACTTGTATTTACAACTGTCAATAGACCATGAAGAAGAAACTACTTTGAAATCTCTTTTATAAAGTAGGTAAAGGTTGCTTTTTTAACATCAATTAAGTTAAAATACTTAAATAACTTATTTTTCCTACCACTTAATAGTATGCAACATGTTTTCAGCCTTCAACAAGTCACAAAGCAATTAAATTGACTAATGGATTTAATTTTGGCATTAGGTTTTTTTCACACTTGCAGTTTTAATTTTAGTCACTGTTTAGTTTAATTAATAATGACTTTCAAAGGACCACTATCATTATTTTACTTGTGGCAAAATCAAGAGACTCTTGTCATATTCAGGATGCTGATCCCATTTTATACCTGGATAATAACACATGTGAAGATGTTTTTGCTTCAAATGTATTTTAAAATACCTGTTTCTAATTAACGCAATATTTGCCCGTTCATATGTTTAGCATCTGATCTACAGACAGTCAAGCTCCCTGGCAAAGTCTAGAGCACATACTTGAAGGAACCTAAGATGCTGCTAATAAAAGTTGCAGCTGGTACCCCTTTCACAGCAATTACTACTGGGGAGCAGAATGTGTGTTTGTGTGTGGGCTGCCAAGGTGAAATGCTGCATCTTGGCATGCTCTGCCCTCCCTGGGCCTGGCAGTGGCAGGGGATGGCTGGACACATGCCCCAATCTGTTGAGCTGCCATGGCAATGATAGCCCTTGGCAAAATGAATGAGTCGGAGCCGTACATAACATTCCCCATTTTGCAGCTAAAGGTATCAGAGCATGTCTGCCTCAGTCCCATAGCTGAAGCCATCCCCGTGCATCCCTGCATCTAAATACAGCCCAATTAATCTCACTTTATTAAGAATTCAACTCTGTAAAAAGCACATTTTCCCTACAGAGCTTGAATTTTTTTCCTGTTTTGCAGGTTGTTTGAGCACTCATGAACTAGGCATAGTGTTGGTTATTCGGCTGATGAGAGCAAAAGGGTCCAAGCAATTTTTTTATTAAAAGCACAGTATAAAATATAACTACAAATTCACATGAAATTCTTTTATATGTTTGTAAGTTGTCTCCAGCAGCTTGGTCTTTGTTAGACTTAATTTGAAGAATAGTCTTCTGTGCATAATTCTTAGGTCACAGTACAGAAGTTCATCCAGGGCTGAAACTTGGTGCGAGGTCCTAACTTTGTCGCTAATTTCACTGTTGTGCTCCATATGGGTGCTGTCAAATGGGAATCACACCCTGTTGATTTTATAGGGTCACATTTTCATAGGCAGTCAGTTGGATTCAGTTAAAACATAACTGCTGTGCATCAATTTCAGTTAGAGATAAAAGTCATATCAAGCTGCTTCTGTTTTGTGATTGGAAAGAAATTGCATAATATAGACACATCCCCTTTATACAGTAATACTTGTGTCAGTAAAAGTCTTTGTCTTCCATATAAGACAGGAAAGTTGTGAAACAGTGAGATGAAAGTGATGTGCTGGAAGTCACCAAGCAGTCTACTGCCATAAACAGAATACTTCAGTGTCTTGTCAGCAGTGAAAAAATATAATATTGCTAAATATACTCATAGTTTCATGTGCCCACCCCAGCTGGGAACTTGTAATCAAACACTACCATGAAGGGGCTCAGGATAAAAAAAAATAAATGACAGTAAATTAAAATTATAGAGCTAAAGACATCAGCTGGGCCTAATACTGCCTTTTTTTTTCTCTCTTTTTTTTTTTTTTTCATTTTTTTCTTTTTTTTTTTTTTTCTTTTTTACCCTTAGCTAGCTGCCTTTTTCCAAAGAAACGTAAGGCAATTTCTTCAGGGAAAAGGAGAAACCACCTTTGGGAAAACAGCAGCAATCTGTGCACTACAATAAAATTATAGATTAACTCAAAGGTTCTTTGTTATATATACATCTAACAATTGTTACTTTGAGCCCATTTAAAAATGAGCTGATAAAGCAACATTATTTCTTAGACTGATAACCAGCTTACTGGATTTCAGAGAGGTCAGAGGTTTCCTTGTTTATTTAGCTGAAGTAGTCTTTTAGCTCTCTGATCTCCTTGGTCTGTCGTTATTATTACTCTTCCTTGAGTTCTGCTTTTCAAATACCTTGTCTCCAGCTCACTTTGCATTTCCTATTCAGCAATTTAACCCCACAGACAGTTTATAAAACAAGATAAAATCCATAAATTAGGCGTCCATGGGTGCCTGTGCCCTATATCTTTGTCAAGGATGATCACAATCAAACGCTTGTTTCTTGAGACAGCCTGTCAGTGAGCACAATTACAGGTTTTCAACTTGCCCTGCCACAGCACAAGGCAGAAGGCTCTTGTAGCGAGGGAAATAGCTTCATATTGTTCTTCACCTGTCTCCTTTCTGTCTATCTTCTTAGGTCTATTTATTTTCTTTGCAGATTGCCATTAATGGTCTTTTGAGAAAATAAAACTTTATTAAATATGCAATATTATATATTTATATTCCTTTATGGGTATGGTTATTTCAGAGACTGTAAAAAACTGGACTGAGACACAAGCAGGCCTAAGCAGGGGGTAATGCAGAGAGTTTGGCAGCTCTGCTGTGTCACCACAACAGCGTGGAGGCCAATGAGGGGCACTGGTCCAAGGTGGCACAGCTAAACTGTGAGCAGCACCCCCAGTGGTGTAAACCCTTTGAAACACTGACCTCCTTGGGAATCAGTTGTTTACTGGAAACAGCAATGAGATAAGAAAACCAAACAGTAACAGCAACACTACTAATACCAAAAGCGCACAAAAGAGAGATGAATCACTTGAAAAATTCTCACCACAGAGCTCAACCTGACCCGACCACAGCCAAGCCACCCTGACTGCTCCCTCCAGCTGGGATTCAGCATTATCCCACTGCTCCCTCTGCCATGCTCACTCCAACCTGGTAGAGAGCACTCATCCCTGGAACAGACTCCCTACCCACCATGCCTGGCAATGATGGGAGGTTGTTATAGAATAACCTCCAGGTTCTGGCCATGTTCCCTCCTGGCTAGTGCAAAAACTTAACCCTGTCCTGTCCGTAAGCAGGATAATACCACTGGTCATTACGGTGGAATTCAATGGTGGGAGAGAAAATTAGATTTCTGAGAGAAAATGAAAAGATCCTTCCTAAAATGAGCCTTAGTACATTGCCAAAAGGAAAAAAATGGGATGGCACTGTGTTGGTGTTTTGTCTTTTCCTTTTAAACTCCTCTAGGAACCAAGAAATATTAGGAAACTCTGCCATGTTCTGAGGGCCTTCCTATGCCTCAGAGCATCCTTGGTTCCATTTTGGAGCACTACCTGGAGTACCCCCATCACATCATATTTTGCTCCTATCCCTGACATGTCTCTCTCATCATCCTCACCCTTATATGTTCCCTAAGGAATCCTCACTGGCCAGGCTTGAATTCTTCTGTCAGAGTCAGTGTGCCAAGAGTCTCTGCATATTTAAGACACCTTTACTTCTCTCTCTGCATGCAGCAAAGAATTGGAACATCACAGTAAGTCTCCCACCCGTATTTTTTATCTCTTTCTTAAAGGAAGCAGATTTGTTATCTCAGATATGAGCAAGCACCTAGACTGCCAGGCAATGAGCTGACACAGTGGTTCAACTCAGCCATGAATTCCAATGCTGGCTCCTGGCTGTCACATTTTCTGCTTTTCTAGCAAATATAGTTGCACAAATGTTATTCCACTCATAACAGGCCTCCAGGCAGATTACAAACCATTAATTAATTCCCTTTGATTCCAACAATTCAGGCAATTTTTCACCTTTGTACTAATACACGCACTGAGACTGAAATGTCTGAACTTAAATTCATGGATGCTACAGGAGATCATGTCAAAAGTCTCGTTTAGGTCAAAGTAGATAACAGCCACTGTTCTCTGCTTATCCACAGAGCTTGTCATTTCATTGCAGAAGGCAATGAGGTTGGTCAGACATGGTTAGCCCTCGATTAATTCATGCTGCCTAGTCCCAGTCATCATCTTGTCCTTCATCTGCCCATTTATAGCATCCAAGAGAACACACTCCATAATTTTCTCAGGGATCAAAGTGAAGCTGACCAGCCTCTAGTTTCCTGGATAATTCCTTCTTGTTTTTTCTGAAGAAAACATCAGTTCTTAGACTCCAGCTTTCACAATTTCTGAAGAAGATAAAGTAGCCTTCTTGTGAAATCAGCTCCCTTTCCGAGCATCCTTGTATGCATCTATCTTGTCCCATGGACCTTCCTGTGTTAAAATTTCCTAGGAGATCTTTGACTCAACTGTCTTCTATTATTGCAGATTGTAGTTTCTCTCCTTAAAAACTCTCTCTGTGCTTGGGAGAATTTCTTTTGCGCAAGTCACAAAGACAATACCAAGGAATTCTGCCTATTCTGCATTTGCCTATTTGTATCACCTGCCCCATTTTGAAGTGGGCCCATACCTTCCTCTTTTTTTTCCCCCTTTTCCTTCTAATGTAGTGGTAGAAATCTTCTTGTTAGCCTGTCCTTCCTATATACACCCTTTTTGCACTGGAACTCAGTCCTCACTTCCCAAACCAGTTTCCTGGTACAACTCATTTTCCTGAGTACCAGGAAAGATCTTGTCCTTTCTGTCCCTAGATACCTGCCAGCTCTCCTGACAGGTATCCTTTTTTCCTCTCAAAGGATCATGACTACCAATTTCCTGAAAAGCCATAGTCTGATCTCCTAAAGTCTAGGGCCTGGTACATGTCTTCCTCATTCACCTCAGTCTTGACCTCTTATTTCATGGTCACTAATTAGCATATGCTTAATACCATTATATATGTTGATATGAGTGTAGAAACATGATTTAACTTATTCTAATGGACCTATGCTTTTCCTTCTACATTAAAAGGAAGTGTGTTTGGACTGCATTCAGGGAATCCTGAATCTAGGAAGAGCCATGAGCCTGCAGTATCAGGTTCCCTGTGTAATTTCTCTACATTGTACAAGGGTACAGCTCTGGGATAGCCTCCTGTTGCCTTAAACCCACCCTGCTTGTGAACATATTCCTTAACTCTGACTGCGCTCCCTCTTTGGTTCAATGTTGTGGCTCATTAATTGCAGTAGTCCATACCTTGGCACCACATGGTGTCATTTACTGTTTCTGCAAGGTGTTTGCTTTTAAATCATACCAGCTGCACATCTATAAATTAATTAAATGTGAGGCAGGAGAGAATCAAATCAAAGAAACACAATGCTATCATGACTAGGGGTGTCTACATTTTGGAAAAACTGTTTCTTCTTGGTGAGGCCAAATCCATCCAGAATTCCACACAGCTTCACTGCTTCACGGCATTTTTCCATCTTGCCTTTCTAAAGTGCTTTAAATAAATTTTTGTAGTTCACCATATTTGATGTATCATGGACTTTATTTTTTCTAACTTAAAGTTATTCCTTGTGAGGATTTTAAGATTTTTTTATTTTTTTAAATTTTTTTTCACATGCAGCACCCTCGAAATTCATTCAGGCAAATGACCCAAAGAAAGCAAAGGCAACAATGTCTGAGGCCTCAGAACTCTCGTGGCCTTACAGCATTATATCATCTCATAGCATTTCAAAGTCTTCAAACAAGTATTCAGCCCGTCTGAAAAATCACTCAGTTTTCAGGAACCAAAGCGCCAGGGTTTTTGATCTCAACTCTTTAAGCCTTTCCTTAATCTTAAAGGCTTTAGATTCTGTAACTCCTTCTCTGTTGACAGACCTTATTACTAGAACATGCAGGGCCAGAATCTGAGATGACTTTTTCTCATTTTGAATAACTATCTGCTTATTTATTTATTACAACTACTAATTTTTTTTTTCTTCTGAGTACATCAAGGAACTGCAAAAGTATTACTCCTTTGGTCTTTCATCACTTGAAGCTTGCCAAGAGGTCATTGAAGTATTTCAAATAAATAAATGTATCATTAAAGTTATCAGCATGTGACCCTTGATATTCTAGCAGTTCCCATAGCCTTTTCATTAGACAGGAATAAACACTCCGAGAACTGGTGTATAATGAACTGCTCATAAAAGAAGGTAAATGACCTTAAAAACAAGATTTTTTTTTTTCTATTAAAAAAGAGCCTATAAAATAAACAGTTGGGAATTCTGTGTTTCTCCAGAACTGAGAGCATTGATAGTTCTAGAGGAAACTATCTGGACCCCTCTCTATAAATCAAGCAGGAATTTTTTCCATGCTGATCTTCTGCTTTGCCTTTACCTTACAAACACCAGTCCCCTTCAGAACCTGCCTCAACCCCACAATCCTCCTGACTGACGAATCTCTTCCTGAATGGATGAGTCAGAGGGGGAAGAAGCAAAAGGCTCAATTTCAAGCTGCAAATGAAGGCATGCATGAGGTAGGTTTGGGAAAGCAGAACCTCTGCTCGTGATTTGAAGGATATGAATAAGAAGAGGAATTTTCCAAGAAAGTCCATAGAGATTTCTCTACAGTCCTAGGGTGATATTCAGATAAGAAGCATTAAGATAAGTCAAAGCAAAAAAAACCCCAAAAACCTAAGAGTCGGTCTGTCAGATTGTGGAACAGTCTCCTGCTAGAAGTAGGGAGAGCAGAAAGAATCATTTCAGTTATATATCATTCAAATGCTTCACATGGAATCATATTTACATTGTCAACCACAAACATTTCCATTAAAACAAAAAAGCTCCTATAAATGTGTGTCAAGCACTCTACATTTAGAAAAGCAAAAGATAATATTTGCTTTATCACCTGTCCTGTGTCTCTTGTTACTATTTTATGACTATTGGGACCAGTTTAATTGCTTTTTTTTTCATTTGGGTTTTCTTTTTGTTATTATTTTTTATTTCTATTTTGTACAGGTGGCAAGGAGAATAGGAAAATTCAGAGTGTTTATAATGTTGTAAAGCTTTGGAGGTGTTTTTTTTCTTCCTTCAGAGAGCAAAGATCAGAATGAAATTGTCTTCAGAAATTTGAATGTTTTATTTTCCCTGAATGGAAGAGCACCTGAAGTGCTGAGGTGCAATTTGGAACAATATGCAATGTTACACTGAATGTATTTCTCAAGGAACTATTCTCTTACAGTAGATATGAGGACACTAACAACAACAGAAATTACACATTTGCCATAGGGAACTGGCAGCTGGTTCTTGCCCTGATATGGCCATTTTGCTACACTGGTATTTCAAACACTCCATATCCTTTGCTAACCACAGGGTCTTTCCATAAAAACAATTTTTACTCAAGAAAAATATACACATATAGAAACACAGATATTTGCCATTGCTGCGTACAAATGCCTAATTCTTCAAGGGGGAGACGCCTCTGTGCATATGCAAAAGGATACTTCATATAAAATCGGAGTGAAAATCAGCAGGTCCTTCAAAGCATGTAACTATTTGAACAGGGATGGATCATTCCCAGTGCACAACCCCTGAACAGCTGAGAGGCCTTTGGTGAACCAGAAGCATCCCAGCCCAGCTCAGCTCCCTCTGCCAGCTCGGCTCCCCAGGGCTGCCCAAGGACCCAGTGGTGGGGTGGTGGTAGCTGGTAGCCCAGAAGACTGCTCAGAGCAAATTTGGCAGCAAGCAGAGATATGTGAGGTATCTCTTCACAGCCTACATTGCACAGCAGAACCATTAAGCTGGCACTTTGCCTGGCCTAATTAGTCCTGCAGAGAAAATGGGCAAATCAGTTCCTAACACTGTAATGTAACCAGCCTGCTTCGTGAACCCGAGCTGGCTCCCTTGAATGCTGTCTTGGGCTTCTCCTCAGGGTGTGTCAATTGTGGGATATCACTTAGCCAGGTACCCAAAGTAATCAGCACACAGAGGAGGGGGCAAAGGAAATGAACTAATGGGGGCACACAGACAAAAAGCAAAAATTCATTTTCTATTGTGTTCAGCCTTTCAAAAATATTCTCTTTGAGTAGATACCTCTAGGCAGGACAACAGTATTTTCAAATATTAGGGTTATATGAAGGTAAATTAGTGCAGTAAGTTCTATGGATATATATCATAGGCATGCAAATTATTTATCCCAGAAAATTACTAGAGCTATTTAAAAAATATCAATAGGTCAGGTACATGACTCTGGCCTTGGCACTGTTGCTAAATTTTCTAGGCTTATAATGCTGCATTTTTCAAATTTACACAGAAAACTGCCCAACAAATGGAGTAAAATATTGTAGAAATGCCATAAAAATCAGAAATCTCTTTAGATTTACCTTCTATCAATATGATTTAATTGTATTGTGAGAGAACAGGCTGGACATAAATGATTTTGAAATCACAGTGATGTAAATGGTGAGCACATAACAGAAAATGCATCAGAAGTTTTGAATAATTCCACTTTAAAGTAAAAAAATACAGTTATAATGTAAACACTATCTCTAGTTCTAAAATTATAGAAGGGAAGAGGCACTAAAAGTGTATTTCTAGGGCATAACCTTTGATATCTAAAATGCAAGCACCCTGTATGATGCTTACATGTGTTCCTCCTGGGAGAGAAACACGTGGAACTGGAGACAGCTGCAAATGGTTAAGTTGTCCTGCTCTGATCTTCTGGTAAATTATCCCCAAAATTCTTTGCTTTCTGTCTGCATTTGCCATAATCACTATTTATTCCTTCCAAGAAAAGTGTTGGAACTTGTAAGATTCTTTAATTTAACTTAATATTTGATTCATAGTCACAGAAAATCATTAACTCGGAACACTGTTGCTGAGCACTTTGTCAGAAAGAGACGACACAGCACATGACAAAATTATTATTTCTTATAATACAGATAAACAGATAATACAGATAATACTTTGGTATCTGTTCATTATTTTAGAAATCCCACTAGTCTGCTTACTTGTCTATGTTTTTTAGTTATTTAGATGAGACATATCTTGCACAGATCATCTAATAATTCCTAAACACATTCATAATTTTACCACTGCTACTTGAGCTCAAAACACAACAGACTTATTGGAAGAGTATCTAATCTGTTCAGTCTTTAACTCTTTGCTTCAAAGAATGCTCCAGTATCAAACTATAGAAGCTCTTAACCTCTAAGACCTTCCCCAAAGACAAGGCTTTCTACCCCAAACAGTACCTTCACTTACCAGCAGTAGCACACATGCACACTTACTAGTACCAACGTGTTGTGCTTTCCAAACTCAGAAGATGCAAACACCAAGAAAATGGCTCATCAGAGACTGGGGCTTTTCATGGATCACCTCTGACTCAAGCTCTTGCTGGAGTTTTGTTTGGCACTACCCTGGCCTTGAGCAGAGGATGTGTGGAGTGGCAGAAGGAGAAACCTCGCAGTGATCAAGGCAAGCACGTTTATATCCTGGTTGCAAGTTTCATGCCAAGGAACAGGACATAAAGAGACCACATGTGAAGACTGGTCCTAAGGAATAATTATGGTTGACATTTTAAATGTAGATGTTCTCTACTGACTCTTTCATTCCTTTCTTAGGAAAAGATATTGCCATCAGCATCTATTTCTGTTGCACTTAGGTCCAACACCCTGTTGTGACAAATTATGCAAAGACAAAAAAACCCATCCCTAACTAGAAAAGCTGCACCACGGATTCAAGATAAATCGCTGTTCAAAAGTTTGATGTTCAAGCCCACACTTCATCATCTGTGTAAAGACAGATGTAGATCTAGAAGGAAAAGCTCTGAAATATCCTGGATACCTATCAGAAAATAAGACAAACAGAGGTATCTGCCTCTCTGTGCTGAGTACAAGGTATATAAAGTGACTAACTCAGACTCACGTGGCTAACTTTTGATGTGCAGATCACAGCACATAAATGCACTCTATATTGAGAAAGAAAAAAGTGACTTAGAAGAATGGAGCAGAGTACAACCAAATATATGCATCATTATTTTTTATTACTATAAAAGAAAAACTGTAAACACCATCTATATTCATCTGTCCCCAACCTGCCCACTGGTAAGTGATTTATGTTGACACATGAGACAAGTTTTGTAAAAGAAGGCAACAGCTTTAATTCAATAAATTATACAGTTTACTTGGTTTTTTTCCAGCTATAAGAGTGGGTCCAAAAAGAGTATTTTCATCATTAGAATCTTTCCTCCTCTCACATTTCTAAGGATCAGAACTATAAAAATATTACCACACAGAGGAGATGTGTGAAGGCAGAAAAGCCATTTAAAGAAGACAATTGTGGCTATCAGGGCAGTTCTAGGAGCCCCAAGTCTTGATTTACCTAAGGAAAAGAGTTATTCTTTCCATTAAAAAAAAATAGAAAATTATAAACCCAGAGTCATTACATAATGTACTTACTCAAACAGGTCAGGACAAACAGTGATTATACAACCCTCTGAGGATGATTTGCATTCTAGCACATGCACACAGTAAATTAGAGATTGGGGTGCTATCAAACACAAAATCCTAAGAGGAATCATTGCATTTGCTGGTCCTCATCAAGTATTCAATCAGTGCAGAGTTCAAACAGAGCCAAGCCTTAACACAAAAATATATTGTAAGTCCATTACAGAAACGGCTCAAGCGAAGGTTGACCTTCTGGGAGTTGCACCTCTAGTCATCATGGCAATCTCAGCTGGAATCAGAGTTAACCAGACAAATCATAACATCCACTCTGAATAGTCATGCACCACTTCCCTATCTCTGCAATCAACTGAGCAATCCCTTCTGCCTTCCTTCCTATGGGACACGTGAAAAAACCGCACTTCTGCATGGCCTTGTAACAACCTGCATTTGTTAGAACTGCAGAGTCCAATAAGCTTCAGTGCAGATGAAAAAGCCAATAAAAATACTGATTAAAGGGAAAGAAATGGCTTTTCCAGTAAAGCACACTGGAGAACCAGCACTTCAGTTCTTGTGTGCTGATTGCCACATGTCTGATAGGATCGTGCTTCATCATCAGCTTCTTCATTGAAAAACCATAGAGAAAGGATAAGAGAAAACAGCTGGGACTGTGGTGAGAAATCTAATATGTAAGAAAAAGTGGAGCACAAAATCAAAAATAGTGACATTCAGAACAAACTCTCTGAACCTGCTTTAAAGAAAAGATACTGGGCTGTGGGCTTTTTTGGATCCCAGTGGAAACTGAAAAGAAGATAGAGGATAAATTCATCTGCTTGAGAACAGAAGGATGTTTGTGGAAAAAGGAGAGGGCAACAAAAAGGTCCTTCAGCATTTCCTGGAGAGGGAGCAAAGTTAGGAAGCTGAAGAGCGGTGATCAGTGGTGGTGTGGGAATTGCTTACAGGGACCAGGAGCAGAAGTGGTGGCCGTGCTCTGCTGGATGCTGCTGGCCCATGGGACACTCCATTGCCAACACCTGGCTGCCATGTACATCTTTTTCAGTGCCTTGCACTAATGGTGCTGGGGAACAGCATTTTCTGTGCTCTCCAATGGGTTATACATTTTTATGCTTCATCCCCTGACCTCACATCCTGGGGATGACATCCCCCACAGAACACAAAAGAAGATAAATGTGAGAAAAAGCTACTATGTGAGGTTTGGGGGAAGAATTTTTTCCACTAGTGTCAAGTTAAAAGAGGTTCCAGGTGAGAGGAAGCCAGCTGTGGCTGTCAGGCAGCTATTTGAACCTAATTTGATATTTTAATTCCAACAGCCTAAAAAGCCTTCAGTTAACTAAAGGCCAAGTGATACTCAGCAGAAGAAAATTAAAAAAAAAAATGCACAGAGAGAAGGACGCTTTTTAGTCCCTGTAAAGTGAAATGCTGTGAACCATACAATTCCAATTTCAACCTCCCACTTAAGTATTCATGTGGATACCCTTTGCACTGAAGCAGGAGTAAAGGCGCTCTCAAAGTCACAGTAATATAGCTTTTTTTTATGGCAATATACTTCAAAGGAATAGGTTTACAGATCTACTTACAGGTGCTTAGGATCGATTTGAAAATGTGTGAGGCACCAAGGCTCAGCTGACCTCGCAGATTAAACATGATATGTCATTTCTACAATAACTTGCAAAACCTTCCCAGAGATGCTCTCCTCCCCGTAAATCCTGGGGTCAGTTAACCAAAGAGTGAAGAGGAACTTCTGTTTACAAGTGTCCCTATAACACATTTAATCATCAGAAGACTCAGTCACTCTGCAAAGTGTGGTCACAAAACCATTATAGAAATAGCCAGTAATGCAAAATAAGAAGAAAATCAACAAATACAGAAACTTGAACTGGAGAAGCCTTTTTTCTTTTTAGTTTTATGCAATCCAATCAATTAAAAATATAAATTTGTTTTCTCACAGAATGAAGTTAGAAAAGATGGAAAAAAGAGGAAAGAAAAGTTCAGATTCAGCAATGCTAGAGTGGTATGCTTTAAGGTTTATCACAGTATTTCTCAGAGGTTAGGAGAAGGTAAAGCTGTTTATACAATCTCAAATTTAAAATTACTTCAAATATTTAAATTAACTATAGGGGAGTTTTCCAATATGAAAAGTATTACTCTGTAACTTTAATAGTCCTCTTGGAACTTGTTTTTAGGCATATGAAGGAGAATAACAAAACTGGGAACAGTCAGGAGGAATTCAGCAAAATTAAAACAGGCCTGACCAACCTCACTACCTTCTACAATAACATAAATCAATTTGTTGATGTGTAAAAATGTGTTTCTCACTTTTAAGTGTAGTATTACAACACACTTAAAAATAATAGGCATCTTCAAACTGCTGGCCATGATTTACCTTTCAATTCCAGCATCTGTGAGATACCATAACAAGAAGCATTGCTTCATGGCACCCATGTAGCAATCCAACACTTTAATATAAGTCAGCAGCATGGTGCTATTGCACAAAAGTACATTTCACTCTGAAACACAAAAGCCTATTTCTACTTTTCCTTTCAAGAACACCAACACTGAGGAACTCTGACAATATGTCAAGTTAAAGACTGCAAAGCAGGATTCTGGTGCTCCTAATAAAGCCTTTGACAGGATTATAGTTAAGATACTTCACCACGTGAGTGTTACTGGCCCAAAACTGCAGCGGTTCCAATCGCTGCTTTCCACCACAATTGTAAGAGCTCTCCAGGACTGCTTCTCCTTCACCAAAAGTCCTCATCTGTAGCAAGCCGTATTTTTGTCCCTCCTGCTCCCACCATAGGAAAGATCTACAGGGAATAACTAGTGGGTACTGCTGCCAATTGAAATTTTTTTCCCCCACTAATTATCACCATAATAATAACCAGAACACCAACAAAAATCAACAACAAAACCCCAGCTAAACAAACCAGGTAAAGAGCAGCTTTAAATAGTTACAAATGAGTTTGAAGGTTGGACTGGATGATCCCAAAAATCTCTTCCAACCCTGATGATTCTGCGATTCTACAAATGTGATCAGCTCTACCCTCCACTTAAAGCAGGCCCTTCTTTCCCTGGGCTGTGCAAAACTTTGGGTGTTACCTCATCACTCTCCAAAATGCAATTTTGGATTGCATGAACCATATTATTAAATTATTTATAGGGTTGCCACTTCGTCCTAGACAAGGTATTAGTCATATATACGAGCTATTTAGAGGTGTTAGTCACCTCTAGACTCGGCTACTTTGATTTACTGGGTCTGAAACAGAACGTGAAGATACAATATTGCTTTTCGAGAATTAGAAAGGCTTTCAACCACACATAGGCTTCTATGGTATTATTTTAAATACAGAGTAATTATAGGATAAAAAGCAGTAACTGAAGCAATAGGATGGAATCATCAAGAAATTCTGATTATTTTGCGCTGAGAGAGTGAAACAAAACATCCCCTGGTGCCATTTAAACCACAAGGTAAACTGAGTTTGCCTTTGCTTCCTGCAGAACAATATGGTGCAGCAGCCCAGACAGAAACACAAATGTTTATTTTACATAAATGTTAATTTACACAGTGCAGACTGAAATATTTTTTTTAAGAGATAGATGAGATAACAACACGAATTAAGCGAAGCAATTTTTATTCTAGATTTGTCAAAATTCTTCATGATTCTTGGATCATGTGCTGACCTTGTAAAGACCGAAAAGTGTGAGGAGTTGTTTTGCTGAAGTAACAGGAGCTACAATATTATGAAAATTAAGTGAATGGAAGGTAAAACAAAATGTCTCAGGCCATCACTATGAGAATACACTCTGGTGATAAGGAAAATAAAATTTAAAGGAACAAATAACTCTGACTTCCTGTCACGATTAATGAAATTTCATTTACCTTTTCTATTTAGCAGCTATCAGTCTTCATATATCAAATTTAATTTTGCACAGTTATCCATTATTTTTCAGTTGTATCAAGAAATTAACCTCATGGATTGTAAAGCCAGATGGGACCACTATGAGCATCTAATCTGACCTCATAAACCAAAGAACATTTTTCTTGATTAAGTTCAAGCTGAGTGGGTGTGTGCACACGCATATACACATATATGCATATTTTTTAAATTGAGTGTCTACAATTAAAACAACTCAAGTTCTGATCTAAACCTGGATCTCCTAAATCCACTGGATGATGGATTAGAGCCTTAAGGTTGACACTTGCAAAAAGCAGAAATGCGTTTTCCATTTCTTTAGATGTTTGATTGCCAAATTGGAAGGATGGTGTCACCTGCCTTTTAGAATACAGCAAATGTATTGCAGTGTGGAAAAAGAATCAACAATTTGAAATTAAAATTCATCGTTACCTCTTACTTACAGCACCTGAATAATTGTTAAAAACAACTAATTACCTGCATACCAGAAAGAACATTTAATTAGCCGCTCATAAACCGAATACATTTTGAAATCCCTCCAGGGGGATAGGTGCAGAAATTCCATTAACTAAAGTTGTGCGTGAATTTGAGCACTTGGAAAATATACTCAGGAGACCACTTTTATGCATATTAGTTCTTCCCTTTGAAGTACTTTCCCCTTTCCCGCATGCACATGAATGAGACGTTCTGTCCACCTACAGGGGTAGGGATTTTTATGAATGGAGGAGTAGTGGGGCTTTTGCCTTCTGTAACTGAGGCGTACAACATGGATGTCGAGGTTTTTTGCTTTTAGAAGCTCGGGAGAAAGCTAGAGAAATTACATCAATAGGAAATATGAAATTAATGCGCAAGATTTGAGTTTCACTCAGAGGGTGACTGAGCTGGCAGTCACTTGGCATCTGGCTTTGCCAGGTAGCTTTGTCGGGGAGCATGAGTCATTCCAAACCCTCTTCCCTGTTTCACTACAATATTAAGACAATAGCACCAGAGTGGAAAAACACACAGCCCCCCTCATCTAACACTATGATGGCTGCTGAGAAACACACCGAGACACATCCACACCCACCGTCTCTCACCAGCATTCACTCCATCCAATTTTCTCTTCTTCCCAGCCCAAAACGAAGCTGCAGTCAACTTATTGAAGCAAACAAATGCATGGTCTCTTTCTCTTTTAAATGGAACCAGTTATCTGGATTCCCTCTTGACGAAGTAATGTCAATCCTTGTCTACCTTATTCCTTTACTGCAGAAATTGTCACCTTCAAAATTAATGGTCCTTTTCAGAGAAGAGTGCCTATCTCAAAGCATTTATCTGATAGAGCTGCCAACATTTTTCCAAAGAACCATCCTCCATCAGGAAACACTTTTTCATTGAAATTGAAAGTTTTAAGTGAACATGTGGATTTTTACAGCATTTGACAGAAAAATTTTAATGCTTCAAATAAAAATGGAACATTGAGCTTTCTTACTTGATTTTGCCCTGATGGTACAGTCTTTTTCTATTTCTATTTGCACTTGTTTTAAGACTTAATTTATAAATAATGCAATATTGTTTCCTATAATTCAATATTATATTCTAATATTCTGAGATTGCCAGATTGAACTGTTTTGACATTGCTGAAAGGATATTTTTAGCAACAGTTATACAGATGTTTAGAAATATATTTACTTCAAAGTTTCTTTTTGGAATTTCTTGTTCAGTTGCAATGGGTTTACCCAATGTGAAAATATGAGTATTTCACTGACGATGAAATTTTATTGTTTGATAAAATGTCTAATAGCTATAAAAGTAGGTAAGGTCATGCAGACAGTTTTATATATAGTGGGGTTTTTTTCACTCACTTGGCACCGGTAGTTCAATGTTTTCTGAAGCACATACAAAACATGGAAAAGTTTCACATAAACATGAGATGAATTACCTGCAGGCTGTATGCATTTTCTTGCTCAGAGGAGGATTTTTAATGAATCTATTTGTATCTGCTTGTAGCAAATTATTTAAAGCTACAGTACATATATTTGCATTTGTGTGTACATCTCTGTGTATTTACTCACACCCATTCCAAGCCTTATAGTTAGAAGAGGTTTTCGCTATACATTTACTTTTTTTAGTAAATGTTTCCCTCACATTTTTATGCATCACGCAATGACTTGTGAACTGTGATGACTTAAGAAACCTTTAGGCAAAGAAAGCCTTGCAGTTTCACTCTCTAAATGATATTTTAGAAGCTGAAGCCAAATTTCTTCCAATATTATTGATCTCCTGTAGCAAAAGCAGATGCACCTACTGGATCACATAGGTACTTTGTCTCTGGTGATTTCTGCATTAATATGCAATTTTATGGTAGTCTTAGACACTACTTATATTGCAATAACAGTGTCACATAGCCTAATTATAACATGATTGATTCTCTGGTCAGAAGAGGTGAAAAGTTGTCGAGTAGGAAAGATGATGAATGGATGAGACCTCACTGTTTGCCTGGAAATACTAAATCCCTCAGCAGACGGTTGTTTCATCTGAGGTAGCAAAGAGTGATAACATTTGGAGGAAGCACCACATTTTACACATGATTTTGCCCAGGTTGAGACACCCACTGACCACACTGTGGCCCAGTCTTCTAGCTCAGCTGGTACAATGTAAACGCACAGAGACAGCTCTGACACCTCCTTTATTTTGCCTTTGAAACATTAAACTCTACCTACACAAAGTCAAACCCTTCCATCATTCAGAAAAGTAATTTTTTTCTGCCTTTATCCTGCCAAAATTCATGTTACTTATGCTTAGAAATTAAAATATAAATAAAAAATTAAATAATAACAAAAACGAAAGGATAGGTCAGCCCAAATACATTCCTAGGCATGAATTTAAAGTTTGTCTTTTCATAGCATCTCAGATAGATTTGGTGACCATTCAAACCGAGTACAAATTTAATTTGAAATGCTTTACTGTTTCTTTTGCACAAAAGACAAAATACTGCAGAACCCAGAAAAAATATTAGTGAATATTTTTAAGCATATGTAGTAAGGAATAAAGAATTTTAAAATTTTTTTTAATAGTGCTTTGAAGTTATGATAATAATTTCTACTCTCTAGTATTTCTTATGATGGCATTAGTCACGATGAAATCCTTTACTGCAAACAAGGAGTTCCTTGTGAGTACCTTCATAGTATTTCCATCATTTCCACTGTTTTGCAGCATTAAGTGACTGTAAAGTGTAAGAATTTGTAGCATCAGCTGAGAGACAGTGCATTTCACATATGCATTAAGACACATGAATTAAAAAAAAAGAAAACAAAACCAAAAAAAAAAAAAGAAAAAGGTGTTTCATCGTTGTGGGAAAGCCCATGGTGAAACAGCGAGGCTTTTCTTGCCTCCGGCTACAATAGCTACTAGTTTAACTCAATGGTCAGAGCACTCCCTGGGGAAACAAAAAGCCTTAATTCTATTGCTGGCAGCAACTTTCCCTTTGTTAGTGGCACATGTACAAAATTATTTTTAAAATAACACCACATGTATTAAACACTCTCTCCAAGATGACTTATAAAAACAATGTTCCATATGTGCAAATGAAATTTTGGCAAGCACAAAATTATATGCAGAAAATTACATTTGGGTATGGAAAAGACTCTTTTCACTAACCCAGATAGATATTTAATTTCTATGGGATAAATTGCATGCTACCTATTCACTAACATAATTTTCCCACTGATGATTGACATTTAGATATCAAAGAGGAAAAAAGATAGCATAACATTAGATTGCACATCTCGGAGGAGTAAAAGGTATTCATTAGACTAGGTATACCAGCAAATGGCATGCTAAAGTCTTGACAAAAATCATGTCAAAAGTCATGTCAATCTTTTTTTCTGCTACTTCAAAAGCACATCTGTCTGTGGATGACAATCACTCATCCTGGCACCTGAAATATAACAAATAATACCCACACTCGGAAAAATGAAAGCTCGAATCAATGTGCGATCCCCTGCATTGCTGACCGGTATTCAAGGACATGAAAATGCAAATAAAGAGGGATTGCACACAGGGAAGGTGTGCAGCTGGGGGCCAGTGGGGAAAGGAGGAAACCATGATAAAGGAACTCAGGCCCTTACAGGCTGTTTAACCCCCAAGAAAGGGTGTGATGCACGAACAGCAGCAAAGCCCTGGAGTAGAGGGCAATCGGCACATGATCCTCCACAGAGCATTATCCAGCCAGCTCTAAATTTGTGTATCCTGGCTCCAGAGAGAATCCCAGCCAGTGCCTGTAGCTGGAAAAAAAAAAAAGATGGTGTCTCTGATGAAACACAATATTTGTGCAAGGGTTAAATCAGAGGGGAAAATGAGAAATAATTTTTTAGAATTTTAACAAGGATGGAAAGAAATTCAGACTTCTCCCACTGGGAGAAGGCCAGAATCTGCATTAAGAAAATAAAAAGAAAGCTGCAATGCAGAGTAACTGGACAAAAAAGACTTCCTCACCCCAGACTGAACTATTCAGAGGAGATGCACTATGTATGAGAACATGTACCCTGCAGTTGGTGCCTAGTTATGCTTCCCTCCACATGAATAATGCTAACAATATAACAATGGCAAAATAAGGGAAGGGGGAAGATTTGCATTATCTGTGTTCATTAACTTAAACTGTAATTCTTCTCTCAAATATTAAATACCTTTCTGTATACAATACATTGTGGCAGATTTTTTTAAGAATATTTCTCCATGAGACAATGAGAAAAGCAACACAGCTCCTTTAATCCTGTAATCTCTCTGGTAGCAATCATCTTGGGGTACATTTCAGTTTGTTCACTTGTCATCTACATTAAGAGTCCTTCAATGAGCTTTTCTTTTAAAGTAAATATAGAATGACACATTTATAATTAGATCTCCCTGACCATTCTGTTCTAAGTTTGAAGGATATGAGATGTGGACATGTCATGCAGACCCTGCTCCTGATCAGTGTGCTAAGAAGCTTAGACTTTCACTGTTGATTAGTGAATTGTAAAACAACTAACGAAATACACTATGGGTGCTGTTGGTTCAGATATCATGGCCTCAGTTATTCCCTGCATTCAGGAACAGTCAGACATTCAAGGAATGTTTTGAACTGCACTGAAAAAAAAAGAGCTCAAGCCATTCCTGAATTTCAAGCAAAGATTATTCAATCATTTAAGAACATAAGCCCCTGTGAACAGCGCAGCAAGTAAACCCCTGTTTCCGTTGAGCCTAAGAGCAATAAATGTTTTAAGATTATTAGGAATACAGTATAGTATTATATGTTAGTGTTTGTAATTCCCCTTGCTATTCAAATAATTTCTTAACTTTCATGGCCATTCAAACTGCCCATAACATTATTTATCACTAAGGGATAAAATGAGATTTTCTTGTTTGTTCCCTCTAGTTCAGATTTAGTTTTAATCATTCCTGGCTTTGGTATCTATGAGAAAAATTTTCAACAAATGTATTGTATAATTTTCTTTGATAGTCTAGGAATAGTCTAATGATCCTGAATTTTCATTAGCTTTTCAAAATAAGAACTGTGTTCCAATAGACGGATCTATGCTTGCCTGCTTTCTTTCTTAATGTTTCGGGCAAAGTGTTTTCTTTTTTATTGCCTTAGAAGAAAAGCCAGATATAATTGCCCCACATATGTTCCTTGGTTGTATTTAGTGATTAGAGGAAAATAAAAGACTCACTCAGTACTTCAGCTGTACAACACTACTGAGGGAAGACAACTTGGGGGATTTAGTGAATCCACAATGCTCTTAGGCTTTCTGATTTTTAACGTGACTATTCAGCACTAACTGGGACCTCCTGGGGCCCCAACTCTTTCATTTCCATCACGACTGTAATGTCAAAACAGACAACACTTGCCACTGTTCCGACCTCCCTCACTGTACCAGGAAAGCAGTCGATAACTTTATTTTGTTCTGCAGTCTGTACTTCATCAAATTTTTACATTGAGTGACTCACCTTATCAATTTCCCACCAAGTATCATCTAGCATTTAAACATCCATGTTCTATTTATAACTCAAACTGACTACTTACTATCTCTTGTCCATCAAACCTCTTATTAAACAATAACACTCTTACAAATTCTAAGAACCCTAATCCTTCCATTCTCATAACAATGGCTACTCCAACAGTACTAAATAAAACATGGCCAGTCACTGAACTCCAGTCTGGAGGCCCCTTCTAATCTACTCCACACTTGGCCATGGGCCTCCTTTGGGCTATCACTCGACTCTGTGACCATAAGCCATAACTATTTAATGTTTGTAGGGAGGGTTTCGAGACATCTGGGAAAAGGACTGTGTTGTAGCTCACCAGAGAAATATTTATATTGCGTGAAAACCATGGATGGTGATTTCCCTGGAGTATGCTATGAGGGCATATACAGGGCATTTGATGCCATGAAGTCTTGAGGAAAAATGTTGGAGGATTATAAAAGAGGGAAAATATGGTGCTATCTTGTTATGTACAGATAACAGACATTGGAGCAAGCCATTCCTTGAGCCACTGGGGAAAACCGTAGTTGGAAAGAGCCAAAACTATGCTCTGGATCACATTCACAGATACACAGTACAGTGATCCCCATGGTCAGTGATCCACTGGTCAAGACTGCTCTCTGTCCATGTCTGATTGAGCAGTGTGAGAAATGTGTGCCTGGAGGCAGTTAGGAAATAAGATTTTCTACAGGACAAGTCAACACATAATGAAATACTTAGTTCTTTTGGTAAAGAAACATCAATGATGGGATCTTTTCAATTTCCTTAAAGCATGGGAGTCAACTCTCAGACAAAGACAAGCAACAACAGGTTGACCTACACACTGATCTAGTCAACAAGGCCAAGGGAATCAAAAGAGCTATTGAGCTTACATAAGGTAGATGCCTTAGCTAATACAAGTGACCATATTGACTGCAGCAGGAATGCAAACAACAATCTCACATATAGGCATGTCTAGTGTGAACCCCACTTCCAGTCTAATCTACTGCAGATTAGCAGTCTAACTGATCTCTGGTGACCAGTGACAGGACCCGAGGGAATGGCCTGAAGTTGTGTCAGAGGAGGTTTAGGTTGGGTATTAGAAAGAGGTTACTCCCCTAGAGGGTGTTTGGGCTCTGGAACAGGCTCCCCAGGGAAGTGGTCACAGCACCAAGCCTGAAAGAGTTCAAGCGTTTGGATGATCCTCTCAGGCACATGGTGTGACTCTTAGGGATGATCCTGTGCAGGGGCAGGAGTTGGACTTGATGACCCTTGTGGGTTCCTTCCAACTCGGCATATTCTGTGAACCACAGCTATTAACTACAGTCACTGCAGAAAGGCACAGACCTTGTCCATGCCCAGTGTCACACCAAACAATTCACATGCAAGTATCAAGTACCACTTCAAGAGGCATCAGACACTTATGATGGGGCAGAGGACTCAGGTCTGAGCTTTTTGGACTCTGCCAGTGAAGGAGGCATCCTCAAAGGGAAGTTTAGTCCTTTCTGAAACAGTGAGAACACAATGAGCATTTAAATCAGAAGTTTAATATTTGATAGTAGTCAGATGGCATGAGACTCTAAACAAGGAGCCTATATAACCCACATAAACTGCTTGCATATCTTTTCACAAGCAGTGAAGGATCATCCAAAAGATATGCTGAATATATAATTTGAGATCGGAAAATATCTTGACTTAAACAGTATAGTCTGAAACCAAGTCTAATGCCACTGAAGCTAAAGGTATTCTGATAATGATGATGATTTCAACAGTGTAAAAGCTTTAGCTGAAGTATCTTAGTTGGCACCAATTCTCCCTTACCTTAACTAGACCCTGGAAAGAAAAATTACACCATCATAATGTAGATTATATGTCATTTAGTGTTTGGGATTCTGAGAATGCTGCAGTCAACTCACTGGTTACAACACGTTGCCAGCCATTCTTAATCTAGCATTACACTGCAAAATTAACTCTCAAGCAAATACATTTTACCACAATGAAATATTTTATTTCTAATTAGCAAGAAACAAGAGAAAATTGTTCACCTGTCTTCTGTAGCATTGATTTCCTTGGGTACTAGAAGTACAGAGTTCTTCAGAAGAAAAAGATTTTTTTAGATGTGGATCTAAATATGGATTTGTGAGCTTAATTTTAGACATTTAACTTTACAGTAAGAAGACTAGAATTCTCACTTTGGACATTACTGAAGCAAAAAAGTAAGAAGCATTATCAGGAAGACTGTAAGAAATTCAATATAACATTACTACGTGATAGAAAAAAAGAGAATACAATCAGGTAAAGAGGAAAGACAAGGTCAAGAATTACAATTGTGTAATGGAACAAAGGAAGCCTATAGAGATACTTAAAGAGAAGAGTGAAATGGTCAAATATACAAGTGATAATAATAAACCTAAGAGAGACACTTGGTATATGTTGGAGTCATGTTTGAATTGGCCAGGACTGAGAGCAGATGCAAAAAGAAAATGTTGGAGAGTTGGCAAAACTTATGCACAGCCTACAGATAAAAAAAAACAAAGGCAAAAGAAGTGAAAATGACATCTAATTTGATGGGGAAAATGTTGTCACTGACAGTATGCTGTAGCTACCTAGATACATCTACTTGCTAGAAGTTACAGACCATCATCCAAGAGAAGTTCAATACATTTTTAATTTTGCTGTTCAATTTTTAACTCAACTCTGGGGTACAATCTGCATAAATTAAATACAATGACTGAGCCAGAAGTTTTCCAGGAAATACTGAGAGGCCCTCCCATGGAAAAAGTGGATAAAACAGTTATAACAGTTAGTGAAATCTAAGGCCATACCAGCTGCCAAGCAGGACACTTTATGATTACATCATATGATTACATCTCTGTGTTAACAAATCTGACAAATCAAAGCAGTAATTGACATGAAAATCCAAGAATCAGAAAATAGAAAATGAAAGAGTCCATTGACAGTAAATGGCAGGTAAAAAAAAAAAAAAAAAAAAAAAAAAGCACCAACAAAAAAGCCCCCATAAAGCAAAAAACTCCACAAAAAAACCCCACAAAAAACAACCAGGAACAGCTAGTTTTACTTATTCACTAAAAGCTTTGCTGCTCATTCTTCCACCCTAGACAAAATATAGAAGTACACATCATTTACTATGTATCTTTGACGCTATATTTTGTAAGCTTCCTGTATTATTCCATAGGTGCCCAACACCTGGCTGTGATGGCTCTGGCCACGTAACAGGAAACTATGCATCCCACAGAAGGTAAAAACCATCACACCGCAGGGGGCTGCAGTGCTCAGGGCTCTCGGCTAGCAGGAGGTGCCTTTTATTCTGTGTGCTTCTTTCAGCTTATCTGGTTGTCCTCGTGCCAGGAAAGGAGGTATCAAAGTGACTCCTACAAAGGAAGAAAAAGAAGATCCTGAACTTAAGTGAGTACAGAAACAGTGATCCACCACCAGTGGAGCGGGGTAAATAGCCCATAAGAGTTCAGTATTTGAGGAATCATAGGGAGATGCCCCAGCTATTCTGAATCGTGAGAATAGTGCCTAGAGCTGGAGCCAAACCAGGTGTTTCTGCTTCTAGTGAAGTTGGTGGAGTCCATCACCTAGGAGACTAAACAGTGAGGAAGGACTGATTGCTATATCTGCCTGCATAGGTCCAATTATTTTAAAGAATGTTATGAAAGTGTCACTTGGTTGAAAAACTTGGCAAAATGAAGGAAAATTATTACTGCCTGACATGAAATGTGTCAGCTAATTAAATCAGAGTGACACCTTCAAAATATGTCCCAGAGAACTTAAATATATGTAAGTCTTTATATATAAATTAGAATTTCACTTAAAGTGAAAACTGGAAACAACAGGTTCACTACATCCCTAGGCTGAATGTGCATTCCATTGAAATATGTAAATTATACCTGCCAGAATATAAATGTGAAGACTTAGCTGCATGCAATGTTATCCTTAATAGTTGCTAGTGATATATGAGAAACTGCATAACAGCGACCGAGCAGGACAAAAAAATCCTTATACTTTCTTTGCAAGTATTTGCATGAGTTTGCATACAAGTTTTTCAGGTACAGGAATTCACCCTCTGCTTTGTACCAGAAAGTTAGATTGAGAGGAGAGAATGTTAGCTTTTCAGACACTTGAAGAAGTGTGATTTATTGCCTGTGATAGAATTTCAATTTTCTGATAAAAAACTATCCAAATGAATGTTTTGTTTTCTTAGTCTCTACAACTGCAATTTAAATTGCCTTATCTTAAGATCAGCTGAACCCCCAAAACTCAGCTTGTCAAGAACTGGATGCTCAGGTACAGTGTGCCACCAGGGACCAAGTCTTATTCCACTAATGTAAAATAGCAAAGGCAGCTAGAATTATTTTCTCCAACTTTCTTGAGACTGTCTTTTCCAGCTCTCTCCAGTGAAAATAGGGATTCTTTTGCTGTGTTTCTGTAGATGTCCAGTGATAGGCTGTGATGGCCAAGGTCACATATCAGGTAAATACACTTCTCATCGCACTGCTTCTGGTTGTCCTTTGGCTGCCAAGAGACAGAAGGAGAGTCCTGTCAATGGGTCTTCACTATCCTGGAAACTGAACAAACAAGAGCTGCCACACTGTCCTTTGCCAGGCTGCAACGGGCTGGGTCATGTTAATAATGTTTTTGTCACCCACAGAAGGTATAACTTTGTGTTTTCTCTTCTCATTTTTCCTTAATATTCCACTGTTGAATTGGCAATATGTGAGGTTAGAGTCAGAATAAACTGTGCTGAAGTCTTTTGAGTAGCAACGTGCTTTACAATGCAGCTAAAGTAATACAAGACAGCATTACTTTGAGACTTAAACTTTTATGTCTTTTTCTATGTTCCCATTGCAGCATGACTTTCCAAGGCCTCCAGATTAGCACAGTGCCTACACAGTTTAAAATTAAATAGAGTTCTTTCTTAGGGAAATACGGACTTGTATCTGCATATCTTTAAAAGAAAATGGAAATATCATCTAAATGTCACCAGAAAAGTTTTAGCCAAAGGCATTCATTTTTTATCCTTCTACCAGTGGGAAAGCTGTTTTCATAAACATTGTATTTAAACAGCTAGAGCCACACACACGAAAAACAACCAACCAACCAACCAAAACAAACAAACAAAAAAAACAAAAAAAAAAAAAAAAAAAAAAAAAAAAAAAGAAAAAAAAAAAAAAAAAAGTAAGCACGCAAAACTCATACAGATTAGAAAAGTCTGAAGGTATAATAGTCTTACAAAGAAAATCATCCTGACAAAGGAGTCATACATATAACCAGTAACAATAAACACCATCTATCACTGTGAAAATGTTAGTATAATCCTACTGTATTCAATCAATATTACTCAAAGAATCTGGCTATAATATCTGAATTAATATCTGGCAAGTTTAGTCTTATCTCTTTAACAGGAATTAAGTCTATATTCTCTGCCTCCTTTACTTTCTTCCTGAGATTCTGAACCAACTTCTCCAATACAGGAATGTCCAAGGTCACTTGTATAAATTCAGTCAGAGTCCACGTTATCCTAATTTTATGATCCACATCCCATGTTAAAGTCTTTACATTAGGACACTACTGTAAATTGTGGCTAATTCAGCAAGTAGCACAAATTTTAGCTAGTTGCAACTCATAGTACAGAGCATTTCTGTCCTATATACAGCTGAATAACACTGAAGATCATGTTAGTTAAAATGACATAACAAATACAGTTTTGTGATATCTTTTCCTAGGACATTTGAAACCTAACAAGTAACTCATGGCTTTGAGACAAATTTCCAGTTAGCTAAGCTCTCTGCTCTGGACAAAGAATAAGCAGTAGTTTAGAGATGGAGAACTATCATCTTTTCCTGTGTAGCTTTTAGCTAAGCCAAAAAAAGCTTCCTTGCTTCCCACCCTCCCCCCATCCCCAATGTGGAAATGGCACGTCTGTTAGGTTGTTTTTAATTTTGACACACACATACACGCACAACTACACACAGACACACAGACACACAGGCACACACGCACAGACACACAGACACACACATACACAAATCAACCATTTTCCCAAGGAACAAAATTTTCCTTCACTCCTTACTTGGCTACTTCTGAATACAAATCTTTCTGCCAGTTCTTCAGCATATAGGTATTTCTTCCTTGTTATTTATAAAGATAAAGACAGTGCAATTCATCCTAACCCGTTACTGGGCTATAAAAATTGCCTCAGATAATTACCAGATGATGAAATTGTAAGCTTTGAAATAGCAAAAGTAATTTAATGTGAGCAGTGGTTAAAAAGCAAACTGACTATATCATACAACCATTCAAAAAAGCTATTACTCCCTATAGGGTATATCCAGAGTTATTATTGTATTGATCATTACTATGTATCAACAAAATGATACAATAATTGTGCACCATGGAAATCATCCTATTAACTAATTTTTTTTAGGATAGTAAAGTTGCCATTTTAAAGGATTATACTGCCCCTCTCCTCTGGAGCACAATCCCTCAATAAAAACAATTCCTAAGTGTTGGAACTTAAAGAATTATGTAAGTGCACCTTCACATAACAGTAGTAGCCATTGCTATTTTGATTATTTTGAAATACGCTTAAGAGTTGTTTACTTATAGGTTGAAATTTTAACTGCATTGCCTATTTTCAAGCTGGAACATGCAGTTAAATGGCTCTTTGTGAGTTATGTCAGTCCCTGAAGCTATGCTATAATGGAGATACTGATGTGACCTTAGGTACAGAGGTCTGTCCAAGTGCACGATAATATTGCCTGAAAGGATTGTTGCCATTTTCAAGTGGGTGCTAATGTTTTTTTTCCTATCTGTTTCAGCCTGTCTGGTTGTCCTCTGAATGCACAAACCATAAAAAAGGGCAAAATTTCGGAAGAATTAATGACTATCAAGCTTAAAGCAAGTGGCGGTAAGGAGATCTGTAAAAGATGATGACATTTATTTAGATAGAAGGGCTCTGACTCCCATTTATACTTATGCCCCTTTATGCCATTCTGGCATTATTTCTCACTATTTTCAGTTGTGTCTAGCAATAAAAAAATCTTGAATAACAAAAATCTTTTCAAGAGAGATTATAAAATTATTCTCCTTTACATCATGATAACAATGTTGAGGGTATGCTCTTGTCTAATAGCACTATTTTTTTTTTAATCTGGATATGCTTTCAATACTTTGTTATTAATAAATTATTAGTTACTGATCAGGAGTACTTAGCTAGCTGATGACTATGGTAAGAAGAGAGAAATATTGTGGGCAAAAAGTGACTCCTCTCCCTACCTTGAATACTACATGATTTAGTATCTACACAGTTTAGTATCTATGCAGGCGCTCAGGCAATTTTGCCAAAACAAGTGCAAAGCAACGATTACCAAATAGTTATAGATGAAAATGTGTAGGAGTCTCCATTCTTATACGATGTACTTTAGAAAGTGGAGCATTGAGCCAGGATTCAGGAAACTTAGTCTTTAGCCTACAACTGCAGAGCAAAACGGTTGCGTTACCGCTTACGGATTTCCCAAGCTGGTTCCCCAGCATGCTCAGTTCAGGGCTCTAGGTTTTAACAACTGTTAAATCAAATCTCCAGGCAGAGCTGGTTTCAGAGTGATGCTAAGCAGCAAGTGGGGCATGTATTGCCAGCAGCCATAACTGCTCAGTCTTTTTCAGGACAAGGTTTTCATTACACTAAAGTTTTTTTTTCTTTGCTACCTAACTTGCTGCCTTTTTTTTTTTTTTTTTTCTGTAATGCTTGTGGGGTTTGGGTTGGCTCCCTGCCTAGGCCAACTGCTGGCCACACGGATTTCCCCCTCCCAAGAGGGAAAAGAAAAAAAAGTACCCAAAAAGACAATTTTAGTAAAAGTATATATATATATATACATATTCACATATATTACAGTTATATACAATCAAACACTATGATTCTACAGAACAAATCCCAGAACAACCCCAAAAGGAAAAAGGGGGGAAAGGGAAAGGGGAATGGGACAAAAATGGGTAAAACAAAACAAAACAAATACACACACTCGTAAACTCAGGGAAAAGCTCAGTAAGTAACTAATACAATCAATTCTTACCAACATTCCCCTTAAGAGAAAGCAGGTCCTTCCCCTCCGTACGGCTGGGACAGCAGCTCCTCCGAGAGGCCTCAGCCCACAGA